>SJYV01050239.1:245352-306753 GCA_006410875.1 Neotragus pygmaeus
CAAAAAAAAAAAAAAAAAAAAAAAGTTGGATGATTGCCACATATCTCTGCAACTATGGGTTGGATATGAAATAATTTAAAATGCAGTAAAGCTCAGTAATTTAGCACATAGGTTAGTGAAAAGGCACATGTTTTGCCAAGACACTGCACACAGATGGAAAACCTATTTCTAGACACCAATTCATTGGGTTTTAAATAAAAGTCCCCAGGTCACCTCACTCATTGTGGAGCCTATTTTTTAGTTTTTGTGTCAAAATAGTTGGTATAACAACTCTAAAGCTTAGGGAAAAAGTCTTAAGAATGATTCTTCACTACCCACATTTATATCAGCAATCAGTGATGGGAAGAAAGTGGATAAAGCAATGAAATATAGACCTGTCAAGTGATGGCAAAAATTAGGAAACTATTCTTGAAAGAAAGAAGTGGGTGATATATGGATGTCCCAATCGCTCATGTGTTAGATGTACCCCAGAAGTTATATATCTCTGTTGTCAGCAGCCACATGGAGGTAGATAAGGGAAGAGATTCCAGTCTCTTTCAGCTTTCTGTGTATCATTTTCATGTACAAATATCTACTTCGATGTCAGAAGTTCTGTTCAGAGAAAAAGCATGTGGAAGGGAAAAAGAACAGGGCAGCTGGGTCCTGAGTAGATAACGTTGTCACCTTCTCAAGACTGACCTCAAGCAGTCAGGAAGTCTCAGTAACAATGTGAAATTAATGAATTCCAGCAGAGAAAGTCTGAGTTGGGTATTTTCAGCATCTTGGATTTTCCAGGATTTTCCTAACCAGGAAATGCAGTGCTGGTTGTGATGGAGAACTACAGTTGGCAATGTCTCTCCCTCCACTGGTCACCCGCTCTGTGCCCACAGCACTTGGCAAGGCAGGAAACAAGCTCTAACAAAGTAGAAGGAATCACTTGCACTTTTCTTTGAAGCAGACTGTTTGAACAAAATCTCTTTTACCTTCAGTCAGTTCAGTTCAGTTGCTCAGTGATGTCCAACTCTTTGCCACCCCATGAACTGCAGCTTTTACTTTATTTATTTTAAAATTGCCAATGAAAAAGAAACGTTAATAATCAAACAAACAGAAACAAACAGTAAAAATACCAAAGACAGTTACTCTGGATGGTGATGGGGTAGTTTAATCAGCTAGTGCTACTTAAGAAATCTTTGTATGCTTTTTACTTTTTTGTGATTTCCAGATTTTCTGTAATAGCTTTATTTCTCTTAATTCATATATATTTAAATTTTAGGTGGATTTTATTTACAAATTTGCGTTTTAACACTGCCAATGTTTTGATGCAGTGAGGTTCTTTCTGTTAAACTTAAATGGGAAATATTATATTCTAAAACATTTACTCTGAGTCAAAAGAAAGATGAGTAAAACCAAGTTTATGATTTGCAGCTCCAGGGACATTTAAATAAATAAACATAATCATTGCATTGAAGATAATGAAACACCATCTGGCAAGAATCAGTTCCTGAAATGGAGACGCATACAGCCAAGTGAGTACAGCAGGAGAGAGATCTATTCTGGTCAGGAAAATTATATATAAAGTTGTGGTCTAGGAGGCACTGCATTTGTGAAATTCTCTCTTGGCATTTGTAGTTCGCAAACCTATCTTTGCCTTGCTCCCTCACACAGAGAATCACTTGGAGGTTCAGAGGTGAGCATGGGGCACTCTGCCCATCAGGAATCTCTAGAAATTAAAAGCTTCATCCCCCATTCCCAAGGAAGTTACAGTCATTGGAAGCAGAGGAAAAATGATGTAAGAGCTGCATCACAGAGAGCTTATTCACAGTTAACAAGGTTTATTGTACACCTACTGTGCACCAGGTGTGGTGTTGGAGGCCCTCAAGTCACGTCCTTAGAAACACTCTTGGCTTTTAACATCATGTTTTGGAGTAAGTTAAAAGATTCTCCAGTGTAAGCCTTGGCAGAACTCCAAAGTTAAATTAAGCAAAATTGATAAGAGTTGTCTTGGCTCACACAACTGCTCATCTTGGAAAGTTCTTCCTCACTGTTTCTCCTCCTCCATCCTGGCTCAGATAACCCTGATTGCCCTCATCCCTCCCCTAGGCAGTGCAGCCCTGTACAGAGTAAGAACTGTGTGGTCCAAGTCATGGACCTAAAGGGAGCCCATCAGACCTCATAGGAGTCTCAGCTTTTAAACCTACAGACCTGGATTCTAGGCCCTCTTCTTCCATTTATGTGATCATACTAATCAGGTTCTCCAGAGAAACAGAACCAATAGAAGATATATATATATACATAATTTATATTGGATTGGCCAAAAATTTTATTCAGTTTCTTAATAAAATGGTACAGAAAACATGAATGAACTTTTGACAAATCTGAAAGAAATACAGGTAGATGTGTCTTCTAGTGCTGTCTACAGAGGTCTAAAAGCAATGATACCCCAGTAACAAGGAGCACATCTAGACCTTATGTCTTGGTCACTAAATACCATTCTCTACTAAAAGGGATCAAAACTCCTTGAAGAAAAGGCTGATTTCAGAGAAAGTACACAATGTGCCTGAAATATATTTTTGTGCCAGGACACAAAACATCTCACAAGGACATAGGAAAGACACAGATGGGAAGTAACTTTGAAAGGACTCCTAGTCTGAAATGATTTGAGTAGCAAAAAGAAAAATGCTTGTAACTGATAATAAAACATTGAAAGAAATAAGAGTTCATAATTCCATCATGCTATAAATAACAAAGATTACATTTAAACCAATGTTGGGATGAGAAGAAGCCAGTGAATAACGAGTCATGAGAATTCTGGGCAGCAGAAGCTACTAGTATAAGGGTTCCTTGGTTAAAACAACCCAACATGTTTGAGAAACAGAGAAGGGTAGGGAAGCTGAAGTACACATAGTGAGCACAGGAAGAGTTATAATGGGATAGATACACAGAAAGAGAGAAAAAAAAGAGATTATTACAAGAAACTGGTTTATTTGATCATGGAAGTTGAGAAGTCAACTGCAGTTGTGAAGGTGAGAACCCAGTAGAGCCAGTCATGAGAACAGGAGAGCCGATGGTATAAGTTTCATGTGAGTCTGAGTATCAAGACAGGATGAGACCAGTGTCCCAACTCAAAGGAAGTAAGGCAGAGAGAGAGAAAAAATTCTCTTCCACTCAGCCTTTTTGTTCAACTCAGGCCTTCAACAGATTAGATGACACCACTGGGGAGAGCAATCTACTTCATTCAGTTTACCAATTCAAATACTAGATCCCCTGGAGAAGGAAATGGCAACCCACTCCAGTATTCTTGCCTGGAGAATCCCATGGACAGAGGAGCTTGGCAGGCTACAATCCATGGTCACAAGAGTCAGACACAACTTAGTGACTAAACCACCACCAATTCAAATATTAACCTCATCCAGAAACACCTTCACAGGTATACCCAAAATAACATTTAACCAGAAATCAGGGCACCCTGTGGTCCAGTCAAGTTGACTTATTTCTATGTGACTTTGAACAAGATCGTTTCATCTCAGAGACCCTCAAGTACTACATCTCCTCAATGCAATTTAATTATCATACAACCAAAATCCTTGACACAGTTTTTGTTCAGTGGGTAGGGCTTGGAAATCAACAGGTATTAATCATATCCACCACATGATAACCTGGGAACTTTGTGTTAAACTCCAGAACACTAGTACTTTAAACATACTATCTCATTTAATCCTCACATCAAGCTTACAAGTGCTGTTACCCCCATTTTACAGTTAAGTGCAGAGGCTCTGTGAATTGTACCTTATCCTATGGTCACTCTTAGTCCATAGAGCTAATACTTGAACCAGACGTTCTAATCGCAGAGTGAGCTCTTGACTCATACTACACTGGATTTCCTGTACAGGTAATATAAATTATACATAAAAGTTAATGAGCTCACCATTAGTACTTATTTTAATTGCTAGCTTTGCAATATCAGTATTCTCCATTATTTTTATTAGAAATACTAAATATTTCAGCAATGTTATGGGTTAAGTAGACTTTTATAAGGTAGCTTGGAGACCAAATTGCCATTTATAATATTATTTCTGAAAATGTGTTCTGAATTTTAAACATCCTAATTGAAAATGTTTTGAGTGGTAACATGTTTCTAGGTTGGGGGCTATCTGCTGAAATTAGCAATACTGGGTAATGTTGATTCTTGGTTCTTTAACCAAAGAAGGGCTTTTCTTTTTGTTTGGTTGTACTTTTTGAAGACAGTTACAGAAAAGTTCACACCAGGTTCTCTGAGAACTATCCCTATTGTTGGAAAGGTTGGTCATAGGATATGCAGTCAAAAGCGCTTATCCTAAATGTTCACCCCGGTCTGATGACACCCCAAGTGATTTCAGGCTCTTGAAAAGGGAAAACTAAACACAGAGTTATAAGGACAAGATTAGAAACACAAGAGATCTTTACCCCCAATTTCCACACATTTCACACAGTCATGGCAAGGAGTCTCCTCCTCCCCACAGTGGCTCCCACTCGCCCTGCCCACTTAGTGCAACATCACGAGCCCTGGGACTCTGGTTAACAGAACTGCCAGAGTTTGACTCCCAAGTCCGTAACTTACTAACTCTGCAACTTTGGCAAATTAATATTACCTCATCTTTGTTTATCTATAAAATGAGGCTGATAGTAACTATTTGTGGGATTCCCTCTGGGGATTAAATAACATTTATGTTAAATTTTATATTAAATATAAATAACAAGAATTTGGTATATAGCCATTACTAATCGTTATTATCTTTTCTGAAATTCTATAGAAAGCCTCAAGCAAGAGGCTGTAATTAAGCCTGAAATAGCTGAGTTGTTTGTAAAATGGAGAAAGCCCTTTGATTCTAACTNTATAAATAACAAGAATTTGGTATATAGCCATTACTAATCGTTATTATCTTTTCTGTTGTAGCTTATGGTCAGCTTGAAGATAGGTGTCCTACGAATAGAAGCGATAGCAAGGTGGATGGTCACCAAAGCCCCGACAAGGGGAAGTTGGGGAAGAGGCAGAGGAGAGAGGAGACTGGAAGGGGACCCCCCCACACTTGTTCATGACAAATCAAGTCTCAGCCAAATGTGGGATTCCCATTAGTGAGGATTCCCAGATTCAGGTTTCATTAATAATTTCTGCTCTGAGGATGTGCTGGTGGGAAACAGAAATATCTTTATTCCACCTGGATTTTACACAGCATGTTTATTAGCTGCTGCCGGCGCCGTGTTCTTCCATGATGAGCGTTGAAAGCCCAGGCCCAGGTGGGGAGACCAGGGAGGTCAAGAGTGTCACTCCTGTCTCGCTCCTTCTCCATCTGCGTCAACCTTAGAGAAAGCCCTCTAGTACTAAAGCTCATCCTGTATTCACTTTGTGGAAGATTAATTCAAATTTAATAAGTAATATCTTTAACTGCCCCCAAAGAGCCCAGCCTTACAAATTACACCACTATTTTAAAATAAACTTTAAAAACTACATGGTAATAACATAACTGAAAGATCCATAAATTAGAAGAGTCATACATTCTCCTGAGCAAACTGAAACTCTGTTCTGCAAGACACGTCAATCAGATCAGGAATTACTGCGTATGCTCAGTTTGTTCAATGACACAGTGGAGAAAGTAGAAATAAAAGTAATAGAGATCTTTTGCACCTAGTCGTTCCGCTGACTGAAAGCAAAAATATAGCCTGTATTAAGTCAATCAATAGCAAAACCTTCTGTTGCATTTTGTTCAGTTGATTTGTGTTTAGGTCATATTTTCTCTTTTTCTTTTGTCCTTGTAAAATATATTTTGAGAAATAAATCAATAACATGAAGGAGATTCTAATTTTTTTTCATTTCCTTCAACCTACTGTATCTCTGGTATTTGACTTAGAAAATTTCATTTTTTTAAGCATCTTATATTGTGTTTCTACAACATGGCTGTGCTAATAGNAAATATATTTTGAGAAATAAATCAATAACATGAAGGAGATTCTAATTTTTTTTCATTTCCTTCAACCTACTGTATCTCTGGTATTTGACTTAGAAAATTTCATTTTTTTAAGCATCTTATATTGTGTTTCTACAACATGGCTGTGCTAATAGTATTGAAAACTCTAGAAACTAAGAGAATTCGTCTAAAAGACATGAAATTATTTACAGAAAGTCAATCACCTATTGAATGACAGTGTCAGGATTCAATCTCTAGTCCTTTGACAGCAAGATCCATACTTTTCCAATATGTATTGACAGTCAGGCATTTCCAATGTATATTGATATTGAAAAATGTCCTAGATCAATATTTCAGTTGGCATTAGAACATTCTTCTGGTAAATCCAAAATAAGCTAAGTATTATTTGGATCTTACTGATACATCAATTCTTAGTAATTCTCAACTGGATTGAGGCATGATGTCTATTTGTGCAGGAAAACTCCAGAGCCAAAACAACTGTTCTCATAAAAGTTCTTTGGTAGATAGGTACAAAGACTCCAAACTTGGACCACTGGTTTCATCTTTGAAGGTTAACTGGACGCCACTAAGCAACTTACTTAAACAAATGATTCATACAAGGGAAAGAAAGTGTGTATGAACAGGTCAGCTTCCCTCTCTGCCCACAGAGGACCTAACACGGTCCCTTCTGAGGACCAGCCAAGGCCACAGTGTACACTAAGGAAGGAGCCAGAGGTTTTTCATGAGCTGGGTGCCATCCACTGTGCCACAAGGCTCCATCTCTCCTGTCTAAGCAACTTCAAAAAACCTATCATCAAGAAATCATGCCAGAGCCTGGCAAAAATATACACCAGTTAGATTGCCTCTTAGGGAAATTTAAAAATGAGACTCAGTCATCCATTTACAGTTTAAACAAAAGGTAAAATCATGGGGAGAAGGAAAACTCTCAGGGGCATAAAAATAAATTCATTATGCATAAACTCAGGATACTAGTAGACAGAAACTTTGAAACAGCAATAATAAACAAAAACAGTGTTTATAAAATGTCAGGTTCTGTTTAAAGGATTTTATATCTAGTGACTCACTTAATTTAGCAATAGGTTCATCATCCTCAGTAGTGAGATAAGTGACTTGTGGTGTCATGTGGCAACAATCACAGAAAGCAATACAAGGTGAGAAGGTAGCCTGGTCCCTCCAGCCACCTGTCTGTACAAGGACCCTCTAGATCTCAGCGCAGCAATTCCTGGCTCAAATACATCTCCTTCTCCCCGAGATTCCATCTCCTTCGATGTTATCGAAGGTTATCTATACCTAAAATAGATTTCTATTAGGCAGCATGAATGAGTTTCTACTCTGTGTAGTCACCAAATCTGAACCGACATTGATATATTTTGATACACCATGTTACACCATGATATATTGCAATAAACTGTGATGTATTGTGATATACTGCGCTATACAGTGATATACTACCAAGACATGTTCTAAGGTGGTGGGGTAGTTTTCACTCTCACCAGCAGGGATACTGAATCTTGTTGATTCCACATACTCATCAACACTCAGTCAAATTCCTTGATTTTTGCCAATAAAATAGGTGCAAAATGGCATCTCATTCTGGTCTTGATTTTAATTCCCATGGTTACAAATGAGGTGGAATTATTTCTTTGTATGTTTAGTGGCCATCTGTGTTTTCTACAAATCACTTGTTTGTGCATTTTGCACATCTTCTATTGGATTGTTGGTCTATTGTTCCATAAATGTTTAATGTGAATGAAAAACTACAAGTAAAGCTAATGCTGTTTTGTAACATTCCATTCTTCCCTCCTTAAAGGAAGTCACTCCATCATTAATTAGTGCTTATCTTTCTCAGACATTTTTTTTAATTTTCCACATATTTCTGCTTCTATGAAATAGTGCTATTTTGTTATTTTTTAATATTAGATAAATGGTATCCTATTTATCGATCTTTGTAAAACTTACTTTGTAAATCCTTACTTTGTAAAACTTACAAAGTTTTACAAAGTAAAAAAGTAAATCTCTCAATATTATGTTTGTGAGATTTACCCACATTGACAGTTGAAGCTTTCCCCTTGACTTTGAATACAATTATATTGTATGCGAAAGTGGAAGTCGCTCAGCTGTATCCGACTCTTTGCAACCCCATGGACTATACAGTCCAAGGAGTTCTCCAGGCTGGAATACCAGAGTGGGTAGCCATACCCTCGTCCAGGGGATCTTCTCAGCCCAGGGATTGAAGCCAGGTCTCCCATATTGCAGGCGGATTCTTTACTAGCTGAGACATACTAAAATGTGTGTATGTATGTTCCCATTGAGTGACTTTTAAGTTTTATCCAATCTATTTACATGCGCACATTTGCAAACATTTCCCCAGAGTATATGCCTAAAAGTGGAATTGCTGAGTCATAGGATGAGCACATCTTCACATCTGGTAATCATCAAGCATGGAATTGTACCAAATTTCACCAATAGTATATGATGATTCTTTTTTCTTCCTATTTTTTCTAACAATTAGCATACTTACTTAGTAGACTTTTTCTCCAATCAGATATAAATGACATCATATATCATAACTTAATGTGCATTTTCATTACCACATTAGTATCTGAACATTTTTTCAGATGTTTGGATTCCTCTTTGAAAAATCTCTTGCTTATCCATTCCTCATTTCATTTGTCTATTGAAGTTTGCCCTTCTTATTAATTTTTATACTATCTACTAAACTATTCACTATATTTGATTTGTTGCATAGTATTGACATTTATCTGCATTGGGTAGGTTTTGAAAATATTTTCTCCTAGTCTTCTGCATGCCTGTTCCTTCTTTCCTTCCTTCTTCAAAAAAATTTTACACAAAAGTTTGTAATTTAATGCAGTTACATTTTTATTTTTCCCTTTTTTCTGTCTTTGTCTGAGGTGCCCTGTCCTAGACTGATACCATAAAGATATTCTTCTTATCATTTTTTCCTAAGTATCATCCAGTTCTTTCCATCATCTTTAAGTCAACATTCTCTCTGGAATTGATTAGGAGGCATTGTACAAGAGCGAATGAATTCTATTTTATTTGTTACAGATGGATAGTCAGGTCTACCCTTAGCCTCTACTAAACAGCTCATCTGTCCCCACCATTTTTTAAGGCCAGCTCTGTCATAGATCAGTTTTCCATGCACATGAAAGTCAGTTGGGTGACTCAGTGCAGTCTGCTTCTGGACCTACACCAGTACCATGCTGCCCAAGGTGCTCTGGCTTCTAATACCTTATATGCAAGAGGATAAAACTTCCCTCCTGATGCTCTTCTTCAAAAAAAAAANCTAGGATGACTGATTCTACTGTACATTGTCTCTCAGCTTCTTTGCAGAGTGGCCTGGACTTGTCACAGCAGTAGCAAAGGTCCAAGAGAACTAAAACAGTTAGGATCCCTTCAAATCTGGCTCAGACCAGTAAAGACTGTTGCATTCCACTGCAGACCACGATAGGCCAACTTGATCAGGGTTCAGTTCCTGGGTTGGGGAGATCCCCCAAAGTAGGAAATGGCACCCCACTCCTGTATTCTTGCCTGGAAAATTCCATGGGCAGAAGAGCCTGCCAGGTTACAGTTGACAGGACTGCAGAGTCGGACTCGACTGAGTGCACACAGACAGTTGTGTAAGTTACAGGTACGGTGTCCTGTGTTTTTACAGTCCATGGGGCTGCAAAGAGTCAGACTCGACTGAGCAACCAAGCACACACATGTAGTCCAGGTTGGGTTCAAATGGTAGGAAGGAGACTTTACCACCTTACGGGAGAATCTGTAAAATTAGACCACGGGGTCGCAGAGTCGGACACAACGGAATGACTTTCAATTTCACTTTAGCTGCAAAATTACAAGTTTTCTAACAAGTGGAAACCACTGTACTGTTAAAAAATGGAGAGGCTTGGATCTAAACATGGTTATTGGAATTGAGAGTAAATATTCCTCATCACTATACCATTTTTCTTCCTAGGTAGCCTCAACACTTTATTTGTGCAGCTATTTGTTGATTTTGACCTTAGTTAAGAATAACTGGACTTCCCTGGTGGCTCAGACGGCAAAGTGTCTGTCTACAATGCGGAAGACCTGGGTTCGATCCCTGGGTCAGGAAGATTCCCTGGAGAAGGAAATGGCAACCTACTCCAGTACTGTTGCCTAGAAAATCCCATGGACGGAGGAGCCTGGTGTCCATGGGGTCACAAAGAGTCGGACATGACTGAGCGACTTCACTTTCACTTTCTAAGAATAACTGAATTGTTAAAATTCAATTGTTTGTTTTGAAACTTTTTTGTCAATATTATCTATATTAATAAAAGTTTTTGAAACTTCACAATTTAAAAAATTTAGTTATAATCAATGAGAACTAAAAGTTGTTTTGTTGTTGTTTAGTCACTAAGTTATGTCTGACTCTTTTGTAACCCTGGACAGTAGTCTGCCAAGGCTCCTCTGTCCATGGGATTTCCCAGGCAAGAATACTGGAGTGGGTTGCCCTTTCCTTCTCCAGGGGATCTTCCTGACCCAGGGATCGAACCTGTGTCTCCTGCTTGGCAGGCAGATTCTTTACCACTAAGCCACCTGGGAAGCCCAAAATTGTTTTGATAAAACTCCAAACCAGAAATTATTGAATAGAGTTGCAGTTTTCATATCAGTTTCAGCATCAGATGAAATCTGACTTTATTTTGTATGCGTATTAGAAATCTTGAGTCACACAGGTAGTTACAAGGGATAAACATTTGTATAGTTTTTTATTAAAAACTTTGGGCCAAAAGAACAGCAAAGATAGTAGAAAGAGTTTCCTCACCCTTCATCCAACTTCATCCATCCTAATGTTAACATCTTACATGCCCATAGCACAATTATCAAAATTAAGAAATTAATATTGTTACAACATTATTAACTAAACCGTGGACTTTATTTCGATTTTGCAAACTTTTTTGATAATGTACTCTTTCAGTTATAGNTACATGCCCATAGCACAATTATCAAAATTAAGAAATTAATATTGTTACAACATTATTAACTAAACCGTGGACTTTATTTCGATTTTGCAAACTTTTTTGATAATGTACTCTTTCAGTTATAGGTTCCAATTCGGGATCCTCCATATGGAGATCTGAATGTTTTTCTGAAATCTATCACCAACATATTATCTATCCTTTAAAAATTGTGTGAAAATTATAAATTTGAAAAATATATCCTCAGCTATTTCATTCAAGTAACAATTGAATACGATACAGTTTTTTACAGAGTTTTGTAGTATAGCCTAGATCACTGGTTTCCAATGTTGGCTGCATATATCACCTGGGTATAATTAAAACTCTGCCATCCAGATTGTATCTCAGCCCAATCAAACCACATGTCTATTAGTGAGATTCAGACATAGGTATTTCATAGGTACTAGAGTTACCTCACTGATTCCAATATGCAGCTAAGAATGAGAACCACTGCATAGATGTCAATGGTTAAGGGAAATTCAACCCATTTAAGAACAGGTAGTCTCTGGGTATGGTTATGTAACCAATTCAGCATTCAGTACATATTTCTCCAAGAAGCCATGAGATTATCAAATGTCTCTTATTAATGAAGATATTTTATATATATACATATATATATATATATATATATAAAATGGCATTATTTTTGGTTTACCATTCTTGGAATTCTGACAAAAGAGGATACATTAATCTGCCATAACTTTTTCTCTATTNATGTCTCTTATTAATGAAGATATTTTATATATATACATATATATATATATATATATATAAAATGGCATTATTTTTGGTTTACCATTCTTGGAATTCTGACAAAAGAGGATACATTAATCTGCCATAACTTTTTCTCTATTGAAACTAGACTGATTTCCCAATGATCAGTAAATTCTTTTTCATTCATTTATTTATTATTTTTTGGCCATATCATGTAGCATGCAGAATCTTAGTTCCCTGACCAGGGATAGGGATTCAGTCCATGACCCCTGCATTAAGAATGTGGAGTCCTAACCTCTGCACCACTGGGGAACTCCTAGGAATCTTTTTTTCTAAACCAGCAACTTTGTCCCCTATGAAACATCTGGCAATGTCTGGCAGGAGTTTGGTTATCACAACTTGGGGGAGAGGTGCTCCTGGCATCTAG
The DNA here is from genome assembly GCA_006410875.1 of Neotragus pygmaeus. NCBI lineage: Eukaryota > Metazoa > Chordata > Mammalia > Artiodactyla > Bovidae > Neotragus > Neotragus pygmaeus. The sequence continues at coordinate 257,436 of SJYV01050239.1, forward strand.
TGAGTAGAGAGGCCAGGGTTTCTGTTAAACAATCTGCAATGCACAGGAGAGGCTCCCACAACAAAGAATTATCCAGCCCCAAATTTCAGCAGTGCCAAGGTTGAGAGAGAATGTTTTAAATCTTGAGTCCTATAGGAAAAATTTGGTTCTTGGAGATTATTCATTCCAACATTGTTTCTAATATTGCAAGAATGGAAAGAGCCTAATTCAGCATATTCATACAATGAAATACTATGCAGCTGTTTAGAAACAAAACAATCCCCAAAGTTCTCTCCATATTACTGAGGACAAATCTCTAACATACATTAAGTGAAAAACAAAACAAAAACAAAATGCAGAACAATGTATACAGCAAGCTACCATTTATGTAAAAAAGGGGAAAATCTATCCAATTTGTTTGTAAAAATGTAAATATTTGGAAGGATATACAAAAATTGATAATCCTGTTTGCCTTCAGGGAAAGGAAATGGGTTCTTGTGGGGGCGAGAAGAGAGAGAGTNATGCAGAACAATGTATACAGCAAGCTACCATTTATGTAAAAAAGGGGAAAATCTATCCAATTTGTTTGTAAAAATGTAAATATTTGGAAGGATATACAAAAATTGATAATCCTGTTTGCCTTCAGGGAAAGGAAATGGGTTCTTGTGGGGGCGAGAAGAGAGAGAGTAATGTCTTTTCTACTTTTTGACCTCTGAGCCATATTGCTATCACCCAAGGAGAAAGTAAATTTTAAAAAATTAAATCAACAAACCCCTAATGAATCCTTTAAAGCTAACAAATAGTTTTTCTGTATGGATTATATTACTCTGTTTAGAAAAATCCTGCTGCATCCAACTGTGTTAGGCTGAGGTTAAAGAAAATAAACAGTGGGGCCCCATCCCAACAACACATCTAAATCTACCCTGGCAAGGGTTGGTAAACCCTCAGGTTTCTCACAAGGGTACTTTTCTTGTAACATTCTTCACAGGAAAAATAACATTGTTTCAAGCTTGTAAAAACATCTTTTTTTTCTTTACTCTGTGAGCCCAAGTTTCCTATCTATAAAGCAAGGGCAAGGACTATAGTAGTGTTTTCCAGACATTTTTCCTTCCTTTGGTAATATAACATGTACCAACCTAAGAGCAATTTAAAATACCAACATATAAAAAATATACAAGGGCTGTACTGGGAAAAACAGAAATAAGGAACATCTGCTTTGATGTTCACTTTCTTCCAGCTACTAAAGTACAGAGGGAAAACATCTAGAGTTCCAAAAACAAAAGAAAACAACCTAGAGCAACCAAAATAGCAACAGCTAACATTTACTAAACATTTTCTGTAGATCAGGAACTGGTCTGAGTGCTTTATGTAAATTAACTCTGTATGTTTTCAAAACAATTCTATGACATAAATATTATTATCTCCAACTTACAAAGATAAAGTGGCAAGTATGGCAGAATAGTTAAAAACATGGACTCAAGAATAACTTCTTAAAAAAAAAGAATCTAACTTCTACAATTTGAAATGGGGCTCTCCTGCTTAATAGTTTGTGTGACCGTAGCAAGTTACTTAAACGTTGTGTTGTCTGTTTCCTCATTTCTAAAATGGAAGTATTTACATACAGGATTCTTAAAAGGATTAAATTACTTTAAAAAAATGGGTTATTACTATGACCAACTAGTTTCTACCCAAGTTTGCACAGCTACCAAGTAAAAGTGTTAGGCTTTGAACCCAGGCAGTGGGGAGTGTACATTTCTACTTTGTTAAAAGGCAATTACCTGAAACATGAGTTTAAAATCATGGTACCCAAACAAAAATTGCAGAGTTCTTCCCTTGGTAAATAGAAAATTACTTATGGACTATTACATATATGTTTCACCCACCCACCCATACATACATATATATATTACTAATCATATAAGAGTTTGAAGTTCTATATTTTTATAGTATTTACCATAACTTGTCAAGTGTAAAGTTAACCTCAATGATGCTCCAGTAGGTTGTATCTTTAAATGTTTGAAACTTTATTTTAAAAGTGTACATCAGGATTTCCCTAGTGGTTCAGTGGTTGAGAATCTGCCTTGGGATGTGGGGAACTCAGATTCAATCCCTGGTCAGGGAACTAAGATCCCACACATCTTGGGGTAGCCTGTGAGCTGAAACTAGAGAGCCGATCTGCCACAACTAAGACCAGACGAAGCCAAATAAATAAATATTTTTTAAAAAGTGTACACTGAAAAGCTTTTCTTGCTGATCTGCATTCCACTGTTCCCTGCTGCAACATCCCAGCAAGGAAGCATTATGAGATAAATGTTTAATTACTTCTATTCTAGTGGGGAAATCTGAGCTCAGCTTAGCTAAGACTGCTGCTGTACAGCAATAGCATAAAGCCCAACTGTCTATTTACAGCTTGAGGACTGATGCCAGAAGCAGAGCAGTAGGGAAACACTGGAAACCTAGGCAGTTTTGCTGAGGGCCTCTCACTGTGCTTAAAGAAAAGTTTCAGTTAAATCTTACTCTCAATTAAAGTACAAAACCATCATCCGAGGCAAAGTACTCTGGAGGTGGTTGTGATTTGGCCCCCTTTCAGTATTTCCTATTGCTGCTGTAACAAATTACCACAAACCTGGTAATAATAATAAAACAACATAAATTTGTCATCTACAGTTCTGTGGTTTAGAAGTCCAAAATCAAAGTGTCAGCAGGACTGTGTTCTTTCTGGGTACTCTAGCAGAGAATCTGTTTTCTTGGCTTCTCTAGGTTTTAGGGGTTGTCCTTCATCTTCAAAGCCTGCCTGCAGCAGCTGGTCAGGTCTATGCCCTCCTGCATCACTGTGACGCTGACTCTTTGGTCTTCCTTTTCCATCTTTCAAGAACTCTTGTAATTGCAACGGGGTTACCAGATAATTCAAGGTAATCTCCCTATTTTCAGGTTAGCTGATTAGTATCCTTCCAGGGATTACCACACAGACATCTTTGGGGGAACCATTATTCTGTTTTCCATACTTTCCCTGGTTTAAATAATTCAAGGTTCATTCATTCAATAAGGTCATTTTATCGAGCACTTAATATATTTTAGTCTCTGGTAGGCACCCGGGGCATACATAAAAGAATTGAATACTATCTTATCTGTCTATTATCTGGCAATTCATGAAGTGCAGTTACCAGAAGTTAAGTAAAGGCAGAGACTATAAGTAACTCTCTTTATATACAAGTGTAGTGGAATTGTATTACAAGTGTTTTTTCTTTGTAGCATATGCAATTACGTTGCTAAAAAGAAATTTACTATGAAGGCAATGTGATATAGTGAAAAAAGTTACATTTTTAAGAGCCAGGCAAACTAAAGTCTAAAGATAGTTATCTGACTTTTTTGAGCCTCAGGCTTCTTCTCATCTGTAAAATGGGGATGATATGATCTATTTCAAAGTGTTTATTTTAAGGATTAAATAGGAAGGCAAGTTCTCCTGGCATAGTATTTCACAAATGTTAATTTTCTTTCCCTTCTAATATTTTAAGTATCTAAAATTCATTTCAAAATTTCCATGACTTGCTTTACACCAAACTACCAGAGAATATAAATGTTAGACATAGTCCCTGACAACAAATTTAAAATGCTTTTAGTAGAGAAACACACTTGCATACATGGCACAATTAAAAAAGATCAACGGCTCCTAAGCAGCTCCTTGAGAAAGTTTGGACTTAAGGTTAGGAAAAGCAAATATAGAGTGAGGTAACTGAGGTGAATTTCCCTTTAAAAAAAACAAAAAAAACAAAAACAGACCAAGCAAACAAAACCAGACTTGCATATTGAAATATGGTAAGGAGGAAATTTAGGAGTGTCTAACTTTAGACCTTGAATGGCCTTTGAGATTAATCTAGTACAGTGATTTTCAAACTATTGCCAGATCCCTAGAAGTCCACAGATGTGAAGGAAAAGGGAAACCTAAGTGGATCCCTTGCCTCATTTATTCGGCTTTGCCTACAAGGTGAAACAAAAGATTACTAGAAGACAGCTTTGGAATTACCTGTGGCTTTTAATAGTCCATAATTCTTTTGAATTCAATCAATAAAAAGTAAATGTTCATGCAGAGTTTTGAGACACAAGTATTAGTAACTATGGAAATCTGATAGACCTAGATTTGCATTGTTTTATTAACGATTTGGAAGAATAGGACATAAACTACCAATTACATCCACAAACCTTATCAACATCACCGTGAACGATAACGTAACACTGCACTTTCTCTGTACCTAGGAGATAATTTGACTCTACACTTATTATTTCATCGCACATCAACCCTGAAGGCAGATTAGGGGCTGACTAATTTCTATGTTCAATTTTTCCTTTCTTGTTGATAAAGAACTAAGAAAAATAACTTTCTGAAGGACACACAAGACACGGCAGATGGAGTCCAGACCTGAACTTGATATATATGGTATCTTTATTCCCTAGCCAGGCTGCCTAATAAGATTGAAAATATATCATCCATCCATCATCCATCCACGAAGAATGCGTAAAAATGCACGAAAACATCATCGCAAATAAACACTGGTGTGAAATTCGAGAAATTTAAGCTGGATTTTAAAAAAAAGAAACGGAAAAAGTCGACCATTGAGTGCGTTCTTTCCTGAGTCCTAGGTCCGCAACACAGAGCCCAAAGGGAAGCCCCCTAAAGAGGGTCGCCGGCCCTACTGGTCTCACTCCCTACTTCATGGAGGTTCGGAGTCCCGCTCCTTTCCCTCATGAGTACATCCCCCGTGCCGGTCCATTTCCTCACCGAGTCACAAACCAGCTCTCCCCGCCCGGCAAACGGCAGACACTGTCAAGCGCTGTCTCCACGCCGCGCGTCCCGCAGCGGAGAAGCAGGCTCGGGTCGTAAGGCAGGAAGCTGCTCAATGCGCAGCCGCCGCGGCCTCCAACCACCCGCCAGCGGAGGGGCGCTAGGCCGCCCCCGACCCGCTCGCCGCGGCCAGGGCGAGGCCAGAAAAAGAAGCTGCGGCGCCAGGGCGCCGCGGCCAGCGANAGAGCAATTCGAGAGGTCAGACTAGTGTTGTTATCTGTGGGTCAACTTAGAACAATACCAAGTGAGAGTGGGGATAGGACAAGACACCTTAAAGAGACCATGTGGTTTCTGATGAGCAAAACTGGACAGAATATGATAGAAGGAGTAAGCATACCTAAAGATTAAAGTGAGTCTGTCCATCCCTGGGGCGTTGGTCAACATGGCAGCATAGAACAGCAAACACGACCGAGGGTAGTGTAGACAACACCATGCCAGTGGCATCGAGCCAAGGGCCCCCACAATCCTGTTCCTTTAAAGCAAAGCCGTCCCTGTGCAGAGCCAGGTGCATTCAGCCACCTTGATTTATGGCCACTCAACAATCCATTTATCCAGCTCTCCTCACTCTGATCAAAGCTCATCACGTATATTATCTATACATGTCTGCCTTGAGGGGTAATATACCAAACACATGCCCTTGGAGTGTTCTGAGCCCAGTGGCAACCCTACTTGTCATTATAAATGAGTAAGCTACCAGTTCCTGTTTTGTACCCTGATAAGGCGGCTTCCCTGATGGCTCAGCGGGTAAAGAATCCACCTTCAGTGCAGGAGACGCAGGAGACATGGATTCGATCCCTGGGTTGGGAAGATCCCCTGGAGGAGGAAATGGTGACCCACTCCAGTATTCTTGCCTAGAAACTCCCATGGACAGAGGAGCCTGGCAGGCTACAGTCCATAGAGTCACCAAGAGTCAGACGCAACTGAGCAGGCAGCAAGCACACAAGGTGACATCCCTACCCCAGGAGACAGACCCTCTCGGTGTGTGGACAACACAAGGCACGTGAGCCCGCCCAGTTATCACCAGCCCTCATGTCTCGGTGAAGGCACCCTGTGCCCCTCGGAGCCCAGCTCTGTGCATCAAGACTCAGCTCCAGTGTTGCTCTGCGGACTCCTGTCCTCTCCATGCCCACCACCTTGGTCATCGCCATGACCCTGAGCGCCCGCCCCTGAGCAGATGAGATCATTCACGTCCACCACACCTCACCCAGTGCCCCCGCAGGGGCTCTGCCCACTCCCTTCACAGCCTGACAAACAGTAATAACAGTGGTAGTAGTAGTCCTAATAATGATAGTAGTAATCATGATAATCAACTCCATGTATGAAATTATGTAAGCTTTAAGCACACGGACACTCTGCCCATGGAAATTTCTTTCCTTTGGCCTGATTTCTTTTCTTAAATTTAAAATTTTGAAAATTTGCCTTGCAAAATACCAAGCTTCAGTTTCACAACCGTTTGAACCATTTCAAAAGAAATGACTTACTTGTCACCGATATTTTTATTTCTGTTAGAAATAAACGTTTGCTCACCAGTTATGAATGTGGTGAGCTTCTTTAGCATTCAAGCAGGTTTTTCAGCAGAGGAAAATTTTTTTTAATGGGTGTATTTTTAAAAAACTAGAATAAATTAACTGGTTTAGAAAGGAAAAGATAATTCGAGACCAAGTTTAATTCAGAAACAATGTTCAAGAGGCAATATATTAAGCACTTTCTAAGAGTAGACTAGAAACTTCCTCTCTCTTTGCTGTCTTCACTGGGGTAACACTGCAAAGGTGAAATTGTAGTGTGGAATGCTCAAATACTTGGCTTTTTTTTTGTTTTTAAGTACTTTTAGGGTGTTCCTGAGCACAGTTTGCTGTGTCTTGGCCCCCATGCCCAGATCAGGACACATAGTAGATTCTCACTAAATACCAAGAGAAAGTAACTCTGGGCTCTTGACGAAGGAGTGAACCGGCCTGCGGAATCCTGAGACTTCAAAGCGCTGATCCTTGAAATAAAGATCTCTGCTTAGCTACAGATCTTTCAGAGCCCCTGTGCCATCCCTTTTCTCCTCTTTTAGCCGATCAAGATTTGCATTCTCGGTCCTCCTGCTGTGGGAAAATCCAGCATCGCTGAAGTTTTAGCCAAATACTATAAACTGCACCACATTAAATTGAAGGATGTCATCTCTGAAGCCATAGCGAAACTGGTAACAATTTTAGCAACTTAATTGGGAATTTCGAGAATTTAAAAATGCCTTTTCTTAGTCTTATAATTAAGAAGTCACTGATCCGTGGCATCCTTCAGAGAGATTTGTTATTTTAACTGGAGTTTGTTGTTAGCCCCTATTATGAAAATACAGAATCCCAAAGGGTTTTCCTTCGTAAGGGGGAAGCATCTTTCATGGGTGGACCTTAAACTTTTGTCTGTCTCTAGTTGTTGCTCAAAATATATCTTGTATTCTCTCTGTTGACTGGTGGTTTTGTTATTCTTTTTAAAACTGTATAGTTGTACAATTTTAAAATTGTATGGTATGGTTGATTTGCAATATTGTATAACTTACACATGTACAATAGTGATTTACAATTTTTAAAGATTATATTCCATTTGCAGTTATTAGAAAGCATTGGCTATACTCCCAGTGTTGTACAGTATATACTTGTATCTTATTTTAGAAATAACAGTTTGTGCCTCTTAACTTTCTGCCCTTACATAGCCCCTCCCCACTTCCCTCTCCACATTGGTAACCACTAGTTTGTCCTCTGTATGTCTGAGTCTGTTTCTTTTTTGCTATATTCATTAGTTTGCTTTATTTTTTAGATTCCACATATAAGTGATATCATGCAGTATTCGTTCTTCTCTGTCTGACTTATTTCACTTAGCATAATGCCCTCCAAATCCATCCATTTATTGCAAGACGCAAATTTTCATTATTTTTCATGGCTGAGTAGTATTCCACCATGTGATATAAATATATATCTGTTGATAGATCTTAGGTTGCTTCCCTATCTTGGCAANAAGAGGCAAATTTTCATTATTTTTCATGGCTGAGTAGTATTCCACCATGTGATTATAAATATATATCTGTTGATAGATCTTAGGTTGCTTCCCTATCTTGGCAATCATAAATAATGCTGCTATGATTGAGGTGCATGCATCTTTTAAAATTAATGTTTTTGTGGTTTTTGTATATCTGTTCTTGGTTAGTCACTAAGTTATGTCTGACTCAACGATGCTTAGTAGGTGGCATCCGTGGGTAGAAAGAGTGTTGATTCTTAAGTGGTTCTGGCATTAGCACAGACATAGATTACTCATCTAAAAGAGAGTAAGAAAACCCACAAGACGCTCATCCGTCTTCACAGATACAAGCATCTTGACCACTTTTGTATGCCTGTCCTTGAGTACCTCCCCTGTTTGGGTACCAGCCTTTTCCAGGATCTTTCGCCACAAGGTTTATGAGCAGCCAATCAATGCAGGACATCATGCTATTTGAATATCTTTGTGATGTGTAGGAGGCAATCATTATACCTAAAGATGTAACAGAAGGAGAAGAAGAAGGTGAAGAGGAGGAAGAGGAGGATAATGTGGAGGATGCTCAGGAGCTCTTGGAGGGCATCAAGGAAAGCATGGACCAGAACGCAGGTAACCATTCTGTGATGTTCTCGTAACAGTGATACTCTTGTAACAGTTGGTTTTTTCCCTTGTTTTAAATCTGTTTTGTGTTGTTGTTCAGTTGCTAAGTTGTGTCTGACTCTCCAGCCTCATGGACTGCAGCACTTTGGGCTCCTCTGTCCTCTACTATCTGCTGGAGTTTTTTCAAACTCATGTCCATTGAGTCGGTGATGCTATCACTATCTCATCCTCTGTTGCCTGCTTCTCCTGCCTTCCATCTTTCCCAGCACCAGGATTTTCCAGTGAATCAGCTCTTTGCATCAGGTGGCCAAAGTACTGGAGCTTCAGCTTCAGCATCAGTCCCTCCAATGAATATTCAGAGTTGATTTAAGATTTAAAAAAAATGATGAGATTAAAGATGATATTATACCATCAAAATAAAGTGGGAGGGAAAGTTATTCCTAAATAAATTTTAAGAACTCCAAAAAAAAAAAAAAATGGGAAAGAAGTTTTAAAAAATTGTTTGTAGTCATAAGTATTTGTAAAGCATCAAAAACTGTAATTAAACAGCAAAAGACATATCAGGGAAAAACATTTACTACCAAATATGACAAAGAGTTAATAGTTAATAAAATGCTCAGGCAAAGTAAAAGAAAATCATTAAGTCCTGAATAGGAAAACATGGATGAAAAACTTGGGCCAATGATTCACTCATTTAGGAAGAAATACAAATAAACAGAAAAATTTTCTCACTCACATGATAATTTTAACCAGTTTGTTGAACACATGCATTGCAGTAAAGTGTCCCTTTACACTTAAACTCTGTACTCATTCTTTCCTTACCCTGGGATGGAGTTTCAGGCTGGCCCCACTGTAGCTCTTAGATAACAAATAAATGGCTTCTCTGTTTATTCATTCTTTAGGAAGGCCATTCCAGCCAAATAATCATAAATGAGGTTTTGAAATGAGATGTCTTTAAGGAAGCTTGCTACCCAGGCAGGAAAGCATCAGCAGCAGTTAGGAAAATAGAAACCATTTCATTTTTATATAATTGAGATCCTCTATAGCACTGGCTACGAAAGTGAAAGTTGCTCAGTCAGTCTGACTCTGTGACACCATGGACTGAACTCTCCAGGCCAGAATACTGGAGTGGGTAGCCTTTCCCTTCTCCAGGGGATCTTCCCAACCCAGGGATCGAATCAGGGTCTCCTGCATTGCAGGCAGATTCCTTACCAGCTGAGTCGCCAGGGAAGCCCAAGAATACTGGCGTGGGTAGTCTATCCTTTCTCCAGGGGATCTTCCAGACCCAGCAATTGAACCAGGGTCTCCTGCGTTTCAGGCAGATTCTATACCAGCTGGTACAGAAGCGTTGGCTATAGGTCAGTCCAAAGTGTCAGCAAGGGTGAACTCTCATCCAGTGGAGAGTTCCTCCCCTCCCATCCTATCAAGCACCTTTGGTTTCTTTCCTCTTACTCACTCCTTCCACCTTGCTGGTGTCAGTTTCTGATCCTCCAAGGTTGGGCTGGGGCAAGTGGGGATTAGGGAACGAGGTGGTGGTGGTTTAGTCGGTAAGTCATGTCCAACTCTTGCAACCCCAGGGACTGTAGCCAGCCAGGCGCCTATGTCCATGGAATTTCCCAGGCAAGAATATCGAAGTGGTTGGCATTTCCTCCTCCAGGGGATCTTCCTGACCCAGGGTCTGAGCCGCAGGGAAGCCAGGGAAGGGGGACAAAGGTGTAAACGGGCTCTCCCCCTGAGGACCGCCTACCTCCTTCCCCTGGGGCACTGCTCTGGGCCGCCCTCTGTCTCTGGCCCTCTGACACTCCCCCGCCCCCCGCCCCTCCTTGTCAGACAAGGTTCAACATGGAACTCCTTGTCCAGCCCACGTCCGCGGACAGAATCTGCAGATTCCTCGTGCATCTCTGTGTGAATCACTCCTCTGTTCCACCTCTGCCTGCTGCTGGTGTGCGCATATGTGAGCCAGTGCAGAGAACAGAGAGGCGATTCAGATGCTGGGAACGTTTGCAGAATAATGATGCTCAGAGGGATTTCCACATAGACTTGCACTTTAATTTATGAGTATGGGTCACTTTTGTCAAAGAAAGCATGTGTTTACAATATTCAAACATTTAAAGTTCTGGAAAACGTTGAACTCTTTGGGGTTTGGGCTTATGCCTCTGCTGAATGTTTACGTGATTTATGTTTTGACAACGGAAAGCTAGAATGGAATGAGAGACCACCTAACTGTACCCTAAACAGTGCCGAGGTAGTCGGAAAATGGACAGTATTGAAGACTGAGCATCAGTAGACTGGGACAAGTCATTCCACCGGCTCTGACTTATTAATTCACCTGGTTTCCATTCATTCATCCATATTTATAGTCTCCCTCTGATACTCAAACAAAATAGCATCAACACTGTTCAGATTGTAAAGGGGCAAGTTGTTCAACTTCTTTGGCTTTTGATTTCCTTATCTATAAAATAAGAGAGTTCTTAAAAACTCCATGATAGTCTGGAAATATTCAGGTCACACATAATATTTAGGTAGTATACAATTATAACATATAACAACAACCACCCAACAAGTTTTTTCTGCCCAGACTGGATTCTAACCACTTAATGGTTAAAAGGTCCCTTAAGAACCCCCCAAACCAGGTTAAAGGTTCTCTTTGCAAGAACTGACCTCAGTTCCACTGCCCCTGAAGCTTTGGGGAAGGCCATGGCTTTCTCTGTGATGAACTGGCATAGTGATGGAGGCTGAGAGAGCTGAGAGAGGTGCCTGGTGGGATGCCCCTGCCCTTCTGAGCCCTGGAGAGCCACTCCTCATAGTTCTCTTCCAGGAGGCCAAGNCTGGCATCACCGACTCAATGGACATGAGTTTAAGCAAACTCTGGGAGACTGTGAAGGACTGGTGTGCCACCGATCATGGGGTCCCGAAGAGTTGGAGACAACTTAGCGACTGAACAACAATACTGAGCATTCATTTAAACCAGCTGGTTATCTGAGTCTGAATTTTTGCTCTGGTGTGGGCTGGGTGTGGAGGAAATGGAATTTAAAATCCCAGAGGTGAAGGTACACGGAAAACACAGGTCAACACTTTAAGATATGACACTGCCCTTGCCTCGCCTGTTTCCCTCATAGCCCAGTTGGTTAAGAGTCCGCCTGCAATGCAGGAGACCCAGGTTCGATTCCTAGGTCGGGAAGATCCCCTGAAGAAAGGATAGACTACCCACTCTGGTATTCTTGGGCTTCCCTTGTGGTTCAGCTGGTAAAGAATCCGCCTGCAAGTGGGATACCTGGGTTCGATCTCTGGGTTGGGAAGATCCCCTGGAGAAGGGAATGGCTACCCACTCCAGTACTCTGGCCTGGAGAATTCCATGGACTGAATAGTCCATGGGGTTGCAAAGAGTCAGACACAGCTGAGCGACTTTCACTTTCACTCTCTCTGCCTCACCCGTGACAGCGGGGAACCCCTATCTTGGTTTCAGAGTCTTGCAGTGTCCCGGCCCTTACCATTTAGGGGAGAGGAAGAAAGCAAAACAAGACATTCCATCGTGAGGACACCTGTGGAGGGAGCCTGGCAAGGCCACTTGGAAGGGTGGGGCCTGGGGCCTGTAGGAATTCACAGGTGACCGTGGTCACGAGCACATACGCTGTAAGCCTGGGGTCCAAGGCCAGAACCAGACAGACACGGGACAGTGTCTATTGACAGGATCATACGGTTGATCTTTGCAAGGCCCCGCAAGTCTTATCCAATGACTTTGTGTAAACGGGGTGACGTGAAGAACGGACTGGGCTCTTTTCACGTCTGGGTAGGGGTGACCACACAGAACAAGAATTACAGTCGAGAGCAGTCATTGCATCACCAGAGTTCAAGAAGGGCCTGTCCTGGCAGCAGATTCTGTTCTTCCCACTGATGCTGCTGTTGCTTTCAGCCGCTAAGTCACGCCTGACTCTTTGCAGCCCTGTGAACTGCAGCACACCAGGCTCCTCTGTCCTCTGCTATCTCCCAGCATTTGCTCACATTTATGTCCACTGCGTCAGTGATGCTATCAAGCCCTCTCATCCTCTGCCGCCCTCTTCTCCTTTTGCCTTCAATCTATCCCAGCATGCAGGAGAGGCCAAACTGGATCAGTAGCCAGGGTCTCCAGTTGGTGCTAGTGGTAAAGAACCCACCTGCCAATGCCCGAGACATAAGAGATGCTGGTTCAATCCCTGGGTCGGGAAGATCCCCTGGAGAAGGGAATGGCAATCCACTCCAGTATTCTTGCCTGGAGAATCTCATGGGCAGTGGAGCCTGGTGGGCTACCGTGCAAAGGGTTGCCAAGGGTCGGACTAAAGCGACTTAGGACCCACAGGGAGGGAGGCAAACCTCCCTGCTGTCACAGGCCCACCCACCTGCTCACTTCCGACAAGATGGCAATANTCATGGGCAGTGGAGCCTGGTGGGCTACCGTGCAAAGGGTTGCCAAGGGTCGGACTAAAGCGACTTAGGACCCACAGGGAGGGAGGCAAACCTCCCTGCTGTCACAGGCCCACCCACCTGCTCACTTCCGACAAGATGGCAATAGTGCCATCAGCCCCCTTCACCCCAGGAAAGTGCTTTTTTCTCCAAGTTTGTCCAAAACTCCTTCCTATTCACATTTACCTCAAACTAGAACACAGACCCAGGTTATGTTTAAACAAAAGACCTGTGAACCCACAGTGCAAACCTCTGTGGAAATTTCATAGCATGAAGAGGCAGAAGTCCTCACCTGACCCAACATGTCATCGTGTGAGTCTAAGAACTCCAGCAAGACGGAACTCACAGTCCCGCAGGGAGGCACCTCTGAATTCTTATCAATTCATGATTCCACTCCCCTTGGTCCCTGACTGTGCAGCCAAAATAAGGACTTGTTTAAACCACAGAGTTCACTAGCTCTAGATCCTTTTTGCATTGTGGATTTGTTGAATCTGGTTGGTGGGATTCCAGGTGATCAGTGGACTACCCTTTTAACTAACTTTGAAATTAAAAAAGTTTGTGAGTTTGAAATTAAAAAGTTGGGGACGGGGTGAGAAAAATATGTAAATGTATCAACTTCATAGTGTCTCTACTGTGCATGCATGCTAAGACACTTCAGTCGTGTCCGAATCTTTGGGACCCACTAGGCTCCTCTGTCCATAGCTTTCTCCAGGCAAGAATACTTTAGTGGGTGGCCATGCCCTCCTCCAGGGGATCTTCCTGACCCAAGGATTGAACCCTATTCTGCATGGATTATTTTAAAGACCTTGGTTGAACCTAACTTTTTTTTTCTTTTTCCTGTATTTTGGCTGCACTGCTTGGCATGCAGCATTTTAGTTCCCCAACTAGGGAACTAACAGCCTACCCCTGCAATGGAATTGCAGTCTTTCTTAACCATTGGACCACCAGGGAAGCCTCCCAGCTATCTATGTTTAAACTATCTTTTAGCAATTATAATTATGGGTTAACATTAGCATTTTAAATATTACTGTTATTTGAAAGGCAGACTTGAAATTTAACAAAAAAAAGAAAACAACGTAGCAGTGTGGTGTTTTAAGGCCTGTCCAGCAGGGATGTACTCATTTATTTTAAAGCAGAAGTAACTGTCACCTTCCAAAATGCTCCGGGCCAGCCAAGGTCACGACTGTGTCTCCAGGACGTCACAGTTCTCTAGAGAAAGGCACTTGGGTTTGGCCCTTTGTGTACTCACATTTTGGGGGGTGTTAGTTCTAAAAGATCTTGTAGGTCTTCATAAAACCGTTCAACTTCAGCTTCTTCAGCNAGAATATAATCAATCTGATTTTGGTGTTGACCATCTGGTGATGTCCATGTGTAGAGTCTTCGCTTGTGTTGTTGGAAGAGGGTGTTTGCTATGACCAGTGCATTTTCTTGGCAAAACTCTATTAGTCTTTGCCCTGCTTCATTCTGCATTCCAAGGCCAAATTTGCCTGTTACTCCAGGTGTTTCTTGACTTCCTACGTTAGCATTCCAGTCCCCTATAATGAAAAGGACATCTTTTGGGGGTGTTAGATCTAAAAGGTCTTGTAGGTCTTCATAAAACCGTTCAACTTCAGCTTCTTCAGCATTACTGGTTGGGGCATAGACTTGGATTACTGTGATATTGAATGGTTTGCCTTGGAAACGAACAGAGATCATTCTGTCGTTTTTGAGATTGCATCCAAGTACTGCATTTCAGACTGTTTTGTTGACCATGATGGCTACTTCATCTCTTCTGAGGAATTCCTGCCTGTATTAGTAGATATAATGGTCATCTGAGTTAAATTCACCCATTCCAGTCCATTTTAGTTTGCTGATTCCTAGAATGTCGACATTGACCCTTGCCATCTCTTGTGTGATCACTTCCAATTTGCCTTGATTCATGGACCTGACATTCCAGGTTCCTATAAAAGATCCTCATGTGTAAGGCAATCTATTCTTGCTGCTGCTGCTAAGTCACTTCAGTCATGTTGACTCTGTGCGACCCCATAGACAGCAGCCCATCAGGTTCCCCTGTCCCCGGGATTCTCCAGGCAAGAACACTGGAGTGGGTTGCAATTTCCTTCTCCAAATCTGTTCCTAACAGAACTGAAAGAAACTAGCACTTCTCTGAGAGTGCCTACCACATGCTACCACATACTTTTACAGGTCCTATTTCATTAACTGAGTGCTCACACTTTGACGGAGAACACTGAGCAGACCCATTTTCACTGATACCTAAGAGCTCCCTGGTGGCTCAGAGGTTAAAGCATCTGCTTGCAATGCAGAAGACTTGGGTTCAATCCCTGGGTTGGGAAGATCCCCCGGAGAAGGAAATGGCAACCCACTCCAGTATTCATGCCTGGAGAATCCCATGGACGGAGGAACCTTGTGGGCTATAATCCATGGGGCTGCAAATAGTTGGACATAACTGAGCGACTTTACTTTAAGAGCTCCAAGATGCCATGGTTTTTACAGAGTCAGTATGCACCACAAGTACAGTCTAAATTCTGCCATATTTTATACCACAGGCCATTCTCTCTCATTCATGCAAACCTTACAAGTTTGGCACTATTGCATTTTAACTTTTAAGATAAAGAAAATGAAGCACAGAGGGCCCAAGGTTGCACAACCAACCAGGAGGTGACAGAGCAAGAATTAGAATTCAGGCTCCCTGCAGAGTTCACAGTATTAGCCAAGGTGTTTTGCTTCCCAGTCAGGCTTTGGGTTCAAGATGGTAAACCAAGAACGTGTACATACCTTTGCTCTATCTAATGAATCCATTAAAATAATGTCTTTGTTGCATTAGAAGTCTTTATTGCTGTTTCCTTTTTTAGCTGTGGTAAATATTTTTTATAAAAACTTTAATAAGAAATAAAAATATTTTACCACAAAATTATAATGGAAACCACAAAAGGAAGAAAAATTAAGAACCATTTAAAGTTGTGGACTCCTGGGGATGGGGTTTGCACACATAGGCATAGAATGTTAACATCTATGCTTTCATTTTACATACTTCGAATTTTTGTTTCTGTCTGCAATTTCTATAAATTTTTTCATTTCTAGAAAAAGTAAAGGATGGAAATAAGACAAGGAAATAGAAGGATGGGAAGAAGAAACATATGTAAATTTCCAGACAATAGAGTATTTATGCACTGTCTAAAAGGTGGAGGCAAATTCATTGTCCTGGCATGGGGCAATCTTTAAAAAATATCAGTAAACAAAGAATAACCTGGGTGCAAAATAATATACATAATATAGAGTTACTTGTGTGTTACAAAAGTGTCTATATGGGCATGTGCTTAGATAAACGTGAAAAGAATGCACACCAAATCTAAGGTTTCCATGAGCTGTAGAACTGAAACTGGAGAGAATCAAAGAGGAGGATTTAACTCACTGCTTGCTAGATGTGAATATCTCTATACTGTTTACCTCTGTCCGTCTAGACTACCTTTTACAATAAATTTCATTTATATGGATAGTTTTTTATAATGCTTAAAAATGAGTAAGACACTGGGTGAGTTAGGTCTTCCTGGGAAGCAGACACTTCCTAAGAGTTGGTGGTCTGCTGGAGGATAAACCGGTGCGATATTAAAGGAGGGGCAAGAAAAACCTGTAGTAGGCCATGGGACACCAAGTCTCCCAGTGACAGAGGAGGAGGAGAAAGAGGGTTTGGGCAAGAGTGCTTCAGTTCCTGGAGAAGGCAATGGCCACCCACTCCAGTACTCTTGCCTGGAAAATCCCATGGATGGAGGAGCCTGGCAGGCTGCGGTCCACGGGGTCGCAAAGTGTAGATCAGGTTTGGAGCATAACCTGACTGTGAGGCTACCTGAAAAGAGGTTGGCTTGCCCGGGAAGCCAAGGTAGGTCCCAAAGGTGCTAGCCTCTGGAGGTTGTCACCTATCTTGCAGCTGAACAGAAAGTTCTTTCTTTCTTTTTTTTTTTAAAATTGGGGTATATTTGTATTACAATGGTGTGTTAGTTTCTGCTGTACAATGAAGTGAATCAGCTATATGTATATGAATATCCCCTCTCTTGGATCCACCCCCATCCCAGCCATCTAGGTCACTGCAGAGCACTGAGCTGGGCTCGCTGCACTATCCAGCAGGTTCCCACCAGCTATCTGTTTACACGTGACAGTGTGCATAGATCAAATCCAACCTCTCAGTTCGCCTCACTCTCCCTCCCTTGTTCACATATCCGTTCCCTACATCTGCATCTCTATTCCTGCCCTGCAAATAGGTTAGGGGACCCAAGCTGTGCACCACAAACACAAGCCTTCCCTTGAAGCCCACTGTCAGAAGCTGCCTCCCATACAAGCAGACCGCCCAGGGCCAGCATCTAAGGAGGCCGCACTCTCAGGTGTGTGCTGTACAGGTCAGCTCACCCCGGACTGCTCCCAGCTTGAACCATGTTCTCTACAATGACAAAATTGAAACTGTTCATGAAAGAAAATTTTCTTTTCATGGCCTTACTTCCCAGGACTCCATGTGTCTCTCCATAAATGGACTTGGGAGGTAGGGAAGAGCCAAAGACTTTTCATTCCTGAGGCAGAAGAACCTTTCCCTTTAATAAAAATCTTAAAGATTTAAATCTAAAACTCTAGCAGCAGTGTGCTGCCATACACTCCGGGTTTTCAAAATAAAGATGATAAAAACTCATCAAGCTGCTCTTTGTGACCTCTCCCTCCCTCTTCCTCTAAAAGATTATACCTGCATTTCTCTTTCTTCACATCTTAGTCAATAATAACAAATTCTGGCACATTTCCTCACTTCTATTATTCTCCACCTGTATCATTGACTTTTAACCATCTACACACATTTATGCATCAGCTTTTTTTTCCAATTATTGTTAGTCATGTCTAACTTTATTGAAATATTTTCTCCCAGAAAAAAAAAGAGAAAGAAAGAAAGAGGGAGAGAGAAAAAGAAAAGAAAGAAGGAAGGAGGGAAGGAAGATAGGAAGAAAAACCATTCTCTTGCGTTTAGTAAATAGGGCCTTAATCATTGGTGGGATACCTTGTCTTGACTCTGCTTAGCAGTTCAAATCCACAGGGAGTACTTCAAGAGAACCAGAAGCATGCTCATTTTGGCCCACCAACAAAAAGAGCTTTCTCTTTCATAAAGACAAGTCCATGATTTAGTTTTACATGCATGCATGAATTCTAAGTCATTTCAGTCGTGTCTGACTCTTTGGGAATCTATGGTCTGTAGCCTGCCAGGCTCTTCTGTCCAAGGCATGCTCCAGACAAGAATACTGGAGTGGACTGCCCCCGACCCAGGGATCGAACCCTTGTGTCCTGTGGCTCCTGCATTGCAGGCAGATTCTTTACTGCTGAGCCACCAGGGAAGACCTTAGTTTTATGTACTCAGTCTATTCTATGTCATCATAAATTCTAATGTTATTCTTTTCTACTTTAACTTGGAAGAGAATTAGAACCCATATTAACCAAAAGTGCTCAGATGATAGGGGAAAGAAAACCCTTATAATCCTGAAAAATATATACACACTCTAAACAGTTGCCATTCATTTCATGCAGGTAGATGATATTCATATCTACATTATGGATTTTCTGGGTAAGATGGATGGGTTTTGAGCTAAAGTTCCTTCTTAAGGGTGATGTAACAAATGAATATTTCCCTTGAAAAAAATCAAAAAGGAAAGCATGTAATTTCCCAAAGTAACAGCACTTGGTCATTCAACAAATATTTATTGGGTCCTTACTATGTGCCAAGAAATATTTTATGAGCTAAGGATAAAGCAATTAAAAGAAAAAAGGTGAAAAATTCTATTCTCATACCAAAGGCACAAATCCATGAAAGCAAAAATTGAATGAAGTTGGACTTCATTAAAATTTAAAACTCCTGCTCTGTGAAAGACATTGTTAAGAATGAAAAGGAGAGCCACAGACTGACAGAAAAATTTTGCAAAAAAAAAAATCTTCTAAAAAACTTGTTATCCAAAATACACAAAGAACTCTTAAAATTCAACAATAAGAAAATAAAAATCCAACTTAAAAAAATGGACAAAAGATCTGAACTGGCACCTCACCAAAGAAAATACACAGATGGCAAATAAGCACATGAAAAGATGCCCCACATCATATGACATCAGGAAAATGCAAATTAAAACAACAGTGAGATACCACTTCACATCTATCAGAATGTAAAAAATCCAAAAAACTGCCAACACCAAATGCTGGCAAAGATGTAGAGTAGCAGGAGCTCTCATTAATTGCTGGTGGAAATGCAAAATGGTACAGTCACTTTGGAAGACAATTTGGCAGTGTCACAAAATTAAACATACTCTTAACATATGATCCAACAACTGCACCCCTTGGTATTTACCCAAATGAATTGAAAACATATGTCCACACAAAAACATGAATATTTATAGCAGCATTATACATAATTGCCAAAACTTGGAAGCAACCAAGATGTCTTTCAATAGGTGAATGGATAAACAAACTGTACATAAAAAGAAATGAGCTATCAAGTGAGGCTAAGACATGGAGGAAACTTAAATGCATATCCTTAAGTGAAATAAGCTGACTGCAAAATCTATGTACTATATAATTTCAACTATATGACATTCCACAAAAGGCAAAACTATAACCAATAAAAAGATCAGTGGTTACTAGGGGTTGGATTGGAGGGGAAGGAAGGAGAGAAAAAGGAAGAGAAGGAGTGAGAGTAGAGGAGAGGGGAACAGATTAAGGAGACTATGAGAACTCTGTACTTGCCACTCAATATTTTTGTAAATCTAAAACCACTCTAAAAAATAAGCTCTATTGATTTTTGAAAAAGTCCTACTCTCCTGAAACTTATAGTCCAGTGGGGAAGGGGAAAGTGCAAGGTGTGTGGAACCAGTGAGGAAATTAAATAATGTCAATGAATGATATGATATGATTCAGTTCAGTTCAGTTCAATCGCTCAGTCGTGTCCAACTCTTTGTGACCCCATGAATTGCAGCATGCCAGGCCTCCCTGTCCATCACCAACTCCTGGAGTTCACTCAGATTCATGTCCATCGAGTCAGTGATGCCATCCAGCCATCTCATCCTCTGTTGTCCCCTTCTCCTGCCCCCAATCCCTCCCAGCATCAGAGTCTTTTCCAATGAGTCAACTCTTCACATGAGGTGGCCAAAGTATTGGAGTTTCAGCTTTAGCATCATTCCTTCCAAAGAAATCCCAGGGCTGATCTCCTTTAGGATGGACTGGTTGGATCTGCTTGCAGTCCAAGGGACTCTCAAGAGTCTTCTCCAACACCACAGTTCAAAAGCATCAATTCTTTGGCGCTCAGCCTTCTTCACAGTCCAACTCTCACATCCATACATGACCACAGGAAAAACCATAGCCTTGACTAGATGGACCTTAGTCAGCAAAGTAATTTCTCTGCTTTTGAATATGCTATCTAGGTTGGTCATAACTTTTCTTCCAAGGAGTAAGCATCTTTTAATTTCATGGCTGCAGTCACCATCTGCAGTGATTTTGGAGCCCGAAAAACTAAAGTTTGACACTGTTTGCCCATCTATTTCCCATGAAGTGATGGGACCGGATGCCATGATCTTCCTTTTCTGAATGTTGAGCATTAAGCCAAATTTTTCACTCTCCTCTTTCACTTTCATCAAGAGGCTTTTTAGTTCCTCTTCACTTTCTGCCATAAGGATGGTGTCATCTACATATCTGAAGTTATTGATATTTCTCCCAGCAATCTTGATTCCAGCTTGTGCTTCTTCCAGCCCAGTGTTTCTCATGATGTACTCAGCATATAAGTTAAATAAGCAGGATGATGGTAGAAGATGATAAGTGCTGTGGAAAATATAAGAAATGGAAGAGATAAAGGAAGTTCTGGGTTGGGGAGGGGCTGTATAGTGTAAAACAGAGTGATGAAAGAAGAGTTCACTTGGTTGATGATATTTTAATACATTGAGGTGAGGAAGTAAAGCATAGGATATCAGAAAAACTAAAATTAGAATTTGGTCATTGTGGCTACAGTGAACTACAAAGGAGTGAAGTTCAGAGAAAGGGGAAGGGAAGTATGAGGCAAGATCTGCAGGGTGTTGGGATTTCCCTGGAAGTCCAGTGGTGAAGATTTCACACTTCCAATGCAGGGGATGCAGGTTTCGATTCCTGGTCAAGGAACTAAGATCCTGCATTCTGTGCAGTACAGCCAAAAAATAAAAACTGTAAGGTGTTGAGAAAGTGAAAGTGAAGTTGCTCAGTCGTGTGCAACTCTTTGCTACCCCATGGACTATAGCCTACCAGGTTTCTCTGTCCATGGGATTTTCCAGGCAAGGATACTGGAGTGGGTTGCTATTTTCTTCTCCAGGAGATCTTCCCAACCCAGGGATCAAACCTGGGTCTCACTCATTATAGGCAGATGCTTTACCATCTAAGCCACCAGATAAGTCAAGCTGCTACTATAACTGGTCTTACTCCAAGGGAAATGACTAGCCATAATGCTTTGAGTGAAGGAGTGACATGTTCTGACATTTAACAGAATCACACCACTGCCACATTGAGAATAAGCATATGGAGTAAAAGGTAGAAGGACGATCCCAGTTAGGAGGCTTTATAATAATCCAAGAAAGAAGTATTGAAGGCTTGGACCAGGTTACAGCAGCAGAGTGTCAGGGAGTGCTCATAGTCCAGATAGACAGGAATGAATAGCCCTGAGTCGCAGCACAGATTACTCATGCCTCTGAGAGATCACAGGTATCTCAAAGGGAGCGTGGGCAGTGGAATCAGATAGGTCTGGACTAGGGGCTGTTTCCTCTGCTAACCAGCTCTGTGGTCATGATCAACTGACCTCTCGAACTTTGGTTTTCTTATCTAAAAACTGTAGTGATATTTTACTCATAGAAATGATAAGGGGATAAGATAAATAGTATCTTGTAGGTACTTAAACAATGATTGTTTTCTCTAATGGAAAGATTCCTGCTGCCAGTGTCTACTCCTGCCCCCAGAAGTAAGTTGTGACAGCCTTGAAGCTGCAAGTCCAGACACAAAGGTCGTCAAGGGGCCAACAAGCAGGACTCTCCCCCAAGACTTATTTGGCTACTACCACTGCACAGCACCCATGTGACAAGAGCCAGGGACAACCGTAGTGTTGGGGTGTGTCGTCCATGTGATTACAGAGAGCCTCCTCTCCAGTGAGTGCTTTCTGTTGAGACATTGACAAGGAACACAAATATCCTCACTCTCTGTACCCGTCCAAGATGTCCATCCATGTGTCTTTTCAAAAAACTTCCTTATTATCCTCCTCAATCTTGTTTTTTTTCCCCAGATCACCTAGACAAGCCAGCATGAAATATATAATCAACCATAAGCTGAGAAGATCTATGTATTTCCCATATTTATAGTAACCATCTGTTGTGCTTCAGTCATATTGGACTCTTCACAATCCCATGGACTGTAGCTCACCAGGCTCCTCTGTCCAGGGATTCTCCAGGCAAGAACACTGGAGTGGGGACCCAGGCCCTCCTCCAGGGAATCCTCCTGACTCAGGGATCAAACCTGAGTCTCTTATGTCTCCTGCATTGGAAGGTGGGTTCTTTACCACTAGTGCCATCTGGGAAGCCCATAGTAACCATGCTAATTTGCTTCAGTCATGTCTGACTCTGCAATCCCATAGACTGAAGCCCACCAGGCTCTGCTGTCCCTGGGATTCTCCAGGCAAGAACACTGGAGTGGGTTGCCATTTCCTTCTCCAATGCGTGAAAGTGAAAAGTGAAAGTGAAGTCGCTCAGTTGTGTGCAACTCTTTGCGACCCCATGGACTGCTGCCCACCAGGTTCCTCCATCCATGGGATTTTCCAGGCAAGAGTACTGAAGTGGGGGCCATTGCCTTCTCCTTATAGTAGAGGCCTATTTAAGCTAGGTGATGCTGAGGAATAACCTCAAAATCTCAGTGGTTTGACACATAAGTGGCTTATTTCTTTTGGAGGTGAAGCCCACTGCAAACCCAGCGTAATCTTCAGAGCAACTGTCCTCCATCCTGTCCAAGTGGAAAGTGGTTCCACATCCTTCAGAAGCTGCAACATTTGAAACACAACAGCTTCCTTAACTATTATGGAAAACGAAGTAAGGGGAGGATATCATACTGGCAATGAAATGTTTCAGTCCAGAGGGTGACACTGACCCAGAACTAATCACAGAGCCCCATTCTACCGTTAGAGATTGGGAAGTGCCAGCTTCTGTGAGCTTTGAAGGAGAGAAGCAGAGCAACTCTGTGACCTGTGCCATAGCTCTAATCTGATAGCTCCACCAACATTACTTCTAAATTTTACAGGAACTGTGGTTTCAAATAAAAGCAAGACTATTTAGTCACATATTTCCACTAAAAGAAAAATGACTGAGTGCTTATTGATTCAAACAAAGGTGTGAGTTCAAACACAATGTTGATGATGGCAGTTTAAGGTAATCACAATAGTTCTTATGCTGTAATTAAGAACAAGTTGCCTCTTTGGTTGGAGAAATAAGACTCAGGACTAGAAAACTCTTAAAAGTGAAATGACCTGAAGAGAAAGGCAGTTGCCATTACTAGGATATTTGAGGTGGAACCTCTCTTAATCCACTTCCACCCTGCCACATGACTATATACTATGTTGCTGAACTTAATGGATGTTTTTATTCTTTCATTGAAATCAACTCATATTTGTGGAATATTTGCATAGTGCTAGTACTTTGGCCACCTCATGCGAAGAGTTGACTCATTGGAAAAGACTCTGATGCTGGGAGGGATTGGGGGCAGGAGGAGAAGGGGAGGACCGAGGGTGAGATNTTGCTG
This sequence comes from Neotragus pygmaeus, assembly GCA_006410875.1. NCBI lineage: Eukaryota > Metazoa > Chordata > Mammalia > Artiodactyla > Bovidae > Neotragus > Neotragus pygmaeus. Next base: position 281,107 of record SJYV01050239.1, read on the forward strand.
GTTGCCTGATGTCCTCTGCCAGCATTCAGAAGTTGTTTTGTGGAATTTACTCAGCGTTGGATTGTTCTTTTGATGAATTTGTGTGGGAGAAAGTGGTCTCCCGTCTTATTCCTCTGCCATCTTGGACAAAAAAATTCTTAGTCTAGGAAGAACTTGGGGATAGGGAAAAAAACTTCCAAACATAAGAGGCATTTGAAGTACCTGACAGAGGGTAAATCAACTGTGACATGCTGAAGTGACACTAAAGTCACATTGATTTGAAGAAAAATAATGTGGGATGGTAACTGGGATGCTTGGCTCCCCCAGGGGAGGGACACGTTGGTCTCAGGTTAAAATCCCAAGTACATCCCTAACATTAAGGTTGAGGTAAGTGATTTTTTCAATTAGCTGAGCAATCTTTAGAAAGCCAGGCGCTCAGGGGTAGAATGAAAAAATCTGTGAGAGCATTGGGTTCAGAGTTAAGAGGATTGTTTTGTTTTCTGAATGACAAAAGAACTATTTAACAAAATACACGTGGGCAGTATTCAGGGGCAGCCACGGACTCATGGTCCAGGGTAGCTGCCTTAATAAAAGACAAAGAAGGAAAAATACTCTGCTTTCCAGGGAAGAATGAAACTAACTTTGATCATAGACTGGAGATAGAGAGAACTAACGGAAAATTTCACGTGAGGATTTGGAGCTAGGGGAAGCATCAGCTGCTTTGATGATGAAACATGAAACATTGAAATAGCAATGGAGACGGCTGTGCTTATGTAGAGGTCGAGTTTGTGGGTCCAGGTCGACCCTCACCCACCACCCTCCCTCCCCCAGGTCTCTACACATGGGTTGATGTGGACAATGGATTTTTTTCCCCCTGAAATCCATGAGGAGAGGTCTGTACATGGATGCAAGAAAGGCAGGAAGGGGAAAGGGCAATGTGAGATGACATAATATCTGTCTGTACTTTGAACTATTTTGAGCACCTTGGAAGGGTGGGTATCAGTCCATTTTTTTTGAGAGAGATTTTTTGAGTTTTTGAACATAAGTGGGGTCTTTTTTCCTCCCCTCCCCCCAACTTGGCTGTGTCATGCAGTATTGCACCCAAGAGCTGCAAGGAAACAGTGGGGCAGCTGCATGCCTGTGGAGAGTAAGTTGGTGGCAGCAGGCAGGCCATTACTCTCATATTGAGACCTGGTCAACCTTGCTGCTTCTTCCAGTAAACAGCAGAAACCATCTAGAGTTTCTAGAAGCTCATGGGAACATTTATGTCTGAGCCCAAGTGACCATTTCTCCAAAATTCTGAGAAATAGCAGGTGAAGATTTTGAAGAGGGGGTAGAAAGAACTTGCACTAAGAAGAAGGGGCTAACAATCTAGAAAATTCCGATATCGATGTATAAAATGAACCCTTAGACACCAAAAGGAGAGGAGGCCCTGGCTGAGATCCACATGCGCTTCCTTTCCACCCTCTTGTTCTCTTTTTTGCTACTTCAACTACCCTTCTGCAGCATATTCCCTGCTTAGCCAGGTTCTAGATGTTTCTATGACCCACTGCTCTGAGCAGGATGGGTTGCACTAGCCACTCCTGAACTCCTGCAACTCTCTTTGCTTTGACAGCTGAGATCATCTTTTTTCCTCCCACTTACTTAAAACAGCTTCCCAGCTCCTGCCCAAATCTTCCAGCTCTTTCTCTGGACAACCCCAAAATGTCCCACAAGATCATTAGCAGCTTTTTAATTGGATATTTTGGCAAAAACTCTGTTTGTGTAAGATGACACTTCTCTGTGGAGGAATTTCATCCTTGGTAAAGATTTGAGAAGGTCCTTTATTTTAGCTGTAGCCATTGACTATGGTTATATTTTCTTCTAAATCATTTTACTGCATTTAATTTTGTCAAATGTTATTTCAGCTGTTGCCATCAGAAATAATTAGATCTCTGTGAGATTAATTCCTTCGTCGTCCAGCTGCTGCCAGGAACTATGTCAGTCATTTGTGCTTATGATGTCATGGTTTGTTTCCATGGTAACAAATATGCAGTCACAAGTGCCTCATTATCATTTTGTTAGAGTGATGACATATTTATAGTATTCAGGAACAGCATATTGCCTTTTTAAATAATGTGTTCCTATGGCACACACAAATACTCTTCTTCCTGAATGTACATTTTATCCCTGTCTTTTGCATCATTTCCTATATATATACTGCACACTGTTTGCTTGTTCAGGAAGAAAATAAATAAAAGATTGCTTAAAAGAAGTAAGACAACATAAAAGTATTAAAACTAGTCAATCCAAGGGAGAAGAAACATTTACAATAAGAAATTCAAGGACTATCAAATTATTATCAAAAAAAAATCAAGCTGTTTAAAGCTTCCTACCTACCAGGACTTACCAACATGTTTATTGAAAATATTAACTCAAAAGTTGAGAGAATCAAATAATATTTTAAATAATTTAGAGTAGTCACTTCTCATATTATAGCATTACTAATTATGAACCTGTAAAGGGACGCTTGAAATGTCGGCACTCTAATGACTTAAAACAAGTATAAAATTTTATTTCATTGAAGATGCAAGGACTGATAAACAATGTTAAGTGACACATTTCAGATTGTTCTGTGAATGTGTTCTTTCTTCTTGCCACCGCTATCCCCTTGCCTTTTCATAAATCCTATTCAGAAGTGAAACATTTATTCGCTTCAGGGAGATTCTCTCTGGAGGGGTAATAATTTTATCAGTAAGACTCCCTGGTGATGAGGCTGACTGGGGACTGCTGTTAATCAGCCTTTTTGACGTGGTACCTTGAATAGCCCTTCCCATGATGCTCCATGATTCCACCTTAATCCTTTCCCTTTGAACTCACCATGACTCATATGTGTCTTTTTGTCCCTTTGTCTGTCTGAAGTTATCCCATTATTAACTTTAATTGGAAAGGTGCCTTTTGTTCCCCTAGTGGAGTCATACACTAACCACTGAACTCCCTAGGCTAAATTTCAGGGGTAGGAAAAACTTAATTTTTTTTAATAACTGAGGGAGATAAATAATGATAACTCAGATAACTTCATAGTGATTAATAGGAAGTTACTGAAAAGGAGCATACATTTGTATACATTTCACTTTGTAAAAGTGTTTCCATTCAAAAGCTCTTCTGAAAAGAAGAGAAAAAGAGAGCAGGCTGGGGAAGTGCGTTCCACAGGAATGTTTGCATGAAGGTTCAAGGAGCTTCCTGGCAGACAAACGAACACGGAGAAAGAGGGGGTGTAAATAGAAGCAAGGTTTCCTCAACAGTGAGGAGGAGTGATTAGAGCATGGATGGACCTCCCCTGGGAGGAGCCTATGAGTGAAAACAGAAAGAACTGTGTCCATTGAGTGTCTAGAAGACTTTGGAAGCATCAGGAAATCCTGCTTTAGACTTTGGTAGCACAAAGTTCATAAGTTCAGGGAGACGGACTCAGCCACTATGGTCTTGTATTCTTTGGAGCTCTCGCCAGCCCCCCTGGGTGTACAGACACCAGTACCCTGGAGAGCAAGCATGAGTCACCAAAACTCAAACACCCACAAGCATCACCAAGAGCTGTGACACCTTTGTCAAGCATCCAAATTCTAGTGCCCATGGTGGACATAAGCTTAATCGCAGGGCTCAGAGACTCAAATAGCCGATCTCAAAAAAACAGGAAATAAATGGTGACTTCAGTGTGATAGCTTAGAGGATGCATTTGTGGGTACATCAATAGTAGTATCAAAACTATAAAAATAAAAGGCTGGGATTGAGGATTATGTTAAAATTCTACAATAGCAGTAGATGAGAGCCACAGAAATGCACTACTCTGCCCTATTATTTTGGCCCCTATTTAACTTCCAGAGTCTTGTGTTCTAAAAAAAAAAAAATGGCTGATCACTATACAGGAAGCAAACTGTTGGACTAGTACCCAGATCACACACACACACCAAAAAAGTCTATGTTTAGATTTGTTCCCTGCATTATCCCAGAGATTACAGTGTTCATAATAAAATCAACAAATCAAATCATATTGACATGTTGAGCTTCAAGACTAAAAACAAGCTTCATCTATTTATTTTTGTTCTTTTCAAAGACACTTTTAGTCTTATGTGGGGATTTGTTAAACTTACAAAGTATAGAAGGGAGCAAGTCTTTTTCAAAAAAGAGGAGAAATGGGTCACTCAAAAGAGAGGGCCAAATAGACTCACCACGTTTTAAAAAGTCTTACTAAAGTGACAATAAATCCTTTCATTGCTCTGTATGTAAATATACTTCTCTGTGAGGAAATGTCTGCTGGAGGGAGCAGGACATATAAATTCTAGCCCCAGATTTGCCTCCTTTGGGACCGTTGGCTAAGTTGCCTGATTTCTCTAAACTTTAGCCCCTGTTGTATGCAAAATTACATTAATAACATTTGTCTCACCTCCTTCAGAGATGTATGGACAGCAATGATTCATGCAAAAAATGCTTTGTAAACAGTAAGGCATGTAGCGAAGATAAGATACTGCAATCTCAATCTCATTCCATCTGGCTTCCACCTCCACATGCCTTCTGAGAGCTTTGTCATCTGAAATTTTCATGCCTCTCCCTCCCACTCTTGCTCCATCTCTGATATGGTCTTCAGAGGAGTGATGGATCCTCTGAGACTTATGTGATGAAGCAATCTAGAAGTTTACAGACTTCAAATGGGATTGACTTAATATGTGACCACATCAACAAATAATGCAGCTGCAACCCCACCTCTTCTGCAGAGTTCCCTTTCCTGGCATAGTTAAGAAGCTTAGATGTAGAAAAGAATAATTATCTCCTGATTCATTTATCTGTGTTGTTCTCTTGAAAATTCTTTTCATCTGGTCCCTTTTTTTCTCCTTTCTCTGCACTCCCAGGGCTCTCTTCCTAATTTTCATTCAGCATTTTTCCTAAGGCTCCTAAGACAGCCTTGTAAAAATGAAAGGATGTGCAGTTTGGGGTCAGAGAGACCTGAACTCAAATTCTACCTCTATTACTTACTAGGTGTGTGACCAAGAAGAAATTATTCACCCCTCTTTAGCTTTGACTCCTTCTCTATTAACTGTGATAATAATACCTACCATATAGAATCAAATATAATGTATATCTGCTTATATAGTAATATATTATAATAATATATATAATAAATACCTCCTGCCCTTTAATTCATCAAAATTTAGTAAACATCTATAAAGAACCAGACCTTACTCACACTTGGAAATGTGGTAACAAATGACAAATATAATAGGCATTAAATACTAGTATCCACTTCTCTATTTCTTCTCCCTTTTTATTACTAATAAAGGTTTCCAAAACCAAGGCCATGCTTGGGCTGTCAAGTTCTCATGGGATAATGGAATCTCCCTAAAGCCAAACCCTTACAACACTACAAAATCTTAGGCATCAAAAAGGAAACAAATCAATTTACCCATCCTTACTCCTTTGCCTGTACTTACATAAGACCAAGACTACTACGAATATTTCTTTTATGAAAATAGGGAAATAAATATCCTAGACCATGTGAACTAGTTTCTGAAGCCCATGCTGGAGAGGATATTCAAGCAGGAACAGACTGCAGAAACCAGGAAAGAGAATGTTTTAATCCATTCAGGCTACTGTAACAAAATATAGACTGAGTGGTTTATAAAAGATAGAAATTTGTTTCCCATAGTTTCAGAGCCTGAGAAGCCCAAGTTCAAGATATCAACAGATTAAGTGTCTAGTAGGGGCTTGCTTCTATTAGACACTCAATGGCACCCCACTCCAGTACTCTTGCCTTGACAATCCCATGGATGGAGGAGCCTGGTAGGCTGCAGTCCAGGGGGTCGCGAAGAGTCAGACATGACTGAGCGACTTCACTTTCACTTTTCAGTTTCATGCATTAGAGAAGGAAATGGCAACCCACTCCAGTGTTCTTGCCTGGAGAATCCCAGGGACGGGGGAGCCTGGCGGGCTGCCATCTCTGGGGTCGCACAGTCGGACACGACTGAAGCGACTTAGCAGCAGGGGCTTNCGGGACGTGATGGGAGGCCGGGGGGTTGGCCCGGCGCCTCGGCATCGCGTTTGGGGAACGCAGGAGATGTGCAACTGGTTTTTAAATACTTCTCGGCTTCTCCAAAAGCCAGAGCCAGGGCAGAGAAAGGAGTGGCAGCGAAGGGAGTGAAGGGTTGTTGTCTGTGAGGGTAGCAGGTGGGCTGCCCGCTGGGGCCTCGGTGTGCCGACCCGCATAACAAGGTCCGCTCTGGGGTGCCGATCCCCGGAGGCTGCCGTGGGAGCGAGGTGGCCCTGCTGGTCCAGCCTGGATGCAAACGTGCTCCGAGAGTGGCGGGTCACGTGAGCAACCTGAAAGTCAAGGCCTCTTGGTTTCTGGAGCGTGCCTGTGGGTGGCTTCAGCCTCGGGCGCTGCGTGGCCTGGTGCACCATCCTGCCCCAGACTTGGGGCTCTGGGGAGAGCCAGATTTTTTTTTTGAATCGGGCCTTCTGGAAATGAATTTTCTAAGACCTCGCCTCCTTTTCGTTAAAAGGGGGATTCAGTGCAAGAGACCCCTTTTCAGATCCGTGTCCTTTTTCTTCACAGGTAATTAAACGCCCAAGATAAAAAAACACCTTGGGATGTATAAATTTGCTTATTGGCTATTTAGCAATCACCCTCTTTTCATAGTCAGGTTTGTCTGCCGATGGTTCCTTTTGTGTAAAGGTGTGCTTTTTGAAGTTTCCTTTGAATTTGGTATGTGGAAAATGCCATCAGTCAGCACGGAAGCCTATTGGTTCATTTTGGGATTCTCTTTACTGGATACTAGACACTTTTTTCCATCAAAAACTGGACTCAGCACCTCTCTCCCCAGCTGTGTTGCCTGGTAATTTGTACATTGTTATTAATGGCATGAAGACGTGTGGTTTCCTTGATTTAATAAGTTCTAGCTTCTGTGAGTTCTTTTTGATGTTTATGATGACAGGCAGTTTTACGTATCTATAATTATTTAGCATTTCTGGTCATAAAGCATTATGAAGTTTTAAATATTTCCCACTTATTTTTTTCTCAATGATTTTAATTGCTAGCTCGATTTTTTTCTTCCTTTTTATTCTAAAGGTTGGGGCCTATTTTAGGTAGGCAAATAGGGAAAAGTTGATGTGACAATACAATTTATTGCTTGTGTACCTGCCTGCTATAATTCATGACCAAGTACTCAGTAGCCTCTTAACAAGAATCACATGAGTGGTATAACCTGTTTGTTGTTTGAATTTCCTCAAGTCGCTGAGGAAGGTGCCTGTTTCAAGTGGGTTGATGGAAGAGGCAATCCCAGAGCAAGAGTCATTATGCCATTACTGTTTACATCAAAAATTTATGATCTTGACGTATTTTTAGTGATCTTCATGTGTAAGGATTAATTTCTACTTAATAATAGTATCGCAGAGATCTTCCACCAAAGGCGTTAAGGTGTGGGTGGCATTAATGTGTTAGGAACACCTTTTTTGAATTTGTAATTGAATTTTATTGCATAGTATCAATTTGGACTTAAAATTCAGGTGGCTGACTTTGGCGTGATTAATGCAATAAGTTTTACTCTTGAACAGTCCTAAGACTGTGTGGTCCTCGTGGAAATAACAGAATATCTTCATACGAACCATTGAAACTGTAGCTGTGGGATCTTCTTGGAGGACCCTACGCTGAAGGCCTCTGGGCCTTTAAGTTTTCCCCTAACCCAGGAATTTTTGTTGGCTTTTGTGGTAACTTTGGCTACAGAGAAACACTAGTAGATGTTCCTCCTGTAACACCCTACCTAGCCTGTCAGCTGGCTACACTAAGCCTTCGGCCTCTCCCACAAACCTTCCTCACCTTACCTTTGGGTAGCTGAGACAGTCTTTCTGGTTTTCTTTTCAGGATTATAGTCTGTCTTACATGTAGATGTGAAAGAAGTGTCTTCCTCAGTTAGCATGTTCTTCATGCTATGCTCTTTCTCCAAGCATTTGCGTCTGGTGTTATTTCCTGTGTGTGTGTGTGTTCTCAGTCGTGTCCGACTCTGGGTACCTTGGGCNTAGTCTGTCTTACATGTAGATGTGAAAGAAGTGTCTTCCTCAGTTAGCATGTTCTTCATGCTATGCTCTTTCTCCAAGCATTTGCGTCTGGTGTTATTTCCTGTGTGTGTGTGTGTTCTCAGTCGTGTCCGACTCTGGGTACCTTGGGCTGTAGCCCACCAGGCTCCTCTGTCCATGGGATTTTCCAGGCAAGATTACTGGAGTGGGTTGCCATTTCCTCCTCTAGGGGATCTTCCCAACCCCGGGATCGAGCCCACATCTCTTCTGTCTCCTGTATTGGCAGGCAGAATTTTTTTTACTATTGTGCCACCTGGGATGCCCCCTCTAATCTATTTCCTGTTATGTTGAGTGTGAAATCAATCTGTCAATTAGGTTTACTATCTTCTCCAAATTTATCTCATTAGTTCCTCAGTTTAGCTTTCCACTTAAAATATATTTGCTGAATCTCTTACTTAATACCTTTTGTCTGTGTGTAATTCCTAGAATAAAAATTAAAATGTTTAGTTGATTTAGTTATCTCCTCAGGGAAGAATCTCCTAATTGTCTTAGTCTTATTATCATACTTAATACCTTTGTTTTTTATATAGTCTATTGTAGCATGTCATTTAGTATTTTCTACAGTGTATTTTTCATTTGTGTTGGATTGTCATAGGGCAGGGATTGTAATCCTTAGCACAGAATTTTGCTCAATGTACATTAAATATTTAATGAATAAATGAACCATGTTTAAGAACTTTTTTTTGTCTTTCAAACAGAACTCAACTTTTCAAGCAGATAGGTCTTTAAAGTGGTAGTTTGAGCATTATTCTAAGACATTTACCCTTTTTAGTGTAATTTCTTGAAAGTAAACGCACATCGAAAGCGAAAGCTCAGTTGACTTCATATACCATTATATTGTATTGTGTCATGGTATATAGTCAGAAATGATGGAATTTGGTTTAAGCCTGGGCATGCCATGAAATTTTATTTGCTGGATAACCTTTGAGTGCTGCTTAATCTTGGTACAAATTGAGTTTAACAGTAGATGTGATCAGAATTAAAAAATAAAGAATTTAAGGGAATTCCCTGGCAGTCCAGTGGATAGGATTCTACCCTTTCACTGCTGAGAACTCAGGTTCAATTGCTGGTCAGGGAACTAAGAACACATAAGCTGTGCAACAAGGCCAGGAAAGAAAGAAAGAAAGAAGTTAAAAATACCTTAGAGAGATAGAATCTTTATTCACTGGTAATAATTCCTGGCTGGTTCTCACTGTTTGTATATTCACATATGCATCACTGCATGTAGGATTGCCTTGTAGGACGTGGAGAAGCAGTTCTGCCTCACACATAGGAGATTCAGTATCTTTCTGTTCATAGCCCAAATTGCTTTTGAGGTGCTTGTCTTTGTCTGAGTTATATGTCCTCTGATTTAACATTTAATGTTTATATAATTTTCAAGAATATTCTCTGATTTAGATCAGTTGTATTTCAAATTTTTTCTCAGAAATTTTCAATAATAAATATTAATGTTTCATAAATCACTCTTCAGAGTTAAAATTCTACATACAAAACTAATCACACTTATTTTTTTTATTTCCCAACTTACTATTTAGCTGTATTTCTTCATGCAGTGGTAGAAAACACTAGTTGATAGGTCAGTTACAATTAAGTTGTGTTTACATGACTTCTGTATCTTTAAGATGAAATGGTAAATGTGACCTATTAAGTAAATCTCTCAAAGATACTGCTTTTCAACATTTTTGGCAATTAGATCCAGTCTAAGCAAAATCACTGCAGATGGTGACTGCGGCCATGAAATTAAAAGACGCTTACTCCTTGGAAGGAAAGTTATGACCAACCTAGACAGCATATTGAAAAGCAGAGATATTACTTTGCCAACAGGCTCGTCTAGTCAAGGCTATGGTTTTTCCAGTGGTTATGTATGGATGTGAGAGTTGGACTGTGAAGAAGGCTGAGCGCCGAAGAATTGATGCTTTTGAACAGTGGTGTTGGAGAAGACTCTTGAGAGTCCCTTGGACTGCAAGGAGATCCAACCAGTCCATTCTAAAGGAGATCCGCCTTGTGTGTTCATTGGAAGGACTGATGCTAATGCTGAAACTCCAGTAGTTTGGCCTCCTCATGCGAAGAGTTGACTCAGTGGAAAAGATTCTGATGCTGGGAGGGATTGGGGGCAGGAGGAGAAGGGGAGGACCGAGGATGAGCTGGCTGGATGGCATCACTGACTCGATAAACTCAAGTCTGAGTGAACTTCAGGAGCTGGTGATGGACAGGGAGGCCTGCCGTGCTGCTATTCATGGGGTCGCAAAGAGTCGGACACGACTGAGCGACTGAACTGAACTGAAGATTTAGCTATGTCAGTTTTGGTGAGCCTGTTAACTTTCACATGTGAGAAATGAGCTTCTGGACATACGCTTTTGCAGATGTTTGTCTTGATATGCCAAGACCTAGTTGAATGTGTTGTAGGGAAAAAAGAGAAACAAGGCTGATGACTATGAAGGAAAGGTATCTTAAACCTCCTCTTTTTCTTCAATGTAAACTGTACTGGAATTAATCATTCAGAAAATTTTCACCTAGTATAGGCTTCCCAGGAGGCTCAGTAGTGAACAATCCATCTACTAGTGCAAGAGATGCAGGAGACATGAGTTTGATTCCTGTGTCAGGCTGATCCTCTGGTGGAAGGAATGGCAACCCACTCAAGTATTCTTACCTGGAAAATCCCATGGACACAGAACCCTGGCAGGCTGCAGTCCATAGGGTCCCAGAGAGTCAGACATGATAGCAACTGAGCACAGGTCTCTGGAGTTGCCTCAACAGATGAGAAATTGATATATTATTTAATGTGAAATCTTACTGATGTGAAGGCAATCATAAGATGTACAGCCGTATGTCTCCATATTTGTCTGTTGCCTTGGTAACACAGCACAAAACAAAAAAATTTTATGTTCTAATGAATAGAAGGATGAATTCGATTTGAGCACTGGTGATGTGGAGTATGGGCTTCGCTGGTGGTTGAGACAGTAAAGAAGCTGCCTGCAGTGCAGGGGATCTGGATTTGGTCCCTAGGTAAGGAAGATCCTCTGGAGAAGCGAGTGGCAACCCACTCCAGAATTTTTGCCTGGAGAATCCTGTGGACAGAGGAGCCTGTCAGACTACAGTCCATGGGGTTGGAAAGAGCTGATGTGACTGATTGATGTGGAGTACAGAAAATGTTGAAGAGAGGAATAGCTTTGAGATTTTTCATTTTGTGTTCTGATGTCCTTCAAAGTTTTGGACAAGTGTGGATATATGAAATAATAGAATGAAGCCTCTAAAACTTTGTGTCTAGAAGAAGTGAAGCCACCAATTCTTTTCATTTGAATGAGATTTTCTTAACTGGCTTCATTTATTTTCTTTATAGAGTGATGATATCATTAATTTCTTTTACATTTTAACATATTCAGAATCCACTATATGCTAGGTAATATTCTGGGTACAGGGGATATTCAGTGAATCAGATTCTTGCTTTAAGTGTACTTACATTTCCATTGTAATATGATTTCTGTTTTATCTCTTTGCTCAGATATTAGAGAGTATATATTCATTTTCCTTGAATTATATATTATAAAACAGGTTTTTATTACAAATGATTATTGATACATTTTTATATGTAGAGTTAGAACTCATAGCTAGAAAGATTATGAAGTACTTATTTTTTTTACTGTACTTTTTACTCCCTTCTCTCTTGAATTTTTGATTTAGCAAATTGAGCATGACGGTGTAACTTATTAATGGATTTTATAGTAAAAAATAAAACCCTATATTTAGCTCTGGGTGAAACAGATTTACGTTTTAGTCTCAGATTCATGTAAATGCACTCGACTGACATCATATGACCTTTGCAATCTTTCATAGATTTTCACAGAATGCCAGGTGGAGGTTAAAGAATGTCTCTGTGGAGAAAAAGAACAAGGAAAGCTTTTTCCTTCTCAGGACTCTGCTCCAGGTGTGTAAGGGCTTGGAAGTGTATGAGAGAAAGATAGAGGTATGCCCTGGGGAGTTAAACTTTTTGGGGTGAGCGCAGTGAAATGCAAAGATAAAAGATTTAAAGAGTCCAGTGAAACCAGCCTTTAATATATTTGACTTTGGAAGTAATCAGGACTCGGACAAGATAAGTATTTGGACTATTTTCCAATGGTTTTCAAAACTGACATGATCAAATAGTGTTACAGACTCCAGGTGGCCTGATTTGGTCTATTTATTACATCATTATTTATTTTATGTTACTAAGCCAACTCAACAAACACGTTGACAGTGTATGGACCCAGAATTGATCAGCAGACATGTTGCAATTCAGCAGGATTACTTTGGGACTGTTGGTGCCCTAAATTGTTAAGAAATTGTTTTAGACATGGGGCCTAAATATACAGTGAGGTTTTTATATACTTAAAGTGCTATTTAAAATATTTTATGGCTTATATATTAATTTTTACCCATCTAACTTAGTGTATGTAGTATAGTACATTTTAAAACAAAGGATTATTGTTGCTGTAAATGAATTTAGAGAATTTAAAACAATTTAAAGAATTTAGAGAATGTAAAGCAAAGGCCCTGAAGATATATCTAAGTTAGCTATCAACTAAAGTGGTTTCAGATGCTTGAGGCCTTTGAAATTAAAGACAGAGGAGACACTGTGCCTTTAAGCTTCTGTAGTTTAACCAGGTAGTTTGGGAAGTCAAAATAGTAATTGATAATGTTCTCTAAAAACATGGAAATATAATCATCAGAGGTTCAATGTAAATAAACAAACTCTAGACCTAACAACTATTATATTTTTACTATTCAGGTAATGCTTAAGTACATTAGCAAAAATACTTACATGTTCATAGGAACATGATTCTATGAGTTATATCATGATTACATTATGAGTAGCCCAGTAGTAGTTAAATTCTAGACTGTCTCATTAAGACCTGGAAACTGAAGGAGGCCTAAGGCTCCATTATAATATTAGAGTTGGGCCCCTAAAGCTTGTAATATTTTAAAATACATTGAAAACATCTATTCAGAGCCTTCTAAAATACTTTCAAACTTCTTTGTCACTCACTATATATGTACATATATAATATATGTATAAGTATATTGTTATGGGCTGAATTATGTCCTTCCTAAACTTACGTGTTGAAGCTTTAACCTCTCGTTTTTCTGAATTTAAGCATATTTAGAGATAAAGTTGTTAAAGAGGTAATTAAGGTAAAATCAGGTCTTTAGGATGGACCCTAATCCAACACAACTGGTGTCCTTGAAAGAGGAGACTGGGACTCAGTGGGAGAGGATAGGCATCTACAAGTCAGGGAGAGAAGCCTTGGAATGTAAGCAGCCCTACCAACTGAAATCTTGGTCTTGGACTTTGAGCCTCTAGAATTGTGAGAAAATGAATTTCTGGTGTTTTAGCCACCCTTTGTGGTCTGTCGCAGCCGGCGCACTTCTCAGTGAAACTAAGCCATGCCATGTGGGGCCACCCAAGACGGGCAGGTCATGGTGGAGAGGTCTGACAGAATGTGGTGCACTGGAGAAAGGAATGGCAAACCACTTCAGTATTCTTACCTTGAGAACCCCATGAACAGTATGAAAAGGCAAAATGATAGGATACTGAAAGAGGAACTCCCCAGATCGGTAGGTGCCCAATATGCTACTGGAGATCAGTGGAGAAATACCTCTAGAAAGAATGAAGGGATGGAGCCAAAGCAAAAACAATACCCGGCTGTGGATGTGACTGGTGATAGAAGCAAGGTCCGATGTTGTAAAGAGCAATATTGCATAGGAACCTGGAAAGTTAGGTATGTGAATCAAGGCAAATTGAAGGTGGTCAAATAGGAGATGGCAAGACTGAAGATCGACATTCTAGGAATCAGCAACTGAAATGGACTGGAATGGGTGATTTTAACTCAGATGACCATTATATCTGCTACTGTGGAGGTGTAGCCATCATGGTCAACAAAAGAGTCCGAAATGCAGTACTTGGATGCAATCTCAAAAATAACAGAATGATCTCTGTTCATTTCCAAGGCAAACCATTCAATATCATGGTAATTCAAGCCTATGTCCCAACCAGTAATGCTGAAGAAGCTGAAGTTGAAGAGTTCTTTGAAGACCTACAAGACCTTTTAGAACTAACACCCAAAAAGGATGTCCTTTTCATTGTAGGGGACTGGAATGCAAAAGTAGGAAGTCAAGAAACACCTGGGGTAACAANTCAGCACTCAGCTTTCTTCACATCCATACATTAACATCTCACATCCATACATTACAGATGTGAGATGCTATTTATACTATAGCAAATACTAACAGTTTAAAGAGTTTAACTCCCTCAAGTGCCTTTCTTTTCCTGGTACACCAATGTCATTCTCATAATCATTTTACTCTTCTCTGCTGAGTTCTTATGAAGTTCTTAAAGCCTGGAAAGACTCCAAAAAGAAAGGAGTGATTTTCTCATGAAAATGACATCATGACCTCTATGACAGATCATAGGCTAAAAAGTTCAGGAGACATTCTGTTCCATGTGCTTATACTTATAAGACAAGTTAGATTACCTTGCTAACCAAGTTCTAGACTTTAGGGATAATTCTTGACAGCTGACCATTTTGAGGATCACAGAAAGACTAGGTTAAAATTCCAGTCATAAATTGTATTCTTTGTCACTATGGCTAATGAATTGTATCAGGTGGCTTCTTAACTATCTTATCACTGATGATTGTTGATTGCTGTGTAAATGTGGTGGCGTCAAACCCAGATACACCCTCTGCAGAGTTTATAAGGTCTTGTCTCTCCCTGAGGACATGTCTGTCATATCAGCCAGTGCCAGTGGAATAGGTACTTAGAACAAGGTTCTAATTTTATTCGTGAGGAAATAACTCTGGAGCAGTAAGTTGTAGCCCAATAAGTAATAATTAACAGTAAATATTCCAAGAGTTCTAGCAGAACAGGTCAGTTAGGAATTTCCTTGAGATTAAGAAAATAATAAGAGGAAAGGATACTGTAGAGTTATATATGGAATTGAGAAGGATCAAAACCTCAATGAGAACTCAAGGAACCTCATCGCAGCCAAGCACCTGGACCTTATAAGGACTGAAGCAGAATTCAGAGCAAAGTCCACCCAATATCCAGTAATGCTCTACTCATCAATCACAGGATAATTAGCATAGGAATTAACTGATCAACACTATTGTGCTAATTCTCATTACTACAACTTGCTCATCAAAGATTCCATGGGGCAGCTCTCACATCAATGCTTCCAGGCTTCAGCACATGAATAATGATTGTCATGATGATGAAAAAGATGATAATAATAATGATTTGATTATAATAATAATATTTTATTATAATAATAATGATTTTGATCTTGTACCACAGACTACATAATATATTAAGTATTAGCCCTTTTCCCTGGTGGCTCAGATCCTAAAGAATCTGCCTGCAATGCAGGAGACTTGGGTCAGGAAGATCCCTTGCAGAGGGAATGGCTACCCACTCCAGTATTCTTGCCTGGAGAATTCAATGGACAAAGGAGCACGGCAGGCTACAGGTCCATGAGATCGCAGAGTCGGACTCAACTGAGCAACTTCTCCTTTCACTTACAGAAAGTGAAGGGCTTCCTAGGTAGTGCTTATGAAAAATAATCCACCTGACAATGCAGGACATGTAAGAGACACAGGTTANATGGACAAAGGAGCACGGCAGGCTACAGGTCCATGAGATCGCAGAGTCGGACTCAACTGAGCAACTTCTCCTTTCACTTACAGAAAGTGAAGGGCTTCCTAGGTAGTGCTTATGAAAAATAATCCACCTGACAATGCAGGACATGTAAGAGACACAGGTTAGATCTCTGGGTAGGGAATATCCCCTCGAGGACAGCATAGAAACCCACTCCAGTATTCTTGCTGGAGAACGGAAACTCACTCCAGTCCTGGGCATCCCATGGACAGAGGAGCCTGGTAAGCCACAATCCACAGGATCACAAAGAGTCAGACACAACTGAAGTGATGTAACACACACAGAAAATAAAACCAAGATTTTAAGCTAGTTGATTACCCAGGTAATATGATTCCAAAGCTCATATTGTTTGTGCTATAACACCTTTAGGTCATGAGACCCTTTCATGGACCCTTCCATGCCCTCTGAACTGTGGAGCTCTGTGGAGCCTATATGATGATTTATGCTTAAGGGTTTACCTACGGCCACTGTCCTGCACTGGTAGGACTGAGCTGGCAGAGTCAGGGTGTAAGTCATTCAGTTCAGTTCAGTTCAGTCGCTGAGTCATGTCCGATTCTTTGTGATCCCATGGACTGCAGCACGCCAGGCTTTCCTGTCCAACACCAATTCCCAGAGCTTACTTAAACTCATGTCTATCAAGTCAGTGATGCCATCCAACCATCTCATCCTCTGTCGTCCCCTTTTCCCCCTACCTTCAATCTTTCCCAGCATCAGGGTCTTTTCCAATGAGTCAGTTCTTCACATCAGGCAGCCAAAGTATTGGAGTTTCAGCTTCAGCATCAGTCCTTCCAATGAATACCCGAGACTGATTTCCTTTAGGATGGACTGGTTGGATTCCCTTGCAGTCCAAGGGACTCTCAAGAGTCTTCTCCAACACCACAGTTCAAAAGCATCAATTCTTCAGTGCTCAGCTTTCTTTATAGTCCAACTCTCACATATCCAAGCCATTCAGATGCTTCTATTTCTTGGGGTGTCTAACATACTTGCTCAGAGGTTACTGATACCTCCCTCTCTGCCTGCATTCAAGCCTACTGCTCTGCTCCTTCTCAATACTGATCCTATACCTACATGTTACAATTTCCAGATTTAGAAAAAATTTTACCTCAAAAGGGTTGAGTTCTTTAGGTCAATCTTAAATTGTATAACCTTTAGGGAATTATAAAATATCTTTGTTCTTTTGATTTCAATGTTTGCTGTTTCATTCCCTCTAGTACACAGAAAGCATGTGTGGGACACCAGATTAGTAGGATCAAAATTATTTCTCCTTATTATTTATTAATATGAACAACTGACCTAGGGTTGTGGATACACACACACACACACACACACACACACACACATGTTTGTATTTTCTCCTTACTAGATTGTGTTCATTTTTTTTCAGATTTGGACTATATTACTAAGGAAGACGTTCATAAGACATTTATGGAGTAAGTCATATATCTCTAAATTTAAGGGGCTTACTAGTAAAAGTTTATTTTTTGTTCACATCAGAGTCTGACATGGCTCTGGTAGCTTTTGACACTGCTTACATCCTGAGGGTGATTCAGCAGCTCAGGCAGGTTGTATTTTATAATTCTACCATCTTAGAGTCTTCCACTCCCAGCGGCACAGCTAAGAGAGGGTGTGTTATGTACACAGTTACTCAAATGACTCAGATTGGAAGTAGTGCATTGCTTCCTTTCACATTCCCATTGGTTATAATACAGTCACTTGGTCCAACATAACTGCAAGGAAGGTTGAGAAATGAAGTCCTGTATACTCAAGAGGGAACGCTGGATGCATTAGCTCCATGCCTGTCTCAGCCTTCAAATCATATAGTCTCTGGCCCTTTAAATCCTAGATCCAATCTTGCTAATTCCACACATCCATTCACACAGGAATTTCTCATGTCTCCACCTTCAAACTATTGAGAATATAATTCTTGACCACCACCTCTACTGTGTTCATCATGGTCCCAGCCAACATCACTGATCCCACTGATGACTGCAATAGGTTCTGTACTGGCTTTGTGGCTTCCACCCTTGCCCCATACACTCTGCCCTCAAAACCAACCAGAGTAATGTTAAATATGAGTCAAATCAGGGATACCCCATTTCACTCAGAGTCAACATCACTTCAGGGTCCCCATCATCACCATGACCTCCAGTTAAGTTCAGTTCAGTCGCTCAGTCGTGTCCAACTCTTTGTGACCCCATGAATCACAGCACGCCAGGCCTCCTTGTCCATCACCAACTCCCGGAGTTCACTCAGATTCGCATCCATCAAGTCAGTGATGCCATCCAGCCATCTCATCATCTGTTGTCCCCTTCTCCTCCTGCCCCCAATCCCTCCCAGCATCACGGTCTTTTCCAGTGAGTCATCTTTTCTCATGAGGTGACCAAAGTACTGGAGTTTCAGCTTTAGCATCATTCCTTCCAAAGAAATCCCATGGTTGATCTCCTTGAGAATGGACTGGTTGGATCTCCTTGCAGTCCAAGGGACTCTCAAGAGTCTTCTCCACCACCACAGTTCAAAAGCATCAATTCTTCGGCGCTCAGCCTTCTTCACAGTCCAACTCTCATATCCATACATGACCACAGGAAAAACCATAGCCTTGACTAGACGGACCTTAGTCGGCAAAGTAATGTCTCTGCTTTTGAATACGCTATCTAGGTTGGTCATAACTTTTCTTCCAAGGAGTAAGCGTGTTTTAATTTCATGGCTTCAGTCACCATCTGCAGTGATTTTGGAGCTCCCAAAAATAAAGTTTGACACTGTTTCCACTGTTTATCCATCTATTTCCCACCATGACCTTCAAGCTCTTCAAAATCTGCCCTCCCTTCGTCTCTCCAACCTTATCACCTACACTTCTTCCCTTTATGCTCCACTAGCAACTCAGTATGCTCCCACTGGAAGGTCTTGCACTGGCTGTTCCTCCCATCCAACATGCCTTACCCTAAATGTCAGCATAGCTAATTTCCTCTCCCCCTCCAATTCTTTGTCCAACTGTCACCCTCTCAATGGCAGCTCCCCTGGCACACTCTGCCCTCAATGCTGCTGCACTCCCCATTCCCATTTCCTCACTTTATTTTCTCATGGTGTTTATCCTGTTCCAACATATTACTTAGCATATATTTATTTTGTCAATTGGCCCGTAGTAGTCACTAGAATAAGTACCATGAGCTTAGGGAATGTTGTTTGTTTGCTTCACAGGTCCCTGGAATAGCACCTGGCAATAGCAAGAACTCAATCAATATTATCAAATAAACAAGTGAATGTATCCTGGTATCCAATGGACCTAGTGATGCATCCCAGAATCTTCTTCAATATTTCTGCTAGAGGATGTGATGGAGGTAAATAAATCTCTTTGCCTGATATCCACGAATTCCCAAACTAAATATGTCAGTTAGAATTTTACTATCACTTTCATAAAATTCACTAAAATTTCTAAAATTCACTAAAATTTCATGAATTCACTAAAATTCATCAGTCATCCATGATTGTCACATTGTGAAAGTCATTTTGTAGGTTTCTGGAGTTTTCTTTATTTTTTTTAAGATTTGCCTGCCAGTATAGCATAATTAGGTATTAAGACATTCAAGGTCAAGATTATGGCTTTCAACTTAACTGGTACATAAAGGGACTTAATATCATTCATTGGACACTAGTGTTGATTTTTCTTTTTTTACATAAACATTTTAACAATTCTCTTACCCTTTATTTCTAGGGAAATTATCCTCAATATACAGACCCAGGCCAACTAAATCTAAGAGGTAAGCTCAGGAAACTGGAATATTTTCTCACTCACCCAAGATCCCTTAAGGACAAGACTTGGAGAATAGCTGTAGCCATACTGGGCTGCCAGAACCTAATAAATGAGCCTCCTTTTATCTGGAAGAAAGTCTGGAAAACAGACCAAAAGTTTTCAAGACCATTTCTGTCTCTTTTCCCAAGAGGCTGGGTCGCTGGTGTCTGGACACAAGCTGAGCATTACAGTCATTGTTTTACAAAGGAGTCCCTTTGATCTGGTTTAAAAACACAAACAGAAGGGCCTTTGCCCAATCTGAATTTGACATGTGTCCTTTGATTCTGTAAATAATCAAATTTGAACACAGTGTTATAACCACAACTGCAAAGTGTGGAATGAAGCAAGTTTTTATTATAAGAAGACAATTTGCATTTACTAAGCAATATTTTTTCAACAACACATTCTTTTTTCCTGAGATTCTTAACATGTTCCTTCATCAGTACAATTTATTTCTTTTTCTTTTTCATTCCCATAATTCTCAATAATAAAGGAAAATCTATTTAAAAGAGTTCATTTTCCACAAAGAGACCAAAAAAATATATTTTCAAAAGAAACCAAAAAACCAAAGTTATTCAGATCAGTTCAATCTGTGTCTTCTGGACAACTTGACTATTGAGGGTGGAATGATTAGTTAAAAGGTTTTTCATGGAGTCCAGAGGTTAGCACTGTCTGGATATCATCAGGTATGTGAGACACTAGGCCCAGGGAAAGAAAAGCATTGCTTCTGTAGGAAGTTAAGAAAGTGTTTACTTTCAACCCTTTCACTAAAGGAAATGCAAGCCAGCGAACCTACTTTCTGGGGGCTTTTGGTCTCTGGATTTGTAAGCCCCAGGGCCCAAGAGAGGTTACAACCTAGAGCCCAAGTTCCCCAGAGCACCAAGGTCATTTCTAAACTTGCAGGGTGAAATGTATTTAAAGCCCTTCCCCAAAGGGAGTTGCAAAAGTTAGAAGTTGTTTCACTGTCAGGGTCAATTTATATTCGAAAGAGTGCAGGAGATGGGGGTCTTTGCCCAGGGGACTTCCTAGGAAAAACAGAATTGACCTATTTTTAAGGAGAATGAATTCCAGAACTCCTCCATCCTTGGGACACACTCCACAACCACATCCGTTCTCTATTCTTCTAATGGAGGAGAGATTTTTCTGCAAATCACTTCTGCTAATAACAATTGTCACCCTCTGTACAAGGAACTGCCAGGGCCCCTAGCACCCTTAACCCACATCATTAACTCCAACCAGGCAAATACTCTCACTGCATTCCAATACCAAGAGTTTAAATCTCAAACATAATTATGCATGGGGCCTTGACTGATTCATGTGTCAATGTTAGCTCCTACTATTTCTATTTTGATATTAACCTTTAAAATGTTTATGCCTTTCTAAAATGAGTATTAGTCCAGAATAGTCATCTGACATAGCTTAGATGGAGACATTGCAGCTTTTTCTTTTAGCACTAGAAGTTCTGAAATGTAAAGAATTAGGCTTCCCCAGAAAGGGTACAAAGGGTGAATCATGAAAGTTCAGTAAATAAGGAAACAGGACTTACATGTTTCACCACAAAAAGATAGATGATAATGACAGAAAATATGATCCCAATTAACACAATAAATGATTATCGATTAGAGAAAAAACCTAGAACCACATGGGCCTACTACAAGTTAAATCATGCAGGAGACTTTATGAAGAGGTTCAGTTCAGTTCAGTCGCTCAGTTGTGTCTGATTCTCTGAGACCCCATGAACTGCAGCAAGCCAGGCCTCCCTGTGTATCACCAACTCCTGGAGTTTACCCAAATTCCTGTCCATCGAGTCAGTGACGCCATCCAACCATCTCATTCTCTGTCATCCCCTTCTCCTCCTGCCTTCAATCTCTCCCAAAATCAGGGTTTTTTCCAATGAGTCAGCTCTTCACACCAGATGGCCAAAGTATTGGGGTTTCAGCTTCAACATTTGTCCTTCCAATAAACACCCAGGATTGATCTCCTTTGGGATGGATTGGTTGGATCTCCTTGCAGTCCAAGGGACTCTTAAAAGTCCTCTCCAAAATCACAATTCAAAAGCATCAGTTCTTCCGTGCTCAGCTTTCTTTATACTCCAACTATCAAATCCATACAAGACTGTTGGAAAAACCATAGCCTTGACTAGACGAACCTTTGTTCACAAAGTAATGTCTCTGCTTTTTAATATGCTGTCTAGGTTGGTCATAACTTTCCTTCCAAGGAGTAAGCATCTTTTAATTTCGTGGCTGCAATCACCATCTGCAGTGATTTTGGAGACCAAAAAATAAAGTCTGATACTGTTCCCCCATCTATTTCCCATGAAGTGATGGGATTGGATGCCATGATCTTAGTTTTCTGAATTTTGAGCCAACATTTTCAGTCTCATCTTTCACTTTCATCAAGAGACTTTTTAGTTCCTCTTCACTTTCTGCCATAAGGGTGGTATCATTTGCATATCTGAGGTTACTGGTATTTCTCCTGGCAATCTTGATTCCAGCTTGTGCTTCTTCCAGCCCAGTGTTTCTCATGATGTACTCTGCATAGAAGTTAAATAAGCAGGGGGACAATATACAGCCTCGACATATTTCTTTTCCTATTTGGAACCAGTCTGTTGTTCCATGTCCAGTTCTAACTGTTGCTTCCTGACCTGCATACAGATTTCTCAAGAGACAGGTCAGGTGATCTGGTATTCCCATCTCTCTCAGAATTTTCCTAGTTTATTGTGATCCACACAGTCAAAGACTTTGGCATGGTCAATAAAGCAGAAATAGATGTTTTTCTGGAACTCTCTTGCTTTTTCGATGATCCAGCGGATGTTAGCCATTTGATCTCTGGTTCCTCTGCTTTTTCTGAAACCGGCTTAAACATCTGGAAGTTCACAGTTCATGTATTGTTGAAGCCTGGCTTGGAGAATTTTGAGCATTACTTTACTAGCGTGTGAGATGAGTGCAATTGTTCAGTAGTTTGAGCATTCTTTGACATTGCCTTTCTTCGGGATTGGAATGAAAACTGACATTTTCCCGGTCCTCTAGCACATAAGCTAAACGATGAGAAATGTGCCTCAGTTGTTTTCCAGAAACTTGGAATTAGCTGTGTGTAGCTGAAACTGGAGAAGGAAATGGCAACCCACTCCAGTGTTCTTGCCTGGAGAATCCCAGGGACGGGGGAGCCTGGTGGGCTGCCGTCTATGGGGTCGCACAGAGTCAGACACGACTGAAGCGACTTAGCAGCAGCAGCAGCAGCAGCAGCTGGAACTGCACTGGTTAGAACTGACTGGATAGGACCCCGACCCTCCAACTGGACGTGCCTGAGTGGGTGATCTTTGACCGCAGAGGGCTTAAAACTCCGTCCTCAGCTCACGCTGCTGCCACCATCTTTACGGTGGAGAAGCCCTGTGGCTTAGTTATGTCTACACAGAACTACGAGTTTTCCAATCACTTTTCCCTCCCCTCCCCAGGCTCCCTACGATGCCTCAGAGCACGAGGCTTCCTTATCTTCTAAATACCTCTGCCCCTTGCCTTCATTTAGGCATGTCCTCCTCTTTTCTCCCTTGGGTGCCTTATGAATAAATCCTCTCTTTGCTTGATGTAAAGCAAAAGCACCTGTTTCAGTAACAGGATCAAGGTAGAATAATGCACCATATACCATTAATGAAGATGAAAGGACTTAGTTTATGGAAAAGTAGATTTGAGATAAAGATATTGATAATTCAGAATAATATGAAATTTTAAGTGCCAAAGGGATACATAGAAATAAAAGATCAGTGCACAATTGTTCCTGATTCTAACTCTATGCATTTTCAAAGTGAGGATGAGATTAAAGTACAGGGAAACCACCTCTCTTATAATTGCAAGTATATGATGGACTAAGAGGGTAGAGCCTGACTGCGGGGTGGACATGAATTTGGGGTGGACACTATTCAACTTGCAATATCCTCTTAAGTGCCTTCCTATTTGACACATCCCAACACTTCCTAGGCCCAGGAGAGAGATGGGCGTTAGTGGCGGGAAAAGTTTCTTCTGTTCCTGCTCGTTAGCAGTTCTGATATTTGGGCTCCTTGGGACTTAGAGAAGGGAAATAAACCAGAAAACTCTGCTGTGTTACTCCTCTTAGTTATTACCCCTCCCAGGTCTGCCTATAATTATTTTCTGTAGATTTATATGATGGTTGTTTTCTGTTTATTATCAAGGTATTTTATGTGTCGTTAATGGATGCTTCCCTGGTGGTTCAGACAGCAAAGAATCTGCCTGCAATACAGACCGGGGTTTGATCTCTGAGTCAGGAAGATCCCTTGAAGAGGCAAATGGCTATCCATTCCAGTGTTCTTGCCTAGAGAATTCAATGGACAGAGGAGCCTGGCAGGCTACACTCCAAAGTGTTGTAAAGAGTTGGACATGACTGAGTGACTAACACTAGCATGGTGTATGTTTATTTTACCCAAACCTGGAACTACTTGCCCCCAGTCCATTGACATTTGAAGCAAATATTCTCATACTTTAATTTAGCTCTGTCATTTTATATTTCTCTATGTCCTTTTGGTTTTCATTATGCTCTTCTTTTCCTGCCTTAATAATTGTTTGGATATCTTTGTAATCTATTTAATTGGTAGACTTTTTTTAGTTACATCACATTAATTTTTGTGGTTCCTCTGCATTTTATCAGGCTTCCCTTGGAGCTCAGTCAGTAAAGAATCTGCCTGCAATGCAAGAAACTGGGTTCGATGTCTGGGTCAGGAAGATTCCCTGGAAAAGGAAATGGCAGCCCACTCCAGTATTCTTACCTGGAGAATCCCATGGACAGAGGAGCCTGCCAGGGGCTACCATCCATGGGATTGCAAGAGTCAGATATGATTTAGCAACTAAACCACCACTATATCTTATAAGAAGCATATCTAAACTTTCACTTCCTGTTTAGATTTAGAATTATGCCACTTTGAATAAAATTTAGAAACCTTGCTAATAAAATTTAGAAATATGGGTGTCATTGACCTCTCACGACCATTTGTCGTAACTATTTTATATGTATAAATTATATGTATTTTATATAAATTTATATATCACTGCATCCCTTGTGGTTCAGCTGGTGAAGAATCCAACTGCAATATGGGAGACCTGGGTTCTATCCCTGGTTGGGAAGATCCCTTCAAGAAGGGAAAGGTTACCCACTCTAGTATCCTGCCCTGGAGAATTTCATGGACTGTGTAGTACATGGGGTTATAAAGAGTCAGACATGACTTAGTGACTTTCACTTTCATCACTGTTAGAACATACTACAGTTTTTGCTTTCAAAAATTATCTTTTGAAGAACTTCCTTAGACATTAATCACTTCTACTATTTGTTCATTTCTGAAGATTTAAATTTTTACTTCCTTTATCCTCAGTTCAGTTCAGTGGCTCAGTCGAGTCTGACTTTTTGTGACCCCATGAATCACAGCAGCCAGGCTCACTGTCCATCACCAACTCCCAGAGTTCACTCAAACTCATATCCATCGAGTCGGTGATGCCATCCAGCTATCTCATCCTTTGTCGTGCCCTTCTCCTCCTCCCCCATCCCTCACAGGACCAGGGTCTTATCCAATGAGTCAACTTTTCATACGAGGTGGCCAAAGTAATGGAGTTTCAGCTTCAGCATTAGTCCCTCCAATGAACACCCAGGATGGATCTCCTTTAGGATGGACTGATTGGATCTCCTTGCAGGGACTCTCAAGAGTCTTCTCCAACACCACAATTCAAAAGCACCAATTCTTTGGCCCTCAGCTTTCTTCACAGTCCAACTCTCACATTCATACATTACCACTGGAAAAACCATAGCCTTGACTAGATGGAACTTTGTTGGCAAAGGAATGTGTCTGCTTCTTAATATGCTGTCTAGGTTGGACATAATGTTCCTTCCAAGGAGTAAGCATCTTTTAATTTCATGAATGCGGTAACCATCTGCAGTGATTTTGGAGCCCCCCAAAAGTTTGACATGGTTTCCACTGTTTCCCCATCTATCTGCCATGAAGTGATGGGACCAGATGCCATGATCTTCATTTTCTGAATGTTGAGCTTTAAGCCAACTTTTTCACTCTCCTCTTTCACTTTCATCAAGAGGCT
>SJYV01050242.1:0-10199 GCA_006410875.1 Neotragus pygmaeus
AGAAATATTCCTGGTGGGAAAGAGAGAGTGAGGGAGGGAGGCTGCAGTCAGAGGCATTCTGCTTTTATTATCACCAGGAGAACTGTCATCTCACTTGTAGAACAGAACATGCTGTGTTAGTCGCTTAGTGGTGTCCAACTCTTTGCGACCCCAAGGACTGCAGCCTGCCAGGCTCCTATGTCCATGGGGATTTTCCAGGCAAGAATGCTGGAGTGGGTTTCCATCCCCTCCTCCAGGGGATCTTCCCAACCCAGGGATTGAACCCAGGCCTCCCACATTGCAGGTGGATTCTTTACTAACCAAGCCACCAGGGAAGACCCAAACAGAATTAGGAATGATAAATAAGCTTCAGCTTCCCTGGTGGCTCTTGAGAGTCCCGTGGACTGCAAGGAGATCCAACCAGTCCATCCTAAAGGAAATCAGTCCTGAATATTCACTGGAAGGACTGATGCTGAAGCTGAAACTCCAATACTTTGGCCACCTAATGTGAAGAACTGACTCATTTGAAAAGACTCTGATGCTGGGAAAGATTGAAGGTGGGAGGAGAAGGGGACGACAGAGGATGAGACGGTTGGATGGCATCACTGACTTGATGGACTAGGAGTCTGAGTAAACTCCACGAGTTGGTGATAAACAGGGAAGCCTGGTGTGCTGCAGTCCATGGAGTCACAAAGAGTCAGATGTGACTGAGCAACTGAACGGAACTGAACTGAAATTAGCTTCAAAACCAGAGTACTGCAGATGCAGTTTGGGGTCTCTGGTCAGTTTTTCTGGCATTTATTGATATAATTATAGTTTTCTTAACTTTATGCAATAAATTTTACTTCAACAAATGTTTAGGACAGTGTTTGGCAAAAACTGATCTCATAATTTTTATAAATTCAAATGCAACTCAGTGTCCCATGGACAGAGAATTGTCCTTGTTGTCTTAACCAACTGCTAGCCAGAACTCTGTCTCTGTTTGTATTCACTGTTACTTCGACTGGACATCTAAAATCCCAAGAAGGAAATATTTCTAAGCTATAAGGAACTTGGGATGTGTTTTTCAAAAGTACATTTCTTTCTTTTTTTTTTTTTTCTTTTTACCAGTCAAGGAATTTTGAGAAACGTACCATTTGCCTAAGGGCAGATAATTTAAAAGATCTCTCTTGTGATGGCTTCAAATAAGTTAGTGATTGGAAAGCTGATGCATGAATATAAGACATTATTATTCTACACTGACGCTTCAGAGGAGGAAACTAGTTAAGGGAATATTTTCCTCCCTAACATTTTATCCCTGCTGAAATAAGTCAAAATACCCAATGTTCTTTGTATTCAGAGGTGACACTGGTACCAGCACAACTGTCAGCTGCTGTCAATCCCAGGCTATTGGAAGCAACGTCATGGTACTTTAACTTGCTTTTCAGTTTGCTCAGCATGTCTTTGAAGCATCGCCTCTACTCATCTCTTCCACAGCTCACTGTTCAGCCAAATTGCACTATTTCAGCAGGAACTCAGCTAAATACTCAAAAGCTAGTGGACCAGCCTCCTTCTTGTTGAGGTTTTTAAGTCTGTTTTTCAAAGAGAGATCCTCAGACAGGCACCAGCCATACTGCCTGGGGAGCTTGTTAGGTTGCCTATTTCTGGACCTTCTCTCTCGATGGAAGGATTCAGAAACTGGGAATAGGAGAGCAGATAATCAACATGTTAAGCAAATGCCCCTGGTGACGTCTATGCACTGACGGTTAGGACCTCTGAATTGAGGGTTTT
The DNA here is from genome assembly GCA_006410875.1 of Neotragus pygmaeus. Classification (NCBI taxonomy): domain Eukaryota; kingdom Metazoa; phylum Chordata; class Mammalia; order Artiodactyla; family Bovidae; genus Neotragus; species Neotragus pygmaeus. The sequence continues at coordinate 1,750 of SJYV01050242.1, forward strand.
TACAGTCACCAACTATGTTTTGGTTGAGCCTCATGTATTCCTTTACACACTGGGCTGGGACATCAACAGTCTGTAGAAGCCTATTTCCAGAAATACATCTGGACATCTTCACAAAAGGCAGGTCGGTTTATATGACTCAAAGCTTTCTGGAAAACCCCCTGTCCCTTAAATATTTTATGGCTTATATTTTGAAAATGTCCCATGTGCTATCAAGTATATATCTTTCTAAATGGCTAAATAGATTTGGAACAAATAAAACAAGCCAAATTCAAAACAGTAACATATTTTGAAAGAAGAAACATCATATTTCACATATCAGTAACTCTGATATGTTACTGATTTACATATCAGTTACTCTTATTGAATAGTAAGAGTAGAATTATGGCCTTTGGTGGGAATGGAAGAATCCCTCACCTTGGCTGATACACAGGCAAGAACTCTTTCAGGTATTTGTTAAGAAAATGAAAATAACTACAGTATCTTGGGCTTCCTTCCAGACAGGCATCCTCTTCACCCTGCTCAGGGCAGTCTGCGCTTCTCCTCTGGTGACCCAGAGGCAGCTCCCCAGGCTCAGAACTTCCTTTCCCTCTGTATTGTTTCTGCAACCACAGAGAACATTTCTGCCCATTTTTTAAAAAATGAACTTTTGACTATGAAATAATTACAGATTTGTTGGAAATTTTTTAAAAAGAAGAAGTATAGGGAGCTTTCATATGCCCTGTACCCAGATCCCCCATGGGAATATCTTGTACAACTGTAGTACAGCTTCGAAGCCAGGAAGCTGATACTGGTGGCTGGTGTGATCTACGGAGCTCCTTCAAATTTGACCAGTTCTACCCCACACTGTGTGTGCTGTGTGTGTGCATAGATATATGCAAATTTATCACACGTGTAGATTAGCATAACTACTACTGACACTAAGCTGCATAACTCTTCCATTACCCAAGGCTCCCTTGTGCTACTACTTCACAGCCACAGCCAGCCTCCTCTCCCATCATCTCTGTGTGTGTACATGCTATGACACTCACTGGTGTTAGACTCTTTGCGACCTCATGGACTGTAGCCCGCCAGGCTCTTCTGCCCATGGAATTGTCCAGGCAAGAATACTGGAGTAGGATGCCATTTCCTACTCCAGGGGATCTTTCTGATCCATGGATTGAAAGCGCATCTCTTGGGTCTCCTGCATTTGTAGGCAGATTCTTTACCACTGTGCCACCTGGGAAGTCACCACTGTCTCTAACCCTGAGCAATAGCTATTCTGTTCTCCATCTCTATAATTCCATACAATTATTTTTAATAGCATTTTAATAGCCTTGGAGCAACTTCCAACCATGCTGAGCTTCCTGCCTGAACTGTCCAAGTTGTCTCCCAAGGTACCAATGACTGTTTTTGTTCATGCCCTCGTTATAAACTTGCATACATTTTTAGTGGTCTGACTATAAATATAATATTCCTAAAAGCATTATTTTGAATGTATAATTTTGCTGAATGTGTGGTTTTTCAGCAGTGTTTATTATGGGAGAGCAGAAATATTTGTATAATGACTCCAACATAATAGAGTTTATTTTTTACGGAAAGAAGAGTTCAAGGAAGATCTCCTGTTCAGTGAGCATTTCTCCTTCAACTGGCAATCAAGTACTTACACTCTCTTCATCTTCTGACTCTGTCACTTTGATGGTTAATTTTATGTGTCAGCTGCACTGGGTGCCCAGAGGTTGGTTAAACATTATCTCTGGGTGTATCTGCGAGGGAGTTTCTGGATGAGATTATATTTGAATCAGTACATTGAGTAAAGCAGATTGTTGTCCCTAATGTGGTCAGGCCTTACCAAATCCATTAAAGTCCTAAACAAAATAAAAGGCTGATTATGAAAGAATTCTTTCTCTCTGCCTGACTGTCTGTGAGCTGGGCCATCAGTCTTTTCCTGTGTTGGACTCAGATGTGGATTGAAATTTATACCATTGTCTCTTTTGGTTCTTAGGTCTTTGGACTTGGACTAGAACTGTACTATTTGCTTTCCTGGATCTCCAGTTTGCCATCTACAGATCTCAGAATTTTCAGCCTCCCTAGCCATGTAAGCCAATTCCTCATAGTAAATCTCTCTTCCTCTCTCTCTATATCCTATTAGTTCTGTTTCTCTAGCAAACCCTGCCTAACACAGCTACCCTCTGGGGCCATGCACAGCTGCAGTTGTACCTCTCTAGAGGATGGGTGGAGAAGGCAATGGCACCCCACTCCAGTACTCTTGCCTGGAAAATCCCATGGATGGAGGAGCCTGGTGGACTGCAGTCCATGGGGTCTCTNTCCACTGCTGTCACACAGGTGAGCAGGGCAGGGGCCGGGGAAGGGGGCACTGAGGGCACAGACACAGGGGGAAAGAGGTGGCGGCTGGAATCCAGGCCACTCCACCTGCAGGAATGTGCCCAAGGAAACCGGGGGCTCCTGGAAGACAGGAGGTCAGGTCTTCCTTGCCCTTCCCCCCTTTCTTTCAGCCTCACCCATGTGTCTGTTCGCATCAGCAACTTGCAAGCCAGGTCTTCATCCTCAGCAGTCCTCCCTGTAAACGCCTCCTGCATCTGTCTGCCTCTCATCCTCGCACCCTGCGCACTGCCCACATAATACAGCAGAGACAGCCAAAGCTCACTGAACATACTACACATTTTCTTCTTGAATCCAGTCTACATTCCCATCAAAGAACCTAAGCATGAGGGCAGATACTGTTGCTTCACTCTTATTCAGCGTTTATTTGGATCATGAGGCTTTCCTGCCAGAAAGAAAAAAAATTTTTTTTTTCTTCCATGCAGCGAATATCAGATTCTCAGATAAACTTTCTTTTATTGTCACCCATAAAAGCACATCTTATTTGCATGACAGAGATGAGATCTTATTGGACCCCGACACTCAAATACGTTTGTGAAGAATTACTCAGCAGAGGTCTGGATTCATAGGTATGTTTAGTTTGGCAGTGCCCGGCTTCAACAAAAGTTTGTTTCGGGGACTTGGAATTTTCCAGTACATTTTCTCGAGCCTTAAACACATATCTGATCTGATCACTATTTCTCTGTCTCCAGAGTTTCTTCATTTAGCTTCAGGATTTATGAATGACGTTTTCTCTAAGGAAAAGGGACTCATCAGCCTGTTGGCTGATGAGTGTAGAGATGGACAGTGTAGAAATGGAAAGTTGATACCTGTTCCTTGCTTGAAGCCATCGGTGTCAGCTTCTTGGCTTATCGCCAGCTTTCCTGGGATGGTTTTGAGGGAAACAGTCTCTCTGGCCTTTCAGGTCCTTGTCCAGGCACCACAGTTCTGAGTGGAGCAGTGCCAACAACCATTAATCAAATACAATCTAACTGTCCCAGTTAACATGCCCTTGACTGTGTCCATGTGTCAAATTCGGATTTGGGGGGTTGAGCCGCCCCTGGGAATTCAGGTCCATGCATCCAGCCGGCTGTGTCATAGAGGATCTAGCAGATGACTCTTCTAAAGGTCGAGGGTGATGTGCTGGAGGGCACGTCTCTGCCAGCCACCCGTGCCTCTGGCCAGAAGGGTGCTGGGTCACCAGCCAAGCCAAGCTGAGCGGTGATGTCACATGTTTCTGTCTTGAGCTGCCTTCTAACTAAACGGAACTCTCGGGTAATGATGGAGCAGCTTCCTCACTAAGCTCGCCTCTGAATCCCATTAAGGACTCACATCCTTAAGAAAACACTTCACTGGGTTTTGCCAGAGACAGAAAGGTCTTACCCCACTAATTGGTCCTTAAATAAAAATCAACACTACCAAGTCTACCCTACAGCACGCCCAGGCTTCACCCTCTGTGACATTACTATGACCAGAGCAAAGGCTTATTTTATAAACAAATACCCCTGAGTAACAGTCTGTGATAGATTTCTGCCTATCGGAATTGTAAAGAAAGAACTATATGACTCCTTGTTTGTAGAAAACTATTTTTTATGGTCAAGCTTCCTTTGCTACTGAAATAGTGGATGCAAAGTCCAAAAACAAATTCATCCAAAGACAAAATTTTCATCCAGTCTGATATTTTGGATCCTTACATGAAATTGTGACACCCAGAAAGGCTGGAAACCTGCCAGGACCAAGAACATTGATTCAACATTATAAGCCTCCCCCTGAGTCTATGACCTTGGCCCACTGGTGCCTGCCTAAGGCTCAGCCTCCCTACATGTACATCATTTCTTTTCCAACATGGCCTCTACCGCCTCCAGGCTGGCAGCCTGCCACGGTGGTCTCTAGGGGCCTCATGATGCTAAGCGTTCAGTGTGGGAGACAAACCGGGAAAGCAAAGAGATAAATGTAAAACTATCAGATGCTTGCACTGCACATATTCAAATATCGATGCAAAAGTCACAGCTATCAGATTCTCCCTTGGCTATTCTGGAGAGAGAATCAAACCCTTGAGACCTGCATTTTCTCTTTCCCACCTGAGTCTCCGCAAGAAAAAAACTAAAACCCTTGGTCCTTACTGTAATCTCCAGCACCACATGTACCATGGATGATGAGTATTCCCATAGTGCTCAGAAAATGATGTGGGTTGTTTTCAACTCAGAACATTTTTAATTGAAAAAAAAAAAATCCTAAAAGCTAAGGAAAGCCACAGGGAACGACTTTAGCCCATGGACTTGGGACCATCTCCACCTGTATGACAACGGGACCCAATAACTCTATGCAAAGGATCCTTCTCCTGGGAAAAACCAAGTACGTGCTTCTTCTTAATGAAGCATCTCAGAGAGTCAACTTGCCACCAGTGCTAGAGAAACTCGCCTCCCTCTTGAAGACAGGCCTGTGCACATTTCCAAGGAACCAACAGCTATTGGGAGAACAAGCTCATTTTCCTCAGTTTCTTTATTGCATATTTGGTCCCTTTTAGCAATTCAGGTCTGAGAAGACAATGGCAACCCACTCCAATACTCTTGCCTGGAAAATTCCATGAATGGAGGAGCCTGGTGGGCTGCAGTCCATGGGGTCACTAAGAGTCAGACACGACTGAGCGACTTCCCTTCACTTTTCACTTTCATGCATTGGAGAAGGAAATGGCAACCCACTCCAGTGTTCTTGCCTGAAGAATCCCAAGGACAGTGGAGAGCCTGGTGGGCTGCCATCTATGGGGTTACACAGAGTCGGACACGACTGAAGCGATTTAGCAGCAGCAGCAATTCAGGTATCAGTGGTCTTGTCTAAACATCAGTGCTAGAGAGAAAACATGGATCACTGAATTCTGTAATTCTTACCAAATAATAGGACTGTCTGACTCTTACAGCTTGAAGCGCCTCTGAAAATCAGCAAGTACCGTGAGTTATGGGAACTTCAGAAACAGTAAGTCTGGTCTCCAGTTCAGCTCTGACAATTGCTCCCACCTGTGACTTTTGCCATGATGACTTACAAGGCTTTTTTGAACTAACATCAGAAAAAGACATTGTTTCATCATAGGAGACTGGTAAGCAAAGTAAGAAGTCAAGAGATATCTTGAATAACAAGTGAGTTTGGCCTTGGAATACAAAATGAAGCAGGGCAAAGACTAACAGAGTTTTACTACAAGAACACACTGGTCATAGCAAACACCTTCTTCCAAAAACACAAGACTCTACATATGGATATCACCAGATGGTCAATACTGAAATCAGATTGATTATATTCTTTGCAGCCAAAGATGGAGAAGCTCTATACAGTCCTCAAAAACAAGACTGGGAGCTGACTGTGGCTCAGATCATGAACTCCTTATTGCCAAATTCAGACTTAAATTGAAGACAGTGGGGAAAATCACTAGACCATTCAGGTATGACCTAAGTTAAATCCCTATGATTATACAGTGGAAGTGACAAATAGACTCAAGGAATTAGATCTGATAGACAGAGTGCCTGAAGAACTATGGACAGAGATTTGTGACACTGTACAGGAGGCAGGGATCAAGACCATCCCCAAGAAAAAGAAGTGCAAAAAGGCAAAATGGTTGTCAGAGGAGGCTTAACAAATATCTGAGAAAAGAAGAAACTCCAAAGGCAAAGAAGAAAAGATTACTACTTCCTGTACAATGCAGTTCTTACATCATGGGAAATGCCCATCTGGATGAAGTATAAGCTGGAATCAAGATCGCCAGGAGAAATATCAATAAGCTCAGATATGCAGATGACACTACCTTACTGCTGAAAGTGAAGGGGAAATAAAGAGTTTTTTAATGAAAGTGAAAGAGGAGAGTGAAAAAGCTGGCTTAAAACTCAATATTCAGAAAACTAAGATCATGGCATCTGGTCCCATCACTTCATGGGAAATAGATGGGGAAACAGTGGAAACAGTGACCAACTTTTTATTTTCTGGGGTTCCAAAATCACTGCAGATGGTAACTGCAGCCTGGAAATTAAAAGACGCTTACTCCTTAGAAGAAAAGCTATGACAAACCTAGACAACATATTAAAAAGCACAGACATGACCTTCTCAACAAAGGTCCATCTAGTCAAAGTTATGGTTTTTCCCTTCTCCAGTGGACCACATTTTGTCAGAACTCCCCACCATGACCCATCCGTCTTTGGTGGCCCTACACAGCGTGGCTCATGGTTTCATTGAATTAGAAAGGCTATGGTCCATGTGATCAGACTGGTTACATTTCTGTGATTGTGGTTTTCAGTCTCTCTGCCCTCTAATAGAGAAGGATAAGAGGATTATGGAAGTTTCCTGATGGGAGAGACTGACTGAGAGGGAAACTGGGTCTTGTTCTGATCGGCAGAGCCATGATCAGTAAATCTTTAATCCAATTTTCTGTTGATGGGTGGAGTTGTGTTCCCTCCCTGCTATTTCAGTTCAGTTCTTTTCAATTCAGTCACTTAGTCATGTCTGACTCTTTGAGATTGCAAGGACTGCAGCACACCAGGCTTCCCTATCCATCATCAGCTCCCGGAATTTACTCAAACTCATGTCCATTGAGTCGGTGATGCCATCCAACCATCTCATCCTCTGTCGTCCTCTTCTCCTCCTGTCTTCTATCTTTCCCAGCATCAGGGTCTTTTCAAATGAGTCAACTCTTCACATAAGGTGGTCAAAGTATTGGAGTTTCAGCTTCAACATCAGTCCTTCCAATGAATATTCAGAACTGATTTCCTTTAAGATGAACTGGGTGGATCTCTTTGCAGTCCAAGGGACTCTCATGAGTCTTCTCCAACACCACAGTTCAAAAACATCAATTCTTCAGCACTCTTTATAGTCCAACTCTCACATCCATACATGATAGTGGAAAAACCATAGCCTTGACTAGACAGACCTTTGTTGGCAAAGTAATGTCTCTGCTTTTTAATATGGTGTCTAGGTTGGTCCTTTTCTTCCAAGGAGTAAGTGTCTTTTTATTTCATGACTTCAGTTACCATATGCAGTGATTTTGGAGCCCAAGAAAATAGGTCTGCCACTATTTCCACTGTTTCTCCATCTATTTGCTGAGAAAAGATGGGACAGGGTGCCATGATCTTTGCTTTCTGAATGTTGAGTTTTAAGCCAACTTTTTCACTCTCCTCTTTCATTTTCAACGAGAGGCTCTTTAGTCCTTCTTTGCTTTCTGCCATAAAGTGGTGTCATCTGCATATCTGAGGTTATTGATATTTCTCCTGGCAATCTTGATTCCAGCTTGTGCTTCATTCAGCCCAGTGTTTCTTGTGATGTGCTCTGCATGTAAGTTAAATAAGCAGGGTGACAACATACAGCCTTGATGTACTCCTTTCCCAGTTTGGAACCAGTCTGTTGTTCCATGTCCAGTTCTAACTGTTGTTTCCTGACCTGCATACTGATTTATCAAGAGGCAGGTGAGATGATCTGGTATTCCCATCTCTTTCAGAATTTTCCACAGTTTATTGTGATGCACACAGTCAAAGGCTTTGGCATTGTCAATAAAGCAGAAATAGATGATTTTTTTGGAGCTTTCTCGCTTTTTCAATGATNCTGGTATTCCCATCTCTTTCAGAATTTTCCACAGTTTATTGTGATGCACACAGTCAAAGGCTTTGGCATTGTCAATAAAGCAGAAATAGATGATTTTTTTGGAGCTTTCTCGCTTTTTCAATGATCCAGAGGATGTTGGAAATGTGATCACTGGTTCCTCTGCCTTAAGTTCATGGTTCACATATTGTTGAAGTCGGCTTGGAGAACCCTGTTACTTACCTGGGATGAAACTATGATGGAGGTAATGAAGATAATGGCGCCTCCTTCAAAAGGTCCCAGGCATGTCCTGCTATACTCAGCGCGCCCAACCCTGCAGCAGGCCAGCACCAACCCACGCCTCCACTGGAGACTCCTGGACACTCCCAGGCAAGTCTGGTCAGTTTCTTGTGGGGTTACTGCTCCTTTCTCCTGGGTCCTGCTGTGCACGAGGTTCTGTTTGGGCCTTGCAAGAGTCTATTTCCCAGTCCTGTGTAAGTTCTGGCAGCTCTATGGTGGGGTTAATGGCAACCTCCTCC
>SJYV01050244.1:0-12108 GCA_006410875.1 Neotragus pygmaeus
CCTGGCGTGCTGCGATTCATGGGGTCACAGAGAGTCAGACATGACTGAGCAACTGAACTGAACTGAACTGATCCTTGCCTTCTGTGTCCATCTTTACTTTAGCTCCGGATGCATCAAGTTGTGACATCTTGCATGCATGCTTGCTTCCTCCATCCCTTCCTCAGAGCATGGTCAGGGGTTGGTCAGATGCTTTTATCCATCCTCCATCCTTAACAGAACATGGTGTGTGAACAAATGAATGACTGAGCAGCCTGTTTGGAATTCAACTTTGGGCAAAACTGGAAAACAATCTGAAAAGGCTCAAGAGCAAGTTGAAGGTTTATTTGGGTTTGGGGGGGATTTCCAGACCTAGTCCACTTGGCATCCTACCAGGATAACAAAGAGATGTTCCCTATCACTCAATTTTCTAAAGGCCCAAGCCATAACTACTGAAATAATTCTCAAAGTTCCTTGATAAACATCAGTCCAGTCACTTTGGCTTTTTGTCCATTAGTACTTTACGTCTCTGTCCACTGTTTCCTTTCATCTTATATCACAGATTGATTAATATTCATTGGGTGAGTCTCATATGAGTGCAACAAGGTAGTTTATAAAATCCCAAAACATTAATTCTGTCCAACACTCTGCATGATGGATGTTTTATCACCATATTCCAGGGTGGAAAAAAAAGCCAAAGAACATAAATGATTTGACCACATTCATGAGGTTCATATCTAGTGAATCTGCCCTGTTGTTGACCGAACTCTAGAACACTCTTGTTTTTATTTCACTAAAGAGGCACAGAATTGTAGGATATATAGGAAATCTTAGACCTCACCTGGTTCCCAGTTTCCACCCAAGGCAAGGATTTCTTAACATTTTCCCCGGAAGAAGGTTTCACTTGTCATCTATCTTCTTGTCTTCCTCTTCACCATGTTTTTGTCACTATCATCATCGTTATGACCGTCACTGGCGTGTTCACCTTGTATGCAGCTACAGTCTCACAGCTTGTAAGTCAGAGCCAAGACATGAACCCAGAACTTCCTTGGCCACTGGGATGCTTTGCCTTGCACTTCTTAGACTGGGAAACTCTTTCCTTCAAAGATGATGCATCCTTTGTTCTATCAACTGTAATGGACAGAAAAGTCTTTAATTAGTATATAAAGGGACCAATCACTTGAATGACCCTAGTTCTTCTGTGTGGACGAAATTTCAATTTCTCATGTATACTACAAATTCTCTTTAGATATTTGACAATGATGTTCTCTAGGACCTTCTTTTTTTTTTTTAATTTTGTGATTATTTTAATCCCTCTTTCCTGAGCCACACCCAAATCCATCTCATCCTTGGGGAAAACATGATGACATAAAGTATTAACTCTCCTCCAAGACGGGGTCTGACTTGCCAGCCCTTCTAGGCATGGGCATAGTGGGAGTTGGCTGGTGATGGCTTATCTGAGCAGTGTTTGCAATGATGATGTGGAGAAACTCTTGATGGTAGAGTTTTGGGGGGTGAAAGGGTGAACAGTCACATCGAGCAGTATGGGCTCACAGATAAAGATGGAGAGACAGGCAGTACCTGGAGAACAACCCTCTTCATAAAACGTGAACATTTCTGAGATAGGGGGAAGAAGTGTGTGGAGTGGATGGTCATCCTACTCTCACATCTCTTGGATCTAGTCTCAGCTCTGCCATGAACTTGCTGTGTGCATTGGCGAAGTCACTTTCCTCCTCTGATCTTCAGACAGACCTTCTTAAAAATGAGAGAGAGATGTAATGATCTTCCTCTTGCTTTGTCTGTAAAACCTCTCTGAATTGAAGAATGCAGAGGGAATGTATAAAGCTACTGGCTTTAAGACAAACCAAATGTCGATTTTGCTTTGAGAAAGAGATAAAGGCCAGATGTGCAAATGATGAGCTGCTCTCTCCTATACATGTGGAAAATAGAAAGAACCCCATGCGGTGACTCTGCCTCAGTGTTTTAAATTTATTTAGAAGTACGAGTTGTGATATAAAAAAGGGGCATAACTTCTTGAACGGCTAGACCTGAAAAGCGCCCGAAGAGCATAACTAACTCCATCAGCCGTCACCTGGTTGTTGTTGCTGTTCAGTTGCTAAGTTGTGTCTGACTCTTTGTGATCCCACGGACTGCAGCACGCCAGGCTTCTCTGTCCTTCCCTGTCTCCCTGTTTGCTCAAACTCAAATCCACTGTGTTGATAATGCCATNGAAGAAGTGTGTGGAGTGGATGGTCATCCTACTCTCACATCTCTTGGATCTAGTCTCAGCTCTGCCATGAACTTGCTGTGTGCATTGGCGAAGTCACTTTCCTCCTCTGATCTTCAGACAGACCTTCTTAAAAATGAGAGAGAGATGTAATGATCTTCCTCTTGCTTTGTCTGTAAAACCTCTCTGAATTGAAGAATGCAGAGGGAATGTATAAAGCTACTGGCTTTAAGACAAACCAAATGTTGATTTTGCTTTGAGAAAGAGATAAAGGCCAGATGTGCAAATGATGAGCTGCTCTCTCCTATACATGTGGAAAATAGAAAGAACCCCATGCGGTGACTCTGCCTCAGTGTTTTAAATTTATTTAGAAGTACGAGTTGTGATATAAAAAAGGGGCATAACTTCTTGAACGGCTAGACCCGAAAAGCGCCCGAAGAGCATAACTAACTCCATCAGCCGTCACCTGGTTGTTGTTGCTGTTCAGTTGCTAAGTTGTGTCTGACTCTTTGTGACCCCACGGACTGCAGCACGCCAGGCTTCTCTGTCCTTCCCTGTCTCCCTGTTTGCTCAAACTCAAATCCACTGTGTTGATAATGCCATCAAACCATCTTGCCCTCTGCTGCCCCCTTCTCCTCTTGCCCTCATTCTTACCCAACATCAGAGTCTTCTCCAGTCAGTTGGCTTTTCGCATCAGCTGGCCAAAGTACTTCAGCTTCAGCATCAGTCCTTCAGCTTCAGCATCAGTCCTTCCAATGAATATTCAGGGTTGAGTTCCTTTAGGATTGACTTGTTTGATCTCCTTGCTGTCCAAGGGACTCTCAAGAGTCTTCTCTAGTATCAGAATTTGAAATCATCAGTTCTTCGGCAGACAGCTTTCTTTATGGTCCAACTGTCACATCCACATATGATTACTGGGAAAACCACAGCTTGACTATACAGATCTTTGTTGGCAAAGGGAGGCATGTCCTTTTTAACATGCTGTCTAGGTTTGTCTGTCTACTCTGGCTGCCTGATGTGAAGAACTGACTCATTTGGGAAAGATTGAAGGCAGGAGAAGGGGATGACAGAGGGTGAGATGATTGGATGGCAATACCGACTGGATGGACGTGAGTTTGAGTAAGCTCTGGGAGCTGGTGATGGACAGGGAAGCCTGGCGTGCTGCAGCCCATGGGGTCACAAAGAGACAGAACTGAGTGACTGAACTAGGTTTGTCATAACTTTCTTTCTAAGGACCAAGCATCTTCTGATTTCATGGCTACACCCTCCATGCACAGTGAATTACCGGATACAGTGTCATTTTGATAACAATTTGAATTTTAAAGGAAATTTCATTGAGTTGGTCAGAATGGTAGGCAATGAACTAGCTAGTGAACTAACTAGTTCAGAGCAGTGAACCTCCTCCCAGATACCTGTTCTCAGCCTCTTCCACTTGGAGAAACAAGGTTGAGGTCAGTATAAGCTCACATTTACCACACTAGAGCTGAACTTTCACCAGACCACTGGCTTATATTTTAAGACCAATTATTGACATGTGGGGTTCATAGTAAAGTAAATGCTTATTATATGAACTTAATACTGAAGTGATCACAGCTACTTTATCAGCTATTCTTTAAAGAAATTATGATTGTATTTTATTATTTACATAACAATCTGATCATGTTCAGTTTCAAACTGTATGAAATATGTAGCCCTCTGGAATGGAAATGATACAGTAGCTATCTGGATCTACCTCTTACTTACACCACTTTTGATACTTTGCAGAATAAACTGAAGTGTTCATAAAACCATGTAATAAATTTAATAGTTTTTCTCTTTGTCACAACATCAAACAAAAATGGCCAGACCAGTTTCTGCACGCCAGGGTTAGATGGCTGAGTGTAAAACTTGTGCCCTAGAGTGTAGATGACGTTCATTTTGGGGACCTTGATCGCCTTTCCAAGGAAGAGGCAGGCAGCCTCCCTTGCCCACTGCTGATCTTGACGTTTGATGAGAGGTACACGTGACGACTCACCAGGAAAGATGGACTATATATATTAAGAATGTGTTGTGGTCAAAGAGGATGACAGAGTTTTTGAGAATGAGGTCCACGTTGAAAGTCACAAGGGCAAAGCTTTGAACTTTGTTCCAGTCTGGCTTTGCCATAGGATCAAACCTGCATATTATGAGGAAATCATGAATTCAAGAGGAGAAGACTCAGAGATTAGCTCACTAAGTGATTGTGAATAATTCTAAGCAATATGAAGCGATGTGTGCAGTTGTACGTATAAACACATTTACTTACGTAAAACGTGCCTCTAGTAAGGTTTATGTATATTAGACACAACACATATAGGTTTGTTTATATCTGTTATGTGGTAACGACTATAATACCAGTTTCTCTCCAGATAACAGCTTTTCAGCTCCATTTTAAAAATTATTCATTTATTTTTAATTGGAGGATAATTGCTTTACAATATTGTGATGGTTTTTGCCATACATCAAGGTGAGTCAGCCATAGATAGGTGTACGTGTATCCTCTCCCTCTTGAACCCCCTCCCACCTCCCTCCTTACCCTGCCGTTCCAGGGTGCCCTGCATCATACAGGGAACTCCCAGCGGCTGTCTATTTTACGGATGGTGATGTTTATGTTTCAACTGTATTCTCTCAAATCATCCCACCTTCTCCTTCCCCCACTGTGTCCAAAAGCCTGTTTGTGACGTCCGTGTCTCCTTCACTGTAGGCTCGTCGGTACTCTTTCTAGATTCCATATATACGCATTAATATATGGTGTTTGTCTTTCTGACTTACTTCACTCTGTATAATAGGCTCTAGGTTCATCCACCTTATTAGAGCTGACTCAAATGTCTTCCTTTTTCTAGCTGAGCAATATTCTATTGTGTGTGTGTACCACAGCTTCCACAAATTCAACACAAACATCAAGTACATTTTAACTATTCTTTATGGATACAGGAGTATAGTGAAAGTGTAAGTCGCTCAGTCGTGTCTGACTCTTTGTGACCCCATGGGCTGTCCATGGAATTCTCCAGGCCAGAATACTGGAGTGGGTAGCCTTTCCCTTCCCCAGGGGATCTTCTCAACCCAGGGATCAAACTCAGGTCTCCCATACTGGAGGCAGCTTCTTTACTAGCTGAGCCACAAAGGAAGCCCATACAGGAGTAAAAACCTAAGAAACTAATTAAAACAAAAAGTATTAAAATGCCTGATTCTCTAACTAAAATGAGGGCCTTCCCTGGCAGTCCAGTGGTTAAGAGTTTGCCTTCCAACGCAAGCAGTGCTGGTTCAACCCCCAGCTGGGGAGGCAAGACCCCACATGCCTCCCGGCCAAAAATCCAAAGCATCAGATGGAAGCAATATTGCATCAACTTCAATAAAAATTTTAAACATGGTTCACATGGAAACATCTTAAAAGAAAGGAAACAAAAAACAAAAAAACACCTAAAATGAGCCAGGAAGGAAAACCAACCAGCTAAATCCCCTCCACACTCCCACCAGCCACGAAGTAGCCTGGAGTGAGGCCACTCTGGCTCAAGGTCGGGCTGGGCCACGTACCAGCTGCGTGACCTTGGACAGAGGCCTTGTCCCTCATGGGTTCTGGATTCCCTTACTCTGTAACGGGCCACAGATTCAATGTCCAGCAGCACCGTGCTGAGAATCACAGGAGACTGGGCGTGTGGGGCAGTGTGACATGGTGGCTGGGGGCCGAGACGATTGAGTCTTCACATCTCAGTTGAGTGACTCGGCGTTAGTAACAAAGAGCTTTTGGGGCCTTGGTTTCCTCATCTGTAAAGTAGGGATTTGGGGGCCATGCTCATGGGTCCTAGGAAGCTCCCTAGGTTCATTTAGGTGAGCGGCTTTGCACCGTGCCGGGCGCAGAGATGACTGCTGAGTCATGCAGAACTGGGAGCATCGTGTTCTCACCAGCTGCCTGGGGCTCACAGGAGCCTTCAAATCCCTTCTCCGGCTGGGATAAAGAGGTCAGGAGAAGGACAGAGAGAGGGCGATCGCTCGTCTCCTCCCAGCCCCTAAAGAAAGCTCCTGGAGCCGCACAGACTCTGTGAAGGTCCCCGCTATCTTTCTCTGCAGCGGCTCCTGCCTTCTCGCCTTGACAGGTGGACATCATTATCTCTTTCTGGACAGTTAAATTACCGAAGGAAAAAAATCTCACCCTGAAGCCATCAATTTTACTTTTGATGCTTCTCCTTGGGTTGAAGCTTTCTTCCAAAGTCACTTTTAAAAAATAACTTTACGAAAAGTATAAAAACCCCTTTAAGTGGAGGTTTTATGCAACAGACAATGTTCCCTATTTGAATGATTTCTTTTGAGCCTGGATAGCATTTCTGTTGCCCACCATCCAATAAAACATTAATCACAGAAATATTGAGCTTTAGAGAACGCCTTCAAATCTCCAGTGCGTCTGTGTCAAGCACTTAGGGGAATGGATGTGTTATAAATCTGGAGAGGAAGGCAGCTACGAAGTTCACTGCTTTCTGCTTCCACAATTTGAAGGCAGAGGGTTGGGGAGCTCATTCTCACTCTGAACTGTGTGTTCCTCAGAGCGGGGAGAAGATGCACAAAGGGAGAGAGGAGCCCGTGATTTTTATCCTGGCACGATTCTAAGGAGGGCCACGTGCCCCTCTGTAAGCTGGCGTCTCCTAGTCTTGGATCAAGTTCTGTTCAGCTCTCCGATCTTTGGCAGACATCCAGCACTGCGTTTCACCCCCGTGAGACCCACTGTCATCACAGGTCAGTGGGAGGACTGGATGAACTAAGGATATTGCGATGTTCACATAAGTTCACCTTATATGAGAGCTCACTGTGTCCTGGACATGACGCCGACTGCTTTATACACATAATACTTTTCCATCCAAGTTTCATCCTACATGCGGGGCATTATAACATTTCCCATATTAAAAAAAAAAAATACTTGTTTAAGTTTTGTTGGCCGCGTGGGGTGGGGGGTGGGGGCTTTCCTGGTGGGTCAGGTGGTAGAGAATCTGCTTGCAACGCAGGAGACCCGGGTGTGATCCTCGCGTCAGGGAAGGTCCCCTGGAGAAGGGAATGGCTGCCCACTCCAGTATCCTTGCCTGGGGAATTTCATGGACAGAGAAGTCTGGTGGGCTACAGTCTATGTGATCACAATGAGTCAGACACAACTGGCGACTAACACATTTATTTATTTGGCTGTGCCAGGTCTTAGCTGACGCACACGGGGTCGTTAATCTTCCTTGCAGCACGTGGGATCTTTTAATTGTGGCATTTGGACACTTAGTTGTGGCATGTGGGATCTAGCTCCTTGGCCAGGGATAGAACCTGACCCCCCTGCGATGGGAGCGTGTACTTAGAGACTGGAGAACAAAGTCAGTCCCAGACCCTTCCCATAATGCAGCAAACATTAGATTTGTTCAAGATCCTACAGCTTATAAATGTGGACTCTAGATATCCACACTTCTGATCATACTCAGGCATTGCCTGTCTCTGTATGAGATCTGCAGATAGATGCCCCGGGCCTGGTGTGTAGGAGAGGCCAGCCCCCTGCCTTCATTTGGCCGTTTGTGGATAACATCTGTCTGAGGGTTCTTTTTCTGGCAGGAAGCCCACAGGCATGGGAAGTCAAAGATACTGGATCGTTAATGCCCTTGGAAGAGCACAGCTGAGCCCTGGGGGCCATGCACCCCTCAGCCCGCAGTGGATGGCAAGAGGGCACATCAGTGAAGCAGTTCCCTAGCCTCTGGTTTGTGCATGGGGGGATCCAGGAGTGGGGCGTTGTCTCCTGGAGTCTCTGGGGGGAGTGAGCCCACCGATTTCCGTGGGAGCCTTGCCCGGGCAGCCCGCCCCTTTGTGGCTGCCTTCCCTTCCCTGTTTCAGGTCCGTCTCTTCCACCTGTGCTCCCTGCAATCCTAAATAAACTCCCTGCTTGGTGACCCTTGCGTCAAGTTCTGCTTCTGCAGGAATCCAAACTGAGCCTGAGATTCCAGAGGGCTCTGGCCAGTCTCACTGATCTCAGATGCCCCGGCCATCGGCACACACATGAGTGCCCGCGCGCTCAGTCTCTCAATCACGCCTGACTCTTTGCCACCCTTTGAAATGTAGCCCGCCAGGCTCCTCTGTCCATGGGATTTCCCAGGCAAGAATACAGGAGTGGGTTGCCATTTCCCTCTCCAGGGGATCTCGACCCACGGATGGAACCCACGTCTCCCGTGTCTCTAGCATTGCAGGTGAAATTCCTTACCCACTGAGGCATCAGGGAAGCCTGGGCCATTGGCACAGTGCCTGGCAAAATGTGGGCACACGGCCAGTGCTTCTTGTGAAGGACAAGCAGCATGATGTAAGCAGGGGGTGCCCTAGATCTGGGCTTAGACATGTTCTAACTGGGATTCTGGGCCAGTTCCATACCGCCTTGGAACCTCAGTTTACTCCTGGGGATGATAATCCTTGCAGGAATATATGGCTTTGGATCAAATTCACAGGCAGCACTTGAAATGCTGGACACTCAATGTACAGTAGCTGTGATGATGCTCTGTGGAAGGCTCTGGAACCCAGGCTTCCAGCACATCTCCCACACTGACAGATCACAGACCCGTGATGCACGGGGTTCACAGCCATACAATGAACTATTGATAACACCTATCCAAGGGCAGCCTGAGCTTTTGTGTGGCTTAAGCCAGGCGCTGCTACTAAATTAGGCCAGTCTTGCATACTACTATTTATAAAATAGATAAGCAACAAAAATCTACTGTAAAGCACAGGTAACTCCGCTCAGTATTTTGTAATAACCAGTAAGGGAAAAGGAGAAGCCAGTGGCACCCCACTCCAGTACTCTTGCCTGGAAAATCCCATGGATGGAGGAGCCTGGTGGGCTGCAGTCCATGGGGTCGCGAAGAGTCAGACACGACTGAGAGACTTCACTCTCACTTTTCACTTTGCTGCATTGGAGAAGGAAATGGCAACCCACTCCAGTGTTTTTGCCTGGAGAATCCCAGGGATGAGCGAGCCTGGTGGGCTGCCGTCTATGGGGTCGCACAGACTTGGACACGACTGAAGCGATTTAGCATCAGCAGCAGCAGTAAGGGAGAAGAATCTGAAAAATTGCATATACAGATATGTGTGCGTGATGCATATATATATATATATATATATATATATATATATATATATACAGAGACGCTAAAACTAAATCACTTTGAAACCAACACCGCATTGTGAATCAACTCTAGGTGAATAAATAAAAATTTTAAAACTTGAAAAAATAATAAAAATAAGATAAATAACACACAAACACATTCACCCAAAATGAGGCTGAGCTTGCTAGCAACTGCCCCCAAGGGAACATTACTGACAAAAGGGGTGAAGGAGGGTGAGCGAGGGAAAAAAGAAACTTCTGAGTTATTCCTTGAGAAAAGGCAATGGGCTTCTTTTAGCTCAGGTTTGAGACTAGTCTGTGGAGATCAGCACCTTCGTTCTAAAGTCAATGGTTTAGACAGAAGGTGTTTGAGGATAAATAGATGTAAAGACCATGGTCTCCTCCCAGGACAAAGTTGTTGCTGCCCAGTTGCTAAGTCATGTCTGACTCTGCAAGGTCAGAGAGGGACCTTGCCGGATCTTGACGGTCCAGTCTTCCTGCTTCCTCTCGGATAAAAACCCAAGCCCTTCACACCGCGCCCTGCCCCTAGTGCCGTCTGCTCAGGCCCCCTGTCCCTTGGCTCTTCACAGGTGCCCAGCATGGTCCAGGTGCTGGGCCTTTGACCTCACCACTCACCACCTGGAGTGCCCAGGAGCACCTTGTGGACTGCAGCCCACCAGGCTCCCCTGTCCTCCACTGTCTCCCAGAATTTGCTCAAACTCATTCCACTGAGTCAGTCATGCCATCCAACCGTCTCATCTTCTGTCGCCCCCTTCTCCTGTTCTCAATCTTTCTGAGCACCAGGGTCTTTTCCAATGAGTCAGCCCTTCTCATCAGATGGCCAAAGTATGGGAGCTTCAGCATCATAAGGAAGCTTCAGTCCCCTAAGGAAGGCCCCTAAAAGTCTGACTGATGGATCAGACACCCCTCCTACTTCTGAGGCGTTTCCAAACACCCGCTCCGCACCGCCTCTATGAAATGTGTCAGCAGGCTTGCAAGGGCGACTTCTGAATCAGTGTCTGATGCAGTGAGGAGCGTGAGTTTTCTGAGCATTGGAAGCCGAACCGGCTGGCTCCATTCCAGCATTTCAGTCTGTTTTGTCCAAAACTTGGAATTCTTCTGAGAAGCAGCAGCAGGGGAGACACTCTGCACTCTCTTAACCTTTTGAGAACCGCATTGGGAAAGCCTCAGCGGACGTCCAGGTTATTATTATCATTATTATTTGGAGTAAAGGCCTGGGCCATGCTGGCTGCCTCCAGGGAAATTAGACTCTCAGAACGTCTTTGTGTTTCTGGATTGGGAGGTGTGGCCAGGCATGTGGATTTAAGCCATCCCAGTCATGGCTGTGGCGCTTCCCACCTGCCAGTGCAGGAGACGTAAGAGACGAGGGATCAGTCCTTGGGTCAGAAAGATCCCTTGGAGGAGGGCATGGCAACCACTCCAGTATTCTTGCCTGGAGAGTCCCGTGGACTGAGGAGCCTGGTGGGCTACACTCCACGGGGTCACAGAGTCGGACACGACCGATGCGGCTTTTCTCACAGCACGCACACCGTGGCTGTACGTGGGACACAGTGGAAGTGTGTGCTGGATGTTAAACATCAGGGTTTCTGGACCCCACACAGGATAAGCCTGTCCCCCAGAAGCAAGGGCTGCTTTCTCGCAGTGCTGTTAGCTGCATCTGTACTGTTAGCTACACAAGGGCTGGGGGGGTGTGGGTTTGGGGAAGGACCCTGGGAAGGACACCAGCCTTGGTCGCAGGTTTTCTGTGGCCCCAGCAGGTGAGTCGAGGGACGCAGTGGGCACGCAGTCTTCACGATAGCCCACGAAGCTCTCCCTTCAGTGAAATAACGACTTGCTGGTCTTTCAGGCTCGGCTCTGCTTGGTTTCTGAGCCTCTTCCTCCCTGAGGGAGCAAACTGCAAAAATCTAAGTTAAATCTAGTCATTCTTTGCTTGTAACTCCCCCTCCTCGGAGAAGCCAAAGTCCTCACCTTGGTGTTTCCAATCTTGATGGTCCAGACCCTTCTCCCTGCTTCCTCTCGGATAAAAACCCAGACCCTTCACACCGTGCCCTGCCCCCAGCGCTGCCTGCTCGGGGCCCCCGTCCCCTGGCTCTTCACCGGCGCCCGGCACCGTCCAGATGCTGGGCCTTCGCCCTCGCCGCTCACCACCCGCAGTGCCCAGGCACACTGCCCAGGGCTCACCATGCCACTCATCTCCCTGGTTCCCCTCCTCACAGAGGCCTGCCGATCTGGGCTTGTCTGAAGCAACAGCCCCCAAACCTCTCTAAGCCCTAAAATGGCTATAGATGTCTTCAGCACCTGGCTTTGTTATATGATGATCTGGTTTTGATTATTGTCTGGGTCCTTCACTCTCTCTCTCTCTGAGAGTAGGGCCGCTATGTATCTTGCTGGCCAAAGAGCCTGACACCTAGAACGCTGGCCTGCACCCAGGGGGCCTCAGAAGTGCTGGGTGAGCCGGTGAGTGAGTCACTGGCTGCCCCCTCGTCTTTGTCGCTTACAGCGTTGAGGCTCACCGCTTTGTACTGCTCTCAAGCCTTTGGGTCTGTGGCTCCCTGTCAGCAACGGTCAAACACTGGCTCGATGCAAGTGGGACCCGGGGAAGGAAGGGACCGCAGGAGAAGGGGTGTGCTGTTAGGATTTGCGCATGGAAAAAAAGTATGACCTCGATCGTACTGGTTCCCATTGGCCTTCAAGTGCTGTTGCAATCTCCAAAAGGATCCTTTTGGCTCAAAAATATATTTGGTGCATTATGACATTTAGT
>SJYV01050245.1:0-14047 GCA_006410875.1 Neotragus pygmaeus
CCTGTGTCTATGAGCTTGGTTTTAAAACTTCCTCTCTTTCATGGAAGTCTAGTTGACTGACACTGTTATATAAGTTTCAGGTGTACAACATAATGATTTGATATTTTTATAGATTACACACATAGAAAGTTACTATAACATTATTGAGTGTATACTGCATGAGTTTTGTTGGTTTTTTTTTTGGTTCCGCATATAAGTGAGACCTTATGCTGGCCATCTTTCTCTTCCTCAGTTCACTTGGTGTAATTACTCGGCTCACTTAGGGTAACGCCCTGAAGGGCCATCCGTGGTGCTGCAGATGGCAGGGCTTTCTTCTCTTTTTTGTGAGAGGCGTGCGGCACCGTGCGTGTCTCAGTTGCACCTTCTTTCCCGCTCGTCTGCTGAGGGCGCTTGAGCTGTGGCTGTGCCTTGGCTGAGGTCAGTAACCCTGCCGTGAGCCGGGGGTGCAGAGAGCCTTTTCGAGTTAGTCTTCTTGCTTTCTGTGGGTGAATACCCACAAGTGGACTTGCTGGATCATTTGGTAGTTGTGTTTTTAATTTTTTAAGAAACCTCCATACTGTTTTCCATAGTGGTTGCATCAATTTACATTCCCACTAACAGTGTCCAAGGGGTCCCTTTTTACTGCATCTTGGTCAACGCTTGTTATTTTGGTCTTCTTGATGATGGCCATTCTGACAAGTGTGAGGAGGTTTTTTAAAATTTAATTTTTATTTATTTTTTTTGGCCGCGCAATGCAGCACGCAGGGTCTTAGTTCCCTGAGTGGGGGTCGCTCCCTGCACTGGGGTCTCAGCTACTGGACCACCAGGGAAGGCCTTATCTGGAGTGCTGAGAATGTGTCTTTCACCTGCGCGGTGCCAGGTGTGGACGTCGCTGCAGAGAAGCGATCACGTGCGCGAGCCTTATGTACACAGACGCTCGACGCTGTGTTGTCTGAAGGCCTTGGTGGTCGCTGGGCCCACCAGTGGGCTGGATATTCTATGGCTCCCTGACCGTCCAGGCCATGTTTTTGAGGAACATGGAACCATGTGAACATGCACGTGATGCAAAAGAAAGCAAGAGCCAAAGCCCGCTTTCCGGACACGATTCCTCTGTGTGATTTGAAAGAAACCCACATAACATGAAACTTCCCTTCTTAACCATTTTAAGCATACCATTCCGTTAGCCCTAAGCACATTCACAGGGTTACGCAACCGTCTTCACTCTTTCTGAAAGTCTTTTTAATCGTCTTAAACAGAAGTATTGGAACTATGAGGCAGTAACCCCCAGTCCCCTTTCCCAGGCCTCTGGTGGCCTCTGTTCAGCTCGCTCTCTCTGGTCTTGCCTTTTCTGGATCTCTCACATCAGTGGATCAGACAGAATGTGGCCTTTATGACGGGCCTCCTGGAGCACTCCGTCCTCCGGGCTTGCCGCATGCTGTCACGGGAGCCGGGCTTCTTCGTTCCTCGCTCTGCTGAGCAGAATCGCGCCGTGTGGACAGACCCCACTGCCTTATCTGCTCAGCGGTCAATGGACAGCTTGGGTTGTGGCCATTTGTTCGCTCCTGTGAACGGTGCTGCTGTGAGCCAGGGGCTGCTGGTGTCGGTCCAGCCCCTGCCTTCAGTCCTCTCCTGTGCACCCCTGACCGTGGACTTGTGGGCCACGGGGTGAGTGACTCTGGCTTTTCGGGGGACCCACCAGACTTCTCCCCAGGGGCTGCCCCGCTTTTGCCTCCTGCCTGGCTGGGGCTCTGACTGCCAGCGGGAGGTGAGTGTGTGGGAAGGGACGAGGCGGCTCCCTGACCGTCCCGGGGGAGGGTGTGTGCTGGGGGAGCGAGGGCGGAGGCGATGCTGGTGCCTTCAGCAGCTCTGTACCCCTCTCCCCACCGTCCGCAGGCCAGCGAGGACAAGGTGAAGCGGCTGGTGAAGGAGATCGGCCGGGACGTGCAGCAGCTCAGCATGGCTGGCTGCTACTGGCTGTCGGGTGCAACGGTGGAGCACGTGGCACGCTGCCGCGGCCTGGTGCGCGTCAACCTGTCGGGCTGCCCCCTGACCTCCCTGCGCCTCTCCAAGGTGCTGTCGGCCCTGCCGCACCTGCGCTCCCTGGCCATTGACGTGAGCCCCGGCTTCGATGCCAGCCAGCTGAGCGGTGAGTGCAAGGCCACGCTGAGCCGCGTGCGGGAGCTCAAGCAGACGCTGTACACGCCCTCGTACGGCGTGGTGCCCTGCTGCACCAGCCTCGAGAAGCTGCTGCTCTACTTCGAGATCCTGGACCGCACGCGGGAGGGCGCCGTGCTCTCGGGCCAGCTCATGGTGGGCCAGAGCAACGTGCCGCACTACCAGCACCTGCGCGTCTTCTACGCCCGCCTGGCCCCCGGCTACATCAACCAGGAGGTGGTGCGCCTCTACCTGGCCGTGCTCAGCGACCGCACGCCCGAGAACCTCCACGCCTTCCTCATCTCCGTGCCCGGCAGCTTCGCTGAGAGCGGGGCCACCCGGAACCTGCTGGAGTCCATGGCCCGCAACGTGGCGCTGGACGCCCTGCAGCTGCCCAAGTCCTGGCTCAACGGCTCGGCCCTCCTGCAGCACATGAAGTTCAACAGCCCCTTCTACTTCAGCTTCAGCCGCTGTGCACTGTCCGGCGGCCACCTCCTGCAGCGCGTCATCGACGGCGGCAGGGACCTGCGGAGCCTGGCCGGCCTGAACCTCAGCGGCTGCGCGCACTGCCTGGCGCCTGACTGCCTGCTCCGCAAGGCGGAGGACGACATCGACCCCGCCATCCTGGAGGCGCTGGTGGCGGCCTGCCCCAACCTGCGGCACCTCAACCTCTCGGCCGCCCACCACCACAGCCCCGAGGGCCCCGGCCAGCACCTGTGCCAGCTGCTGGCCCGGCTGCCCCACCTGCGCTCCCTGTCGCTGCCCGTCTGCGCCGTGGCTGACTCCCCGCCGCGGGCCGACCGCGCGCCCGTCCTGCCCGCCATGCGTGCGGTGCCCCGCGGCTTCGGCAAGAAGGTCCGCATTGGCGTGCTGTCCGTCCCCTTCTCCGGGCCGGCAGGCCCCCAGCCGTCCTCAGTGTTCTGGTCGCTGCTGAAGAACGTGCCCTTTCTGGACCGCCTCGAGCTGATCGGCTCCAACTTTTCGTCCGCCATGCCGCGCAATGAGCCCGCCATCCGCAGCTCCCTGCCCCCCTGCAGCCGGGCGCAGGGCGTCGGGGACGCGGAGCTGGCTGCCATCGGCCAGCTGGCCTTCCTGAGGCACCTCACGCTGGCCCAGCTGCCCAGCGTCCTGACGGGCTCGGGGCTGGCGAGCATCGGCCTGCAGTGCCAGCAGCTCCAGTCGCTCTCCCTGGCCCACCTGGGCTTGATGGGCAAGGTGGTCTACATGTCTGGCCTCTCAGACATGCTGAAGCACTGCAAGCGGCTGAAGGACCTCAGGTGAGGGGGCCCGGCTGCCGCCTCCAGGGCACAGAGGGGAGTGCAGAGTGCAGCCTTGAGTTCGGCGAGCGTTTGCATTCCTGCCACGTGCCTGCCAAGACAGAGGGCACAGGCCTGAGAGTCTCGAGGGCTGGGGGCTTAGACCAGGGACTGACAGTGTGTAGTGGGGGGTGTGCGGGCGTGGGCTGGAGCGACAGCGGTTGGTGGCATCCCAGCAGAGCACACAGGAGGTCGTGCTCCTGAGCCCAGGCTGGGACATCACCCTCGTCGCTGGCTGTTTGAATGCCTGTGTCCCAGAGGCTCAGGCGCTGGTCAGAGAGGGGCCCAAGAGGTGGGCAGGCAGTGAGGGGGAGCCTGAGCCCCTGCCTCTGCCCACAGAGCCTCATGGAGCAAGCTGTGGAGGCCAGATCCTTACTGGGTGGACAGGCGGGGGGCCCACATACCCCGCCCCAGGGCACAGCCAGTCTTCGCAAGTACCTCTTTCTCCTCTGCCCTGGTGCCTGGCCGCAGACACTGCTGGTCAACTCGCACTGAGCTTGGCTGGCCCTCCAGTGCGGCCGCCCGCAGGTGGAGTGGATGGGCCCCCCTCGCCCACCACACCTGGTTTGAACGCCTGTGACGGGTGTCTCGGGATGGACCTGGGGTGGCGGGCACATTAAGGAAAGAGAAAAGCGTTGAGGAGTCTGAGTGGCCCGCGCACTCTCCTCTCTGCTGCTTGAGAAGAAGTCTGCGTGGCCCGCGCGCTCTCTGCTGCTTGAGCAGCGATATCCCCAGTGGGAAGCGAGGCCCCGTGCCGCCACCTAGTGACCGAGGCGCCGCAGCGTGCCTTTGGCTGGCTGGCGGCGTGGCCGTCCCACAGGTGGCTGGGGCTGGGCTGGGGGGTGACTGCAGCCCAGCAGTGCTGGGTCACGGCTTGTCTCCCTGCTCCAGTGTTCCCACTTTCAGCAGCCCTGCCCCCGGGGGGCTTCCTTCCTACTGGACCCAGAGAGAACGTGAGGTCTTTCAGAGTCACGCACAGAGGGACCCCTGTTCCCCACAGTTTTAGGAGCTTAGGACTTCTGCCTACATGTGATTAAAGCCCCCAGCTCCTTGCTGCATTTCATTGCAGGGCCTGGTGGCTCCCGTGTGGGTCGGCTCTGAATAGACATCCCGTCACCTCAGACCTGGTTTTAAAATCCCTTCCCCGTCCTGTGCCTCGTCCGTGTCCCTGGGCCTCAGGAGGCTGAGTACAGGCCCTCAGGCTCTCGTTTGGGGAGGGGGAAGACAGCCCCTTCCCCATGTCTGCCTCGCCTAGTGCGTCCCTGCGTTCAGAGCGCTCAGGCTCTCCTGACGCCTGGAGGCTTTCTGCTCCCAGCAGAGGCCACTGCCTGAGGGGAGCGGGCTCAGGGGGTCTTGCTGCTGCTCCTGGAAGCCTCTCCTTTGATGACGAGAGCCCCTGGCTGCAGACCAGCTTCTTGGGGGCTGCCCAGGAAGTCAGTCTCGGTTTACTGGGCAAGACGGGTCTTTTGGGCTTCCCTGTGGGTCTCACATGTTGATGGAGGCCTTGCCAGCCTCCCAGGCCCACCGAGAGCGTTAGCGTCTGTCCCAGGTGTTACACCACGTTTGTGCAGGGGGTGGTGTGTGCAGTGCCTGGGCCTTGGAGGTGGGGGCGGCTGGACCCAGAGGGCCCAGGACTGTGTCACCCCGGGTGTGGCGGAGTCGCCACAGTGCGGGCATGGCCTGGCTGAGGGTGTCCTGTGCCTTCCTCCCGGCCCTCGAGCTAACAGGGAGGGTGAGGGCCCCCCGAGGCCCGCAGAGCCTGCAGGGCTGGACGGGGGGAAGCCCTGCCTGGTGCCCGCCCTTCAGTGTCGTCCCGGTCGGTCTCGGGGGTCGGACGCAGCTCCCTGAGCTGCAGTTTCCTGCAGATGTGCCCAAATCTCCATCACCCCGTGAAGCCCTCCTCACCGCCGCAGCGCCTGTGCGTCCTCTGCCCGCCCTGGGCGGACGTCTCTGGGCGGCCGTCTCTGGGCGGCCTCTCCCTCTTGTTTCACCAGCCTTGAAGTGGCTCGGGCCAGGTGACCGTGGCCTCCCCCAACAGCGAGTTGTCAAAGCTCAGGTGACGCCCAAGCATGTCTGAGAAGTGCCGCTGGGGCCTGGTGCTCCCCAAGGGTGCCCCTTGCTAACCGTTTTCCTTGTGGGAAGCTCTCAGGTGGACTGGATCCACGCTGGCCTCTTGTCTGTGAGACCGTCTAGGTCTTCCTGTGTGATTCACTGGGAAACGGCCTTAAGCTCTGCTTGTGCACCAGCTCCCAGCCCCAGGCTTCTGTGCCAGCGTCCCGGGGCTGCCCTGACAAGCGGCCACCAGCCGGGTCACCCAAGACAAAGGGTCACCCTCTCACAGGCAGGAGGCCGGAAGCCCCCGGTCAGNCTATGGCTCCCTGACCGTCCAGGCCATGTTTTTGAGGAACATGGAACCATGTGAACATGCACGTGATGCAAAAGAAAGCAAGAGCCAAAGCCCGCTTTCCAGACACGATTCCTCTGTGTGATTTGAAAGAAACCCACATAACATGAAACTTCCCTTCCTAACCATTTTAAGCATACCATTCCGTTAGCCCTAAGCACATTCACAGGGTTACGCAACCGTCTTCACTCTTTCTGAAAGTCTTTTTAATCGTCTTAAACAGAAGTATTGGAACTATGAGGCAGTAACCCCCAGTCCCCTTTCCCAGGCCTCTGGTGGCCTCTGTTCAGCTCGCTCTCTCTGGTCTTGCCTTTTCTGGATCTCTCACATCAGTGGATCAGACAGAATGTGGCCTTTATGACGGGCCTCCTGGAGCACTCCGTCCTCCGGGCTTGCCGCATGCTGTCACGGGAGCCGGGCTTCTTCGTTCCTCGCTCTGCTGAGCAGAATCGCGCCGTGTGGACAGACCCCACTGCCTTATCTGCTCAGCGGTCAATGGACAGCTTGGGTTGTGGCCATTTGTTCGCTCCTGTGAACGGTGCTGCTGTGAGCCAGGGGCTGCTGGTGTCGGTCCAGCCCCTGCCTTCAGTCCTCTCCTGTGCACCCCTGACCGTGGACTTGTGGGCCACGGGGTGAGTGACTCTGGCTTTTCGGGGGACCCACCAGACTTCTCCCCAGGGGCTGCCCCGCTTTTGCCTCCTGCCTGGCTGGGGCTCTGACTGCCAGCGGGAGGTGAGTGTGTGGGAAGGGACGAGGCGGCTCCCTGACCGTCCCGGGGGAGGGTGTGTGCTGGGGGAGCGAGGGCGGAGGCGATGCTGGTGCCTTCAGCAGCTCTGTACCCCTCTCCCCACCGTCCGCAGGCCAGCGAGGACAAGGTGAAGCGGCTGGTGAAGGAGATCGGCCGGGACGTGCAGCAGCTCAGCATGGCTGGCTGCTACTGGCTGTCGGGCGCAACAGTGGAGCACGTGGCACGCTGCCGCGGCCTGGTGCGCGTCAACCTGTCGGGCTGCCCCCTGACCTCCCTGCGCCTCTCCAAGGTGCTGTCGGCCCTGCCGCACCTGCGCTCCCTGGCCATTGACGTGAGCCCCGGCTTCGATGCCAGCCAGCTGAGCGGTGAGTGCAAGGCCACGCTGAGCCGCGTGCGGGAGCTCAAGCAGACGCTGTACACGCCCTCGTACGGCGTGGTGCCCTGCTGCACCAGCCTCGAGAAGCTGCTGCTCTACTTCGAGATCCTGGACCGCACGCGGGAGGGCGCCGTGCTCTCGGGCCAGCTCATGGTGGGCCAGAGCAACGTGCCGCACTACCAGCACCTGCGCGTCTTCTACGCCCGCCTGGCCCCCGGCTACATCAACCAGGAGGTGGTGCGCCTCTACCTGGCCGTGCTCAGCGACCGCACGCCCGAGAACCTCCACGCCTTCCTCATCTCCGTGCCCGGCAGCTTCGCTGAGAGCGGGGCCACCCGGAACCTGCTGGAGTCCATGGCCCGCAACGTGGCGCTGGACGCCCTGCAGCTGCCCAAGTCCTGGCTCAACGGCTCGGCCCTCCTGCAGCACATGAAGTTCAACAGCCCCTTCTACTTCAGCTTCAGCCGCTGTGCACTGTCCGGCGGCCACCTCCTGCAGCGCGTCATCGACGGCGGCAGGGACCTGCGGAGCCTGGCCGGCCTGAACCTCAGCGGCTGCGCGCACTGCCTGGCGCCTGACTGCCTGCTCCGCAAGGCGGAGGACGACATCGACCCCGCCATCCTGGAGGCGCTGGTGGCGGCCTGCCCCAACCTGCGGCACCTCAACCTCTCGGCCGCCCACCACCACAGCCCCGAGGGCCCCGGCCAGCACCTGTGCCAGCTGCTGGCCCGGCTGCCCCACCTGCGCTCCCTGTCGCTGCCCGTCTGCGCCGTGGCTGACTCCCCGCCGCGGGCCGACCGCGCGCCCGTCCTGCCCGCCATGCGTGCGGTGCCCCGCGGCTTCGGCAAGAAGGTCCGCATTGGCGTGCTGTCCGTCCCCTTCCCCGGGCCGGCAGGCCCCCAGCCGTCCTCAGTGTTCTGGTCGCTGCTGAAGAACGTGCCCTTTCTGGACCGCCTCGAGCTGATTGGCTCCAACTTTTCGTCCGCCATGCCGCGCAATGAGCCCGCCATCCGCAGCTCCCTGCCCCCCTGCAGCCGGGCGCAGGGCGTCGGGGACGCGGAGCTGGCTGCCATCGGCCAGCTGGCCTTCCTGAGGCACCTCACGCTGGCCCAGCTGCCCAGCGTCCTGACGGGCTCGGGGCTGGCGAGCATCGGCCTGCAGTGCCAGCAGCTCCAGTCGCTCTCCCTGGCCCACCTGGGCTTGATGGGCAAGGTGGTCTACATGTCTGGCCTCTCAGACATGCTGAAGCACTGCAAGCGGCTGAAGGACCTCAGGTGAGGGGGCCCGGCTGCCGCCTCCAGGGCACAGAGGGGAGTGCGGAGTGCAGCCTTGAGTTCGGCGAGCGTTTGCATTCCTGCCACGTGCCTGCCAAGACAGAGGGCACAGGCCTGAGAGTCTCGAGGGCTGGGGGCTTAGACCAGGGACTGACAGTGTGTAGTGGGGGGTGTGCGGGCGTGGGCTGGAGCGACAGCGGTTGGTGGCATCCCAGCAGAGCACACAGGAGGTCGTGCTCCTGAGCCCAGGCTGGGACATCACCCTCGTCGCTGGCTGTTTGAATGCCTGTGTCCCAGAGGCTCAGGCGCTGGTCAGAGAGGGGCCCAAGAGGTGGGCAGGCAGTGAGGGGGAGCCTGAGCCCCTGCCTCTGCCCACAGAGCCTCATGGAGCAAGCTGTGGAGGCCAGATCCTTACTGGGTGGACAGGCGGGGGGCCCACATACCCCGCCCCAGGGCACAGCCAGTCTTCGCAAGTACCTCTTTCTCCTCTGCCCTGGTGCCTGGCCGCAGACACTGCTGGTCAACTCGCACTGAGCTTGGCTGGCCCTCCAGTGCGGCCGCCCGCAGGTGGAGTGGATGGGCCCCCCTCGCCCACCACACCTGGTTTGAACGCCTGTGACGGGTGTCTCGGGATGGACCTGGGGTGGCGGGCACATTAAGGAAAGAGAAAAGCGTTGAGGAGTCTGAGTGGCCCGCGCACTCTCCTCTCTGCTGCTTGAGAAGAAGTCTGCGTGGCCCGCGCGCTCTCTGCTGCTTGAGCAGCGATATCCCCAGTGGGAAGCGAGGCCCCGTGCCGCCACCTAGTGACCGAGGCGCCGCAGCGTGCCTTTGGCTGGCTGGCGGCGTGGCCGTCCCACAGGTGGCTGGGGCTGGGCTGGGGGGTGACTGCAGCCCAGCAGTGCTGGGTCACGNCCCCAGTGGGAAGCGAGGCCCCGCGCCGCCACCTAGTGACCGAGGCGCCGCAGCGTGCCCTTGGCCGGCTGGCGGCGTGGCCGTCCCACAGGTGGCTGGGGCTGGGCTGGGGGGTGACTGCAGCCCAGCAGTGCTGGGTCACGGCTTGTCTCCCTGCTCCAGTGTTCCCACTTTCAGCAGCCCTGCCCCCGGGGGGCTTCCTTCCTACTGGACCCAGAGAGAACGTGAGGTCTTTCAGAGTCACGCACAGAGGGACCCCTGTTCCCCACAGTTTTAGGAGCTTAGGACTTCTGCCTACATGTGATTAAAGCCCCCAGCTCCTTGCTGCATTTCATTGCAGGGCCTGGTGGCTCCCGTGTGGGTCGGCTCTGAATAGACATCCCGTCACCTCAGACCTGGTTTTAAAATCCCTTCCCCGTCCTGTGCCTCGTCCGTGTCCCTGGGCCTCAGGAGGCTGAGTACAGGCCCTCAGGTTCTCGTTTGGGGAGGGGGAAGACAGCCCCTTCCCCATGTCTGCCTCGCCTAGCGCGTCCCTGCGTTCAGAGCGCTCAGGCTCTCCTGACGCCTGGAGGCTTTCTGCTCCCAGCAGAGGCCACTGCCTGAGGGGAGCGGGCTCAGGGGGTCTTGCTGCTGCTCCTGGAAGCCTCTCCTTTGATGACGAGAGCCCCTGGCTGCAGACCAGCTTCTTGGGGGCTGCCCAGGAAGTCAGTCTCGGTTTACTGGGCAAGACGGGTCTTTTGGGCTTCCCTGTGGGTCTCACATGTTGATGGAGGCCTTGCCAGCCTCCCAGGCCCACCGAGAGCGTTAGCGTCTGTCCCAGGTGTTACACCACGTTTGTGCAGGGGGTGGTGTGTGCAGTGCCTGGGCCTTGGAGGTGGGGGCGGCTGGACCCAGAGGGCCCAGGACTGTGTCACCCCGGGTGTGGCGGAGTCGCCACAGTGCGGGCATGGCCTGGCTGAGGGTGTCCTGTGCCTTCCTCCCGGCCCTCGAGCTAACAGGGAGGGTGAGGGCCCCCCGAGGCCCGCAGAGCCTGCAGGGCTGGACGGGGGGGAGCCCTGCCGCCCGCCCTTCAGTGTCGTCCCGGTCAGTCTCGGGGGTCGGACGCAGCTCCCTGAGCTGCAGTTTCCTGCAGATGTGCCCAAATCTCCATCACCCCGTGAAGCCCTCCTCACCGCCGCAGCGCCTGTGCGTCCTCTGCCCGC
Source organism: Neotragus pygmaeus (assembly GCA_006410875.1). Lineage (NCBI taxonomy): Eukaryota > Metazoa > Chordata > Mammalia > Artiodactyla > Bovidae > Neotragus > Neotragus pygmaeus. The sequence goes on from SJYV01050245.1 coordinate 10,366, forward strand.
CCTGGGCGGACGTCTCTGGGCGGCCGTCTCTGGGCGGCCTCTCCCTCTTGTTTCACCAGCCTTGAAGTGGCTCGGGCCAGGTGACCGTGGCCTCCCCCAACAGCGAGTTGTCAAAGCTCAGGTGACGCCCAAGCATGTCTGAGAAGTGCCGCTGGGGCCTGGTGCTCCCCAAGGGTGCCCCTTGCTAACCGTTTTCCTTGTGGGAAGCTCTCAGGTGGACTGGATCCACGCTGGCCTCTTGTCTGTGAGACCGTCTAGGTCTTCCTGTGTGATTCACTGGGAAACGGCCTTAAGCTCTGCTTGTGCACCAGCTCCCAGCCCCAGGCTTCTGTGCCAGCGTCCCGGGGCTGCCCTGACAAGCGGCCACCAGCCGGGTCACCCAAGACAAAGGGTCACCCTCTCACAGGCAGGAGGCCGGAAGCCCCCGGTCAGGGTGGGGGGGAGCCGGTGCCAGGCCTGTCCTTCGGCCTCTGGCGGCTGCGGGCAGTGTGAGCGCTCTTAAGGCCCTGGGCGTGCCCCGCAGTGCACCCCGGCTGCCGCAGGGCAGCGCCCTGTGCGGCCATGTGGCTTCTGAGGGGCCAGCCGTTGGACCAGCTCCTGCCCTAGTCCTGCGTGCCTCACCTTAAGTCATTTGTGTCTGCCAAGACCCTGCTTCCAAACAAGGGCCCTCTCCCCCACAGCCCGTGCAGGTCCTGAGGGGTGGGGCTGCCGCATGTCTTCCGGGGGCCGGCGCGCCCCTCCCCATCCTCCCGCCTCTCAGGCGCTCTGAGAAGGCAGTGCAGCCCGCAGAGCGAGCCTGCTGGGCCTGTGGGCCCCCGGACAGGAGCCCCACTGCACGCACGTCCGTTGCCCACCATCTCACGCTGCGTGTCCCGTCTCCCCGCAGGTTGGAGCAGCCCTACTTCAGCGCCAACGCCCAGTTCTTCCAGGCGCTGAGCCAGTGCCCCGCGCTGCAGCGCCTCTGCCTGGTGTCGCGCAGCGGGACGCTGCAGCCCGAGGCCGTGCTGGCCTTCATGGCGCGCTGCCTGCGCGTGGTGGTGTGCCACCTCTTCACCGGCGAGTCGCTCAGCACCTGCCGCAGCCTGCAGCAGGCCCTCCTCCGCAGGTGAGCGCGTGCCCTCGCGGGCAGCGGGACCCTCCTCCTCGTCCTCCGGCTTCTCAGGGGCTCCCCGGGGGACGGCTGTCAGAGCCCGGAACCCACCCGTCACCCTGTAGCCTTAGGCTCCGGGCGTCGTTTCCCCATCACGTCGCTTTTCTGCACGGGTTCGCTTTTCTGCACGCCCACGCCTGGTGGGCCGTCTTCTGGAGAGCTCTGGGCCTGCCGGGTGCCTGGGGAGGCTGCTTCCAGCCCTGCCTCACACGAGGACCTCGGCCCCCTTCTTTCCTGGGAGCCTGCACCTCGAGCAGCAGAGGCCTGGCTCATCCCCGTGCTGTGTGCTGACTGGGGCTCATTCCCACCCCACCCCCCAGTGTGCAGGTTCCTAGAAGTGATGGGCCGTGTCCAGGAAGGGGCCTGGTTGCGTGCTCTCCCGCATGGCCGTCCCAAGCCTAAGCTTCCCTGTGGGTGGGAGAGCCCCTGGCCCGTAGCCTCGCCCGTGCGAGATGCTGCAGCCTCTCCCAGCTCCTGGGTGAGCCTGTCCTCCCACCGTGAGGCCGTGCGGTGCGTTTCCAGGGAGCATCGTTTCCGTGCCCATCACCGGGTCGTGTCTCCTCGCTGGTGGTCGACCCCCTCACCCCTGGCGGGCCCTACTGTGGGGCTCCTTCAGGGAGCGGCACTTGGGGACAGTGAGCCGCTGTGCCATCGCCTATTGTGGGCCCACCTCTCCGCTGCCGGCTTTCCCTGCCGTTCGTGCTCCCTGTGGATTCAGGTTACGGATGCGGGTCCAACAGTCTCCCCTGCTGACCCTCCTGCACCCTAAGCTTCCTCTTAAATCTGCCACTTGTCCTGGCCCCTGGTCCGAGAACAAAGGTAGCAAAGCCTTTTGGTTGGTGTATAAAACGCAGCTCCGTGGGCCTTGAAGGACAGCTGCGGGGAATCTCTGGGGCAGCTGTCAGACGTGAGCCTGACCCCTACATGCACAGGAAGTTCAGAGACTCCTGCAAACACTGCTGCCGTGGGCATTAACCTGGGCACATGGCAGCTGCCTTTGGCCAAGTGAGCGTGTGCTGTCGGTCTAGCAGGAGACAGTGAACTTGGCTTCGCCTGCAATTTGTAGGGAAGCAGTTAAGCGATGTCTGCAGGGTCCACTCTGGCAGGACACTCCAGATTCCGTGACCTCTCACCTATGCACTCCGGAAGCTCTCTGTGGCGCCCCGGAAGCTCTCTGTGGCCCTCCGGAAGTTCTCCTGGTCCCTGGGGTCCTCTGTGAGGGCCCATGTGTCAAGTGCAGAGATCTGGGATTTCTAAGCCTTCCAGCGCACACTGGAGAAGTCAGGGTTGGGGGTGGAATCCAAGTCTCAGAGAGGTTGACTGCAGTTGCTCTGGTGGCCGTGCGCCTGCCAACCGGGCCTGGTGAAGCCCTTCCCGATGCTAAAGAGTTTTTTTTTTTCAATTAAGTGTGCTAAGTCGCTTGAGTCGTGTCCGACTGTGTGTGACCCTATGGACTATAGCCTGGCAGGCTCCTCTGTCCATGGGGTTCTCCAGGCAAGAACCAACCCAGAGAAGGTGGTGTTTTTAAAAGATCTTTAAATACGGTAACCTGAAGTTTATGACTTTGTTTCACGGTATGCAGTTAGCGGGACTGAGCACGCTCACAAAGGGAGCTGCGTCCTGCTTTTGCTTCTGTGGACTATGCAGACGCCTTTTCAGTCTGCAGCTTTCCATGTCTCTGCACCTCATTCAGATTTAGAAGCAGCAGGTGTTTGAGGGGCTGTAGGTAAGGGCGGAGAGCTCACAAGATTCTGCCTCCTTGTGGGTCTGTGTGACCCCCTTGCCCATCCGGGCCTTTGCAGAAGGTGTGCGGTGTTTACACATCAGGCCGTGTCCTTCCCTAGCGGGTCCTGGAGTTTGACGGCCTGTCTAGCAGGAATGTATATTGGCCCCCAGGACTGGAGTGCGCGCCTGGATCAGCCCTTCCCGGGGAGGGGCGTCTCCCCCGAGCGGGTCCCCAGGGGCATGAAGCGCTTAGGCCCCCTGGAGAGGAAACGTGGTGCCACGGCAGTGCCCCTGGCAGCCGTCGAGTGTGGCCCGAGGGTCCCAGCCCTCCTCTCCCAGATCTCCATGTCCTGCAGATGGGGGAACATGACGGAGGAGGCCAGGCTGGGCACAGAATTACAGATGCGCCATCAGCCCGGAGGTCTCCGGAGTCATAGGGCTCAGGCCGCCCCACCAAACGGTCCTTGGGGGTCGCCGGTCCGTGCGGTTTGTTGTCACCTTTCTCAGGAGAAATCTTAGCAAGAGTTTTCTCCTCCCCAATGTTCATGATCTTTCTAAAAACTGAGACCGTGGATCAAGCTGTTTTCAAGTGGAAGCTCCCTTGGCTCCCCCAGCCAGAGTGGCCAGCACTTCTAGGATGGAGTTGTTATGTAGTTTTGTGTTGATTTTGTTCACGCTCCATCAGGGGTGTCTGTGTCAGTCATTAAAGCTGCGCACATTCCCTTTTAATGCTATTTGCTGTCCGTCAGAGCACGTTGTGGTGGCTCTGGCCTGGCCTTCACAGCTGACTCTGCACTCGTGATGCCC
>SJYV01050246.1:0-21615 GCA_006410875.1 Neotragus pygmaeus
AAAAGACTGAAGGTGGGAGGAAAAGGGGATGACAGAGGATGAGATGGTTGGATGGCATCACTGACAAGCTCCGGGAGTTGGTGATGGACAGGGAAGCCTGGCATGCAGCAGTCTGTGAGGTTGCAGAGAGTCGGACACGACTGAGTGACTGAACTGATGTTAAAACTGAGAAACCAACACAGGTATGTTACGGTGGACTAAGCACCAGATTTTACTTACACTTCATCATTTTCCCCACTTATGCCCCTTTTCTGCTCTAGGCTCCCATTCAGGGTACCATGTTGCATTTAGCTTCATGTCTTGTGGGTCTCCTCTGGTCTGTGCACTGGGCTGGATGTCAGAGAATTAGAGGTGAGAAAGATAACATGCTCCCATCCTATGGGAATGTGTCAGCCTAAACACTGTAAGGGTCAAGATAAGCAACTCAAGGTTCAACAGAGATCAAGAGAGCTGGTACCCCTCACCGCTCCCTGCTGCTGTCCTTTTCCTGTTTGTCCTTTCCTTAGTGAAGCAAACAGGTTGGTACTTGCATTTCAAGGGACTGAGATCAACTTATCATTCAGAAGTGCAACAACCTTTTATGACTGCTTTAAACCTTTTGCTCTTGAGCTAACATTTAATTGGAAGATCAAGGAGGCCGAGTACTTCAGGTTTACATTATCGCACATTTCAACATCTTTGAAATGGAGATGACTCTGACAAGAAGTGGCATCTCATAATCTTAGTGGACCAGGTGGCATGTCCGATTTGGTTGTCACTGTGTGTGCACAGACTTGGCCGGAGCTGTTCATGTGTGGTCACCTGAATTGATTTAGAAGCATTGTTGATGCCCTAGAAGTTTTTAATTGCAGTTTTAAATGGCTTTTAAAAGAATACACTGTCAGCATTGAAGCAAAAAGATATTATAGATGCAGAATGACCTGAACACACAGCACGAGGATGTACATTTGGGACCCATGAAGGTAAAACAGGAGGGGAGGGAGCAGGGCTTAAGAATGACATAGCCCAAGGATACGACAAAAACTGATTAGAACCAAATAGGTAAAACATGGCAAACAGCTTCCATCAGACCTTGAATGTGAATGAATGTGAAGTCGCTCATTCGTGTCCGACTCTTTGCGACCCTGTGGACTGTAGCCCACTAGGCTCCTATGTCCATGGGATTCTCCAGGCAAGAATATAAGCCTCAGTATATGCTCATTGTAACACATCACCAAGCTAAATGACACACCCACAGGCACCATGACAGATCCAAGGTCAACCATAAACATCAAAAAGTGGGTGGTGACACAATTCCTGGAAATCCCCACCCCTTTTCCAAAGTAGCTGGAATACTCCCACCACTCATTAGCCTATGAAGTTACCCACCCCTATAAAAACTGACAACCTTATGCCTTCATGCTGCTCTCACCTTTGGAGATGGGTCACACTCTGTGAAGTGTTTCTCTCTAAATAAAACCACTTATTACTTATCACTTTGTCTCTTACTGAATTCTTTCTCTGATGAGACACCAAGAACCTGAGCTTCATTAAGTCCGTATCCCAGTTAAAGGAATGTGGGTTCAAGCCCCAAACATAAAACAGTTTCAACATCATGTTGGTAGCTTGAAATCTACCAAGTATTTACACCATAGAAACTGGCAATCACTACAAACTTTTTCCACCCAGAGAGCCCATTAAACATTTCCTCATACATGTCTACTTACAGGATTGTTGCAAATGTTAAATGAGGCAACAGATGCAAAGGACTTGAAACTGAGCAGGACCCCATGGGGCTCCTGGGCACAAAAACGTTTCTGTGTCCCCTGTATCTTGTTTGTAGGAAATAGGCTTCGTTCACCCTCCATGCCCTCTCCTGAGTTCCAAACGGCAGGTTCAAATAGTTGCTAATAAGGGAAAGAGACAGGGGAGGGGCAGCCGAGCAACAACAGCGCGGCCTCAGGGCAGGGTCCTGGCTCCCCCTCAAGTGATAGACACAGCAATATCTTTGAGCTGCTTAACAGATACTGAAACCCCACCAGGTGGGAAAAGTTAACTGTATGCTGCCTACAAGCACAAAGACCCCAGGCCAGTTGCAACTAGAAGGCTGATGATGCTGACTCCCAATTACCTCACCACCAACCGATCAGAAGAATGTCCATCAGCTGATCACACCCTCCTCTTTGAACAGTTGCTATAAAATTCCTCACTACCCTCTCCAGGTCAGGACACGTAGTTTTGAGGGCATGGCCTCCTTTGCCTGGTAAAGCAATAAAGCAGTTTGTTTTTTCTGCTTCACCCAAAACTCTGTCTCTAAGGTTCCATTTGGTATTGGTGTACAGAGGCCAAATCTCAGCTACAGTTCAGTTCAGTTCAGTTGCTCAGTTGTGTCCGACTCTTTGCGACCCCATGAATTATAGCACGCCAGGCCTCCCTGTTCATCATCATCTTTCGGAATTCACTCAGACTCATGTCCATCGAGTCCGTGATGCCATCCAGCCATCTCATCAGCTACAGGCTTGGCATATTGCCTAGCACATAGTATTTATCCATGTAACCATAGCTGTATACACCGCGCTTTCTTTTATCCAATGACATGGTTCCAGTACAAGGTGATGCACTGGAGAAGAATTCTGCACCACAAACAATGGCTCAATTGGGAAGAGCCTGCTATATATTTGGAGTGCACCAAGCCAATAAGACTCCTATATGTTTCCTGATTGCTATGATAGATCCCATCTTCTGCCATCTCTGGAAAACCTTCTTACCGAACTGGTATTACTTAGCTGTGCAAGGCTAAAAGAATGGAAATGGCACAATCTCTGACAGCACAAGAATTTTGGCAATTTTTGCAGTGAGATTGAGATATGGAATTCAACCTGTAAAGCATCAGGAGAGAGATCAATAGAACACCACAGTGTTTGCTGGAAATAAAAACACAACACATTCACTGTGGCCTTTTAAAACACTGCAAGTGTATTTTGTCTTGGAGATCAGCTTACATGAATTCTTGAATCTTTTCTTCCAGTTTTTTAGCATCAGCTCCACAAAGTTCAAAAATCTGTTCACAAATACACAAAGGTGAAATATTTATTGGTTCAAATATGGCAAAGATGAAGCTTTGTGGAATTTTGTTCCTGTTTATAAATTTATCCACTACTCATTTCCATCGTCTGCAAGATACTTTAGATAGAAATACACATTAACACACTAAATTTCTGATGTTTTATTTGGCACCTTTTCAAAGTTGCTTATGCTAATATTTTAACAGATTTATGTAATTTTCCATGATATTCCTCTAAACTAAGATCTAAAATATGTTGTTTGAAATGAGGAAACTCAATCATCGAAATTTCTCAGGGCATTTATACACTGATCTTGAGGGCTTGCTAATTCATATAGATGATCCCCTAAAATCAAATGGCTTGCGATTTCCCATGCCCTGACTTTAGTTCAGGTAATAATAATGATTCTAAGAAGCACATTTTCTTTTCACTTTTTCACATCTCTGAATTAGGATGGTGCATCTATCATTGAACATCTTATATCTGATGAAATATGGAAGTCAAAGACCCTTTCTCTTCGTGATCAGTTTTGTACCAATTGTTTGTAGTGGGTTGGAGAAAGGGAAGAGTGTGGGTAAACTGAAGCTGAGATTTGGTGAAGACTTGAGTTTCTAGTGAGGGAGGTTTCAGCAGCCAGAAATGGTGTTAGGACTTCGGGGGTAGGGGTTAGAAAAGTCTAGAACTACTTTCAGTGCTCAGTGTGCAACAGGGAAGAAACTAGGCCCACATCTAATGATTCTGTTTCCCCAGGTAGCAGCATGGCGCCTGCGGGCATCATGGTTCATTCTATTTCTTGAAAGTCAACCCCACTCTTGTGCCTCTGTCTTGATCCCATTTCACTTACCGGCTCGCTCAGGGATCCACTTCTATAACAGCAAATTGCTCTTTTGAGTCTCGAGAATAGGGTTACCTAAGTGTGGGTGCAGAATTTCATGTTTTATCTGGGTTGTCTGGTTTGTAGCCATCTCCTCTGTAACTAGTTCTTTTGGCCTTGGCCACCAGGGGAGGAGGCTGTCAGGATCTGCAAAAGGCTCTTTCTTGAGAGTCAGTGGCAGCTGGATGGAGCCTCTAGGGCATGATGAGAGTCTCATGCCCCTCTCAGGCTAGGGGAGGTACCAAGCCAAGAAGTCTTGGCAGGAACAGAGGTCGGACTTGGTCATCTGAATGACTAGGCTTGGCCAGGGGTAGAAAAAGGATGGTAAGCTTAGCCAACTGACCAAAGTACTGAACCCATTGCCAGGAACCTCCTGATCAAGAGGAGGCAAAGGAAGCAAGCCTTTGCCTGCTTGGCATGCTCCATGAGGCTGGGGGCTGGGCGCTGGGAGCTTGGGCATGCTTTCTTCACTCTTTTCACTTGGGGATATTAGGACTTCCTAGACAGCTCAGTCTGGCCAGAAAGGAACTTTGTGCCTGGTCTCTAACCAATGCTGGGGTGGAAAGCAGGGTGGGAGAGGCTTGGGGTTCACTCCAGTCTCAGTCTGTCTTTCCCCCTGTTTTTAACTATGTTTGCAGTGGCTCCCACTTATCCTTCCTTGTGGCTTTTGTCCAGGGTTCCTCCTGAGTCTCTATCCTCTACTCCTCTGCTTCAGGAGTGGCTTGACTCCAGTGAAGGCACACGTAATAGCTGAGCAGAAGAAAGGCACTGGCAAAGAAGGGATGAGAAATTCCCACGGTGTGTCTGTTCCCCATGACCACTGCCACGTAACTCTAGGCAGTCCCCCCCGCCCCCAGTGGCCGAGAAAAGATGCTGTTTTATCATTCTTACGGCAATGGTTCTAGTGGATCTGATTCTGACTCCTTATCTTAGGACCTCCCCCACTGCCAAAAAGCAGCATGGGGCCAAAGAGTTTGGGGGCCCCTAAAAATGGGCTTCTCTTCTTGGATGAGAGTTCCCTGAACAGAGGGGTGGCACCATCTGTAGGGGTTTAGAAACAGAAGGGCTCACCTCGAAGGGAGATTTCCAGGGAGGGGTGATCTCCATGACCACAGGGACTGTGGTATGCTCATGCTGTGACTTGGGCAGCCAGAAGCCACAAACGCACTAAGAGCCTCGGCAACCATGGAATTCGACTCCTTTTTCTTCTAGATACATTGAATCTAATACAGGGCCACCATCACCCACCCAGGTACCTGAGCCAGGAAACTGAGGCCACTTAAAATATTCATATATATTCAGAATACCGCACAAATGGCAGCATACAGCTTGGCGAGTTATTACAAAAGAGAGCCCACTCGTATAACCATGTCCAGATCAAGATGTAGATATAGCTTAGCTCCTCGCTCCCAGTCATTACCCTCTGCCCAAAGCCAAAGTCTCTTCCAGATTTTTCACCACAAATGGGCTTAGTCTGTTTTTGAACGTTTAAAAATGGAATACTATAGTATGCTGTGTGTATTCTTCTGTGCCTGGCTTCTTACTCAACATGATGTTTCTGAGATTTATCTGCATAATGGCCATACATTCATTTTCAGCTTTTTTTTTTTTTTTTAGTATTCTATCGCATGACTATAACACAGTTTACCCATTTGGGCTATGATGAAGAGTGCTGCTAGGAACACCCTTTGTGCAGACATCTTTGGGGGCATATGAACACCCATTCTTGTTGGGTTCTGTAGTTTACCTGAAAGGGGGATTACTGAGTTCAGCTTTTGTAGGAGTTACCCAACAGCTTCTCAAAGAGATTGCATCAATGTAAACTCCACCAGCAGGGGATAAGTGTTCTGCTTGTCCCACATGCTTGAAAGCACTTGGTACTGCCAGTTTTCTTCATGCTAACCGTTTGGTGGCTTTAGGTGACATTGAATTTGTGTCTGAATTCCATGAATCCCAATCAACTTTCCCCTGGATTTTAGCAACAGCTTACGCTTTGTTTCCTTCTCCAGTCTTATGCCCCTGAGACTTCTCCCCCTCAAAGCTCAAAAACACAAATCCTGCCATGCTATTTTTCTTTGTGAAATTCTTGAGTATTTTTCCATCATCATAAAATCCAAGCTTCATACAAGGATTCCTTGATTTTATCTTCTCCACCTCCATTGTCACCCTCTACCATAAACTCTGGACTCAAGCAACAATTTATAGCTGGATTTGTTTGTTCATTTAATAAATACTTAATGAGTGCCTACATGATCCAGACATACAATGAAGAAAACAAGACAAAATCCCACCACAGAGCTTACATTCTAGTGATAATTAAATACTATTGGTGCATGATTACCAAATAATTCCTGACCTCATACCAGAGACACTTTATAACTCTCTGCTTCTGCTCATTTTTAATCACTTGCTAAACTTAATAACCCTTTAAGATTTAACTCACGAAGACTTTCCTGAAGTCTTTTTCTGTCATCTCATAGGAGGAAGTGCAATTCCAGAATCCAAGAGTTGATTTTATTACCCATCTTCTCCACTAGACCAAGGTTGGGGTCTATATTTTTCCTCCACAGTTTTAATATCTAGCTCAGAACCTTACCCAGAGTAGGCGCTCTATTAGAATGGTATTAACCCTGAAGTGAATTGAGCTAAGTTGATTCCTGGTCATTGAGGGCCGGGTCCAAGACTCAGTGCTTAGTTTTGGGGATTAGGTGTTATTTATCTTATTCTTTCTTTGTCCAGTTTGACAAAGGCAAACATTATCTTTGTGTCTCCCTGTCTAGCACAGGTCTTTGCAAACAGGAGTTTAATAAATGTAGGTAACAAACGAGGAGCAGTTTACTGATAAGGGCTCATTTCACATAGCTTTCTTTCAAAGGGATATATTTGCAAGGGCATTAATATCTAATTTCTGCCCCCAATATTTTTTCATTTTAACCTGAATGTTTAGTTGTACCTCTCCAAGCATGCTCCACTCTGAAGCATTAAGAAGTAGTGTTAACCTTGTTCTGCTCAACATCTTCATTTTTCTTGTACAGCTGCCACCCTAGTAATGACTGCTAATGAAAATTTCAAGCTCCAGTTTGCAAAGACCAGTAGAATATGTGGTGGTTGTTCATGCATTAGAGAACCATCAACTACGTCCAACAATCAGTGCAAAGAAAAACCCCAGGGTTTCCTGGTGGTCCTGTGGCTAAAACTCTATGCTCCCAATGCAGAGGGCCTAGGTTCCATCCCTGGTCAGGGAAGTAGATTCTATATGTCACAACTAAAAGTTTGCCTGCCGCAACTAAAGATTCTGCGTGCTGCAACTAAGACCCAGCACAGCCAAATAAATAAATAAATAGAAAACCCAAACTTCCATTATGGACATTTTAAAACATACACACAAATAGAGAATAATAACATGAACACCATCCCCCCATTTACCCACCACCCAGGTGCAACCAGAGGCAGTTTTTTATGCCAAAGACATGCAATCACCTATAAAGAGTTTATTCCTGCCACTGGGAAAATGCAAGGGTGCTGGTGAGACAGTGACTTCTAAGAATATACATCAAGGAGTCTGGCTAGTGATGTCTTTATAGAATAAGTATAAAATACTTTGGTCAGTTGATACACAACTGAGTGAATACTGAAGTTACATTTGGACCACCTGTGTGAAAGTTCAACAATTTTCAGACATCTGCAGTTAGTAACAACAGCAGCAGCAATAAAATTCTCAAAGCAACAGCAACAACCAACATAAACCAGAAAGCCCAACCAAACTAACCCACACAAGATACTTCTTGGGGGATGGGCTGTGGAAGTACTTGTATGAACAATACAAGTTTATAATTGAAATAGTATGATACTCTTTTTCTTCTAAGACATTATATGTGATTAATAAGATGAAAAGGTTATATCCCAACAAGGGAAGGTTTAAAAGTACCTCAGCCTTCTACTGAGAGGTGGATAGGGTTAATTACAGCTGGTTTCTATCTTGGCTTTTTTCTCTGACTCTCTGACTCCAGCCACACTCATTCTTTCCTCAGAACCATCTGCATCATATTGCAAGTATTTGCACACTTCCTCTTTCACTTTCACAACACCCAGGGCAGACTCTGCAAATGCAAGCAGGTAAATTAAGGTTTTTGGAGCCGAGCAAAATCTAACCAAGAAGACATGGCCTCTTTGAAATAGTCTGTTTCAAACAACTTGAATTTACTTGCACCTGAATTTAAGAAAAAAGCATATAAAGCAATCTGTTAGCTAATCTTTCCTTAATCTGTATTGGCCCTTTTCTCAACTTGTTCCTGTAGTGAGATTTCAATAACATACTAATTCACTTTCATTTTCCTGTAGTAGAGTTAGAAACTGCCTATGCACCTGTTTCTCAGTGCACTGGTGGCATAAATACATTTTTGGTAAGGGACCTGGTAATACCCATCTTAGGTTTTATAGGCCATATGGTCTCTGTCGAAACTACTCAAATCAACTCTCTGTACTATCTGCAACTTTTACATAAATCTAAATTTTTTTCTCTATAAATCTATCAAGTTATATAATATTAAAAATACAGTATACTTTTTATAATGATAATTCAGCAAAATAAACTTCCTTTTTCTAAAGAAAAATATACTCAAGTTATTAAGAGAACCACAGATTAAAACTACCCAAGCTGGCTAGGCATGATAATAACCACTTGGGTGAGTTATCTTATGACAGGAGGTCCTGGTAAGGAACTAACAAGCTACATCAACCAGAAGAATGTGAGAAAGGTCTAAAGGAGAGAGGAGATGCCAGTTCATATGTCCTACCAACCTCCCAGAATCCTTCTCACTGGACCCCATCTTGGCTGAGAGATACACGTGCCACAAGGAAGAAGCCTGAGTCGTAATGATCGGCCAGAGACAACCCGGAAACTAACTCCATTACCATAAAGCCTGAGACTGCGAGTCACATGGAAGAGCAGTTCTCCTGGGTTCCCTTACCTTCCTGCTCTCTGCTCAGGCACCCCTTCACAATCAAATCTTTTGCTTTCAACACGTGCATCTCCTCAGACAATTCATTTCTGAGTGTTAGACAAGAGCCACTCTCAGGCCCTGGAAGGGGTCCCCCTTCCTGCAACAAAAACAACTATTGTAGATAATATTTAAACAAACGGGCATGGCTGTGTCCCAGTAAAACTGAGGGTCAGATTTGTCCTTGGGGCCATAGTTTGCCAACTATGAATAACTATGCCATCAACTGAAGCTGCCTGAAAGTCAGTCACTCAGGACAAGGTGGCTTTCTGTTGGAGGGGAAAAAAGAGGCATGAATGTGGTGTTGTAGGAATTTATATCAAGCTTCATTGAGAGTATGACAAGTGATTTTGGACTCTGGCCAGAGAAAATGTTATCCTGCTCATTACTGGAAGAGTGGGAGGGAATTTTGTTCTCGGAGAGAAAAACAGTTTTGGAGCCATTCCTTTCAATGGCATATGCTACTGTTTTTACATTTCCATTACAATCTGCTCAATGTCCAGTATTGGAAAAATATACCTGCTTGCTATATCCCTTCACTTTCTTCTCCCTAAGTTCAAAGGTAAGCTTATCAGCTGAGCCTAGACAAAGCAGTGAGCTCATGCCTGTCCTCCTCTTCCTTTTAGGAGTGTCTGCTCAAGGGACAGGTCTGTCTCCTTCTAGAAAGCACATTGGAAGTAAGCCTAATATCTGCCTTTTAAAGATAGCTCTGGAAAGCTATCACCCTCCCTTTGGGGGCTAAATAGTTAAAAAAAAAAGCAGCTTCCCTTTGGCTCAGATGGGAAAGAATCTGCCTACAAGGCAGGATACCCAGGTTCAATCAGGGTTGGGAAGATGCCTTTGGAGTTGGAATAGCTATCCATGCCAGTATTCTTGGCTGGAGAATTCCATGGGCAGAGGAGCCTGGCAGGCTACAGTCCACCGGGTCTCAAAGAGTCGGTCCCAACTGAGTGACTAACACTTTTTTTTTCACCGTTACAAAAACAGTAGTATCTCTTCCATCTGGGTGGGTAAGCGTGTCCTCTGCAGTCCCAGATTCTCCCACAGATGGGTCATCTCAAGGTCTAGGTTCCAAGAATCTAGTGGAAAGTCTTTCGACATGGATCCAAGCCATGCTCTTCAATTACCACAATTTAGCAGTACTGCTACTTTTAATAAAGGTGACATTTCAATTTTCCACATGAATCCATGTGAGAGAAAAGGTTAACATAACAGGTCTGGTTGCTTATTCCTGGTATGTCTCCAAGAGAATCATGACTTCACTAAGTCCTGGGGACTTGTGGTCCTTCAAGTGTTCCTTGTGTTAGCGACGGATGATTTTGTTGTATATATCTCTGGAGCAATGGACTATGCCACTGCTGGCTTATTAAGCTGCTTTGCATAAACATCAATAATGATGATGTGCACCTAGTTTTACTGTTGAGTGTCCATTGTTATGGCTGGTTGTGAAGCAATGGTTGCTGAGCAAGGTATGTGTATGTGACCAGTTCCCATATAAAAGAACTCAGACCCAGAGACTCAAAAAGGCATTTCTAGGCAGAGACATTCCACATATATCCTTGAGCTGGGGAGTGCTTGTTCAGGGGTACTTAGAAACTTGGGTACTGCTAAGTAACCCTGGACAAGGAAGAACATCAGAAATTTGTGCTGGACCTTTCTAGACTCCAACAACGCCTATCTTTTTTTCCCCTGTTGCTTTTAACTCTATGTTTATTGCTGTAATAAACCTTAGCTATGAATATAACATGCTATTGAGTCTTGTTAATCCTTTTGTGAATCACTGAATGAAACACTCCTATAATTTCAACAATTTAAAATTCAGAGAAGAACAGGGCTGGGACTAGGGTGGAAAATTTAAGGGGTGCCAAAAAAATTTAGTAATGAAGATAAATAATATCTTAGTACTTAAAAAAAATACTTTTAAAAAAGTATTAAAATGTAATGCAAAAAAAACCATGATAAACAAAACATTAAAAATTCAAATGAAGACACGTTTCTACCCAACAAAGGCAGTATCTTGCCTCACCCAAAACCCTGTCCTGGAGAAAAGACATACACAAGTAATTACTGCCTTTAAGTTGCTGAAGCTGAGAGCTGTATCTTTAGCAATCTTTAGCAAGGCTGCTAAATGGTGGTACATAGTTGCTGTACTTCTCTGACTTTCCCTTCATGTTCACTTAGTTCTTGCCTCCTCCAGTCAATTAATCTCTGCCAACACATTAGCTGCCCATGGGGCTTTTATGTAACCCCTTCAAGGGACTGATACCTCTCAGAGCCCTGAAGACCATGTAAAAGCTCTTTTCTTTTTCCCCTCACGCAGAATGCCTCTGTAACTGTGTGGGCTAAGTTGCTTCTGTCGTGTCCAACTCTTTGCAACCCATGGACAGGAGCTCACCAGGTTCCTCTGTCCATGGGACTTTCCAAGCAAGAATACTGGAGTGGATTGCCATGCCCTCCTCCAGGGGATCTTCCTGATGCAGGGATCTAACTTGCATCTTTCATGTCTCTTACATTGGCAGGTGGGTTCTTCACCACTCTGGCCACCTGGGAAGCCGCAATCTATTAAGACTGAAACCACTGGGTAGGTAACTCCAGAATGCTAAGATGACTGAGCTTAAATGCATACTGTAGTTACTCAAAGAGCTTTAGAGGTCTCCAATAACCTTTATTTCTATTTACCTATAAAGTTTCAGGGAGATAGGTACACAGCTAGGTCCTGGGGCTCGAATAATAGCTACATTTCATAGTATACACCAAGTCTAGTGTGAGGCACTTTACTTACATTGTCACAAATTTTCATGATCAAGGTTCAAAGACACATGATGTTGTCACTATGAAGAGTGAAACTGAGCCTAAAGGTGGTCAAGGTACATTCCCAAGATCCTCACTAATAAGAAGCAGACCTGGAATTTAACTTACAATCATTTGACTCCAGAGATGGCAAGTCAGCCACAGACACTTTTTTGGAGTGGTGGGTCAAATGCTGTTTTTTATGAATATGAACAAAGACCATTTGGGAGGGTGCTTCTCCAGGGACCACCATTCTCCTCACTTCCTGCCTGGCCCTTGAAGATGCTGAGTATGTGACTGCTGCTTCCAATCTTATCCTCTTCCCAGCACCCAAAGTTGCTGCCCTTTTGGAATTCTTTTCATCTCTGTGCCTCCTTCAAGGAGGGCGCTTGCTGGAAATGACGTCCGTGTCCTCATCAGGAGCCCACAATTCACAACCATAAGGGCAAGAGTGTCCTCTCACTTAAATTGAGAGCTCTGTTCTTCTGAATTATTCACTTGTGAATAACTCGTTTATTAGCATCTATGTACTTACATCCCTTCGCTCTCATCTTTCCTAAGTGCTTTGGGGAACCAACTTACTCTCATATCAAAAGATGAAAAAGTAAAAGTGGATGTCACTCAGTCATGTCCGACTCTTTGCGACCCCATGGACTGTATAGTCCAGTGAATTCTCCAGGCCAGAATACTGGAGCGGGTAGCCTTTCCCTTCTCCAGGGATATTCTCAACCCAGGGATTGAACCCGGGTTTCCCACATTGCAGGTGGATTCTTTACCAGCTGAGCCAGAAGGGAAGCCCAAGGATACTGGAGCAGGTAGCCTATCTCTTCTGCAGGGGATCTTCCTAACCCAGAAATCAAACCAGGGTCTCCCACATTATAGGCAGATTTTTTACCAACTGAGTTATCAGGGAAGCCCAAAAGATGAAAAGATGGAACCAATTTTTGAGAGTTGGCCCATATTTAAGCAGTCGACTAAGACCTAGCAAATCTGTTGCTCTTCCTTCTCTCTACTCCACAGACTTCTACCAGTTTGTCTGGAACCAATGTTATGAACATAGGGAATCTAGTGATCAGCTTCACAGGTTCACTGCATAGCCTAGCACTATATGCACATTTCGATTTAGGTGCATACATATATTCTTCTGGAAAGAGTTTATAGTCTCCATTGGATTTTAAAAGGGTCTATAAACCAAGTTTATGAACTACTCTTAACAGAATATAGTGTAATATTCTGGTCACAAAAATAAGCCAAGGTTTTCAGTGTCCCATCTGAAAGACACCAGAGGAATGCCTTTTTATTGTTTTCTTTTTCTTTTTAGTTTAAAAAAATTATTTATTTTTAATTGAAGGATAGTTGTTTCACAGTATTGTGTTGGTTTCTGCCACACACCAACATGAATCAGCCATAGGTACACCTAGTCCCCTTCTTTTTGAACCTCCCTCCCACCTCCTGCCCCATCCCTCTAAGCTGTTACAGAGCCCCAGTTTGAGTTTCCTGAGTTATACAGCAAATTCCCTCTGGCTATCTATTTTACACTGTAGTGTATATGTTTCCATGCTATCTTTCTTTCTTCTTTTAACCACAGTGAATCTTACGGGAACACGCTATGATGGCCCAGATGAAAACACTCAGGGGCAGAGTAGGAAAGAACGATCCCACCGTATTTATTACCTGGAATTTGCGTTGGCTGGCCTTTGGCCTAAAACTGTGAAATAATTATAGCTGTTGTTTACAGCGCATCCCAGCCAGATGTTCACCCAACCTCTGCATGAAAACTTTCAGCAGCAGGGAAGGCCCATTATCCACCATAACCCTAGGTCATAGTTATGTAGCTTCATTTGATTTAGATTTTTAAAGTTTTATTTTGTGTATAGTCAATGCGCGTTGCAAATATTTCACATGAGCAAGACTCAAGGGGCGAAAGTAATAAAACCAGGGGCTTTCCTGGTGGCTCAGTGGTAAATAATCTTCCTGCCAATGCAGGAGAGACAGGTTCGATCTCTGATCTGGAAAGATCCTATATGCAGCACAGCGACTCAGCCCGTGTGCCAAAACTATCGAGCCTCTGCTCTAGATCCTGGGAGCTGCAACTACTGAGCCCACATGCCTCAGCTACTGAAGGCTGCCTGCCCTAGGGGCTGTGCTCCGCAACAAGAGGAGCCACCGCGAGGAGAAGCCCACACGCAGCACTTAGCAGCCCCCACTTGCCGCAACTAGAGAAAGAAACCTGCACAGCAGCAAAGACCCAGCACAGTCCCAAATAAATAAAACTACTAAAAAATATACAACAAAGCCATTAAAGGAGGATCCAGGGTGGAGCTGGCAGTTAGGAAACGCCAGGAGACTGAAGGTAAGGCAGACTATTGTATTTGAGTAGAAGAAGTAATCCTGAGATTTTTGGCAGCAATGAAAGGAAAGAAACCCAAGGGATTCCCCCTAAGTCTTCTGGTCTAATGAGAGGAAGCTGATCATATTTTCAAGGGAGGCGAACATTCCCTACTCTCAGTCCTATGAAGAATTATCATAGGGTTTTTTATACAGTGTACATTTTAAAAGATATTAATAGACAGTGGCTCTCCACCAGATGTTTTACCAGAAATGTAAACACATCTCATAACATTTCTTCATAGAGGCTCAATTCTAGGGGTTTTGAAAATACTAGATGAGTAGCAGTTAATCGTTTCAGGAAGTCGATTTTCAGTTGTGCCATGCCAGAAGAAAGAGAATATTTATGGAAGTGGTTTCAGAGAACTGAACTTAATTTTTCACCACCCCAGGGAAATGGTGAATGTTACAGGTAGCCTTCCTATTGACAGGTGGGGGTAAATTCACTGGTGGCAGTGGTGGTTGTGATGGTTTAGTTGCTAAGTCATGTCCAACTCTTGCGACCCCATGGACTGTAGCTCACCAGGCTCCTCTGTCCATCAAATTTTCCACGCATGAATACTGGAGTAGGTTGCCATTTCCTTCTCCAGGGCATCTTCCGGACCCAGGAATCAAACCTGAGTCTCTTGCATCTCCTGAATTGGTAAGTGGGTTCTTAACCAGCTGGATCACTGGGGAAGCCCAAAAGATTTATAATACTGTGTCTATGTATCTCTCCCACCCCATTTTTTTGATGCCTTTGTCTTTTGCACAGAAGATTGATATTTTTTGTCAGTCAGAACCAGCATTACAAATCTTTTCCACAGGTTTTCAAATGATATCTCAATTGCTACAGATATGAATCCTTCTGGAGATATGATTACATATCAGTTCAGTTCAGTCGTTCAGTCGTGTCCGACTCTTTGTGACCCCATGAATCACAGCACGCCAGGCCTCCCTGTCCATCACCATCTCTCAGAGTTCACTCAGACTCATGTCCATTGAGTCAGTGATGCCATCCAGCCATCTCATCCTCTGTTGTCCCCTTTTCCTCCTGCCCCAAATCCCTCCCAGCATCAGAGTCTTTTCCAATGAGTCGACTCTTCACATATACACAAACAAAAAATGTGGAAAACTCAGCAGTGGCCACAGGACTGGAAAAGATCAGCTTTCATTCCAATCCCAAAGAAAGGCAATGCCAAAGAATGTTCAAACTACTGCACAATTGCATTCATTTCACACGCTAGCAAGGTAATGCTCAAAATTCTCCAAGCCAGGCTTCAACAGTCCATGACCCGAGAACTTCCAGATGTAGAAGCTGGATTTAGAAAAGGCAGAAGAACCAGGGATCAAGTTGCCAACAGCCACTGGATTAAAGAAAAAGCAAATGAATTCCAGAAAAACATCTACTTCTGCTTCATTAACTATGCTAAAGCCTTTGACTGTATGCTGCTGCTGCTGCTAAGTCGCTTCAGTCATGTCCGACTCTGTGCGACCCCATAGACGGCAGCCCACCAAGCTTCACCGTCCCTGGGATTCTCCAGGCAAGAACACTGGAGTGGGTTGCCATTTCCTTCTCCAATGTGTGAAAGTATGGATGACAACAAACTGTGGAAAATTCTTAAAGAAATGGGAATGCCAGAGTACCCTACCTGTCTCCTGAGAAATCTGTATGTGGGTCAAGAAGTAACAGTTAGAACTGGACGTGGAACAACAGACTGGTTCAAAATTGGGAAAGGAGTACATCAAGGCTATATACTGTCACCCTGCTTATTTAACTTATATGCAGAGTACAGCATGTGAAATGCTGGGCTGGATGACTCATAAGCTGGAATCAAGACTGCTGGGAGAAATATTAACAACTTCAGATATACAGATGACACCACCCTTATGGCAAACAGGAAGAGGAACTAAAGAGCCTCTTGATAAAGCTGAAAGAGGAGAGTGAAAAAGCCAGCTGAAAACTCAACAGTCAAAAAACTAAGATCATGGCATCTGGTCCCATCATTTCATGGCAAATAGATGGGGAATAAAATGGAAACAGTGGCAGATTTTATTTCCTTGGGCTCCAAAATCACTGTGTATAGTGACTGCAGCCATGAAATTAAAAGACATTTGCTCCTTGGAAAAAAAGTTGTAACAAATGTAGATAGCATATTAAAAAGTAGAGACATCACTTTGCCAATAAAAGCCTGTATAGTCAAAGCTGTGGCTTTTCCAGTAGTCAGGTACGATGTGAGAAGTGGACCATGAAGAAGGCTGAGCACCAAAGAATTGACGCTTTTGAATTGTGGTGCTGGAGAAGACTCTTGAGAGTCCCTTAGACAGCAAGGAGATCAAACCAGCCAATCCTAAAGGAAATCAGTCCTGAATATTCATTGGAAGGACTGATGCTGAAGCTGAAGCTCCAATACTTGGGCCACCTGAGGTGAAGAGCTGACTCTTGGAAAAGATCCTGATGATGGAAAAGATCAAGGGCAGGAGAAGGGGGGGGCCAAAAGAGGATGAGATGGTTTGATGGCATCATTGACTCAATGGACAAGAGTTTGAGCAAACTACGGGTGACAGAGAAGGACAGGGGAGCCTGACATGCTGCAAACGTCATGTTTATGAGGTTGCAAAGAGTCAGACATGACTTAGCATCTGAACATTTGATATCATGACATAAACATGCCAAGTTTTAAAAAATAACCCCATAAACATAAACAGTATAAGCATAAACATAAACAGCATGCTAATTTAGTTCTATTCAACAAGAAACTCTAGTCTCAAGAAAATTTCTTGGGAGATAAATATCCATGTAATAGTCAAAGGCTTGCTGGATGACTCTGCAGTTAGAATACAGGGAGGCAGATCAGCTTAATGGACAGGGTCGTTTGACTTTATTTTCTATTAGCTAATCGGCATAAAATTCATAAAATTCAAATTTAAGCTCCTTAGTGATCCCTAGAATACAGGTATCCTGTTCCATTAATTCAAAAGGGATCCATACCCTACAGACACCAGTTGAGGAATACTTGACTGATAAGAGGTTGCTCCACCCCTAGGGCAGGGCTCTTTTACCTCCAGATGGAACTGAGACCAAACAGGACCAAGTCTTTCCTCAAAAGCATGGCTATGGATTTGCTCCAGAGCCTAGATACAGAATCAACTGAGAATCGAAAGTTTTATTTTTATAAAACAGGGGAAAAACTGTTGAGTAGCAGCAGCCATCAAGCAATATCATCTGTAAAGAGAAGGAAACCAGAAAGCTGTTCTGAGCTGGTGAGAAACTTTCTCTGAGTCTGATTAATACAAGGATATAACCAGGAAGGGAGACAAAGCTGGTGGGGGGCTGCAGGGGAAAGACAGCAAGATTCACTTGTACACCCAGTCATTCATTTGTCCACTCACTGGTGATGGTTTAGTTACTAAGAAGTATCTGACTGTTGTGACCCTATGGACTATAGCCCACTAGGCTCTTCTCTCCATAGGATTTCCCAGGCAAGAATACTGGAGTGGGTTACCATTTCCTTCTCCAGGGGATCTTCCCAACCCAGGGATCAAACCTGGATCTCCTGCATTGCAGGTGGATTCTTTATCAACTGAGTCACCATCAAACACAAAGTGTGTGTTTTCTATAGGGGGGGATTCTCCTAGGCACTGGGGTTTCAAATCAGACATGAACAACTCCAAGTACTTGGAAGAGAATGAGAATAATACACGAAGTTAAGATCTGAGTAACACAAAAAATGGGCTTGCGAACACAGACTGGGTTACAATCACGGAGAAATTCGAGTCAGACTGGAATACAAGGGTCTAGTCTTGATCCTATAGGTAACAGCAGAGGAGGGGTATAAACATTTAAATAAGAGGAAGACATATATGGAGCAAGGAGTTATTTGGAAAAGAAAACAAGAGCTTTGGTGTGAACTTGAGGCTATTGTTTAAGTTAAAGATATTTATAGCTAGAATTAGAACTGGGGGATGAAATTATTAATGGAGAGAGGCAGAATGGAAAAAAGATAAAGCCTTGGAAAACACATGTGAGAACAGCTGGAGATAAAGAAGCCAGAGGAAAACCTGGGGAGGAATCAGGGATGAAAGCCAGAAGAGGAGGAAGTTTCCAGGGTATAGAAGCTGATTAGTTAATGCACTTTGGTGTAAGCAAGGGATACTAGGATTGAGAAACGGGAATTTAAACTAGGTGCAAGAAGATCCTTGATAACTTTCAAGACTGTAGATGAGGGAATGAGTGGAAAATGACAATTGGAAGCAGTGAATACATCTAATTCTTTTAAGAGTTAGATTATAAATAAAAGAGAATNGGATTGAGAAACGGGAATTTAAACTAGGTGCAAGAAGATCCTTGATAACTTTCAAGACTGTAGATGAGGGAATGAGTGGAAAATGACAATTGGAAGCAGTGAATACATCTAATTCTTTTAAGAGTTAGATTATAAATAAAAGAGAATAGTCTGAGAGAACAGATATGTTCATTAGAAATGTTTTGGTTCCAAATGACAGAAAAAGCAACCCGAAGTTCATATAACTGAAGAATTTATGGGGGCAGTTCAGGCTTCAGACATGCATAGATTCAGGGTTCCATCAATGCCGTGGGCACTTCTTGGCCTGATTCTGCTTTCCTCTGTATGGTAGCTTCATTTTTAGGTTCCCTTGGGTGGCAAGCCAGCTCTAAGAGCTTTAGCACTGTATCTTTGCAAGTTCAAATTCAGTGCAATCAAAGTAAGAGACTTACTGAGCTGCTTAAGCAAAATCCTGGAATTAGCTCTGGTTGGGTTTGGATTGGCTTGACTGGAGTGAAGGGCCCATTCCTGACGGTGATGGAGTTGACTGGTCTACACCTGGACCCCTAAGAGATGGACCCCTAAGAAAGAAGTACATGGACTAAGGACTAGAAAGGGCTTGATTTCCTGGAGGAAAATCAGAGAACTGCTAACAGGGAATGGAGAATGGTAGCTGAGTAGCAAAAACCAGTAAGAGTCCAATGACCAGGTTTGAAACAGGGTAACTATGGATAAAAGCAGGGCACAGATGGGAGGGATGTGGTCAAGAGACAGATGGAACTGACTTCAAAGGAGGAAGCATCTTCATTTCTGAGATGGAAGAGAAGAGAAGATAATAAAAGATGACACACAAACAATTTGATAATGTAGGTAAGCGGAGTTGAGAAGGCATGTGTTAAACTGTTTCAGTTTTCAAGTAAAAACTCAAGAGAGGAAACAGGTAGTGTTATCTTTTGGGGGAAGAATTATTTAAATCTATTGCCTCAATTATGTTACAGCAAGCACATATGAACAAGCAGAAATTGAAAATAAAATTCTATAGCTAGCATATCAAATGATCTCATTCTTTATACTGCAGACATAATCTTTAAAAGTATGAATTTTTTAACTTTATGTATATTCCTCATAACCCTTTTTATTTTATTGAATATTTTTAACTCATTTAAATAATTCTAAAACATTTTTATAATTTTGAAAGGTTACTTTCCATTTATAGTTATTGCAAAACATTGGCCATATTCCCCATTTTGTACAATACCTCCTTGAGCCTGTCACACCTAATAGTTTGTGCCTCCCACCCCTCTACCCCTATATTGCACTCCTACCCGTAACCACTAATTTGTTTTCTACATCTGTGGGTCTGCTTCTTTTCTATTCATAACTCTTTTTAGTTGTATACTCTTTCATAGACTAGACAGGTGCTGCTAGTGGTGAAGAACCCGCCTGCCAATGCAGGAGACTTTAGAGACGCGTGTTTGATCCCTGGGTCAGGAAGATCCCCTGGAGAAGGGCACAGCAACCCACTCCAGTTTCTTGCCTGGAGAATCCCATGGATGGAGGAGCCTGGCAGACTACAGTCCACAGGGCCACAAAGAATAAGACATAACTGAAGCAACTCAGCACACACATAGACAAGATGTATCATAAATCACTTAAGCCACTTTACTAAAAAAAAGTCATTTACATTGCTTCCATATTTTGTTAGAAATAATGCTACAATTACCATGCACTGAGATGTTTATTTTTCCATGAGGTATTTTCATTAGCAAAAGTTCCCCCAAATGGGATAGTGTATGAAAGGGAATGAACAGTTTATTCCTCTTAAGTATGTTGCAAAATCACCTTTCATAAGGTATACACAGGTGTCCATGCTCCCAGTCATATACATTATGACTAGTTTCATCACACAAAGTATTTGAGACACCTCATTCCATTAATATTTTCAAAATAACAACTAACATAACATATTCGTGGGTCAGGAAGGGTCTAAAAAGTTTAGTTGTGCTAATTTATTTCATTTTCAAAACAATCCTACAAGGGAAGGGGAAACTTGCTATGATTCATGTTTTTACCGATAGAGAAACTAAGATATCAAGAGCTTAGTAAGTAAACTGCTAGGAAATGGAAGAACTGGTTTTCAAACCACAGAATTTGAATTCAGACCCTGCCTGGTCAACCAGTAGGCCATATTACCTTGTGATTGCTTTTGACTGACATTCATTCAAGTGTTGTTAAAAATGCGTATACATTTGTGCAAGAATTTCATCATGTCTTTCGTTGTAAGGTTATTTTTTAATGGTCATTCCCCCAGAGAGAGATAAGAGTGGGGTATTTCGTATAGATTTGGACACTTCAAATGGTCTGAATGGGAGATTTCTCACAGTTCACCCCCGCCTTTTTTTTAACTCCTTGCCAATATGTAAGTTCAGAAACTAAGAAATGCATTGTTATAAAAATAAGTACAGTTGTTACATCCATCCAGGATACCTCAGGCCTTTTTTAGACTCCAATGGCTTTATAATCTACTTCAACCTGCCAGTTACAATAGAGACATACCTTCTTGGTTTGCTTGAACAACTGAAATGTGGGTACTGCCTTGATGTGGTAAATTTGGGCCAACTCCTAGAAAAGAAAAGAAATGGAATGAAGTCATCATTTTTGTATCCTCTTTTTGGACCAAGAATGGTACTTGGTGATGTCTCAGGAGGCATGCCTGAGAGCCCAGGGATAGCTGATACTTTACAGATTCTCTTGCCAAGAACTTTCCTAACATATCCTCAAAGCCTCCAGAAATCTTAAAACATAAAGTGACTGTTTCCAGCATTCCTGAGCTTTCTCACTGATGGACTCTAGGAGCCAAAGCAGAATGGACTGAAGAACAAAATGAGCTCTATTTAAAAGAGCTTGTGAAAGACTGCAGAAGGCCCCAGCAGAACCCAATATGGAAAGAGCATATTGCAAAGAAATAAGAATGAGTAAAAGTCTCTTTACAACTCACACTTAGACATGGAGTGGTATAGCGTGCATTTTAAGTAAGGCTTACGTGTTTCTTTCTTATATGCCTTACACCTTTTCACTGCCCATTTCTGTAAAAGATTTTGTAGCCATAAGATAAGAAAATATATCAGAATCCCAACTGTTCTAATCAATTACAATCTGATTTCAAGTATCACTTTTTTGTTTATCTTGTTTAAGAGTCAAGTGAAAGTTAGCCACCCACAATTCAGTTCAGTTGCTCAGTCGTGTCTGACTCT
>SJYV01050249.1:0-17142 GCA_006410875.1 Neotragus pygmaeus
AGATTCCTAAACCAGACCCACCCTTACAGCCCAGGAGCATCACTTGCCACTTGAAAGGGTTTCCTAACAGACAAAATCTTGCTTTGCTGAAGTCAGCTAATCTGCAACCCGTGTTTCTGTGTGTTTTCTCCAGCATTCTCCATGAATTAAGGGTAAAATGATATAATATACACTGGAGGAGAACAGAGAACTGCATATTCAACCGACTGACTACTGGTGGCATCTATTTAACAGGAATGTCCCCATCTCCTCAGGGGTGTAAGTAGGACAGGGGACTATTCAGCATCATTTTACAGGTGACTGAGAAGCATCACTGGGGAAGCTGAGACGCCCTGCCCAAGCCCCCCTGCTCTGAAACCGAAACGTCTTCAGAGCTGCACAGCAAGAATGGACGGCTTTTAAAGGCTTAGAAAACACAGGAGCTATTCTGGGGACTAAGGATCTTAACACGGAAACACCTTGTGAGTGAAGGCAGTAAGTGAACAAAATTGTGTTCTTTAAAGACACCTTTTAAGCTCTGTTCTAAGTGAGCATGGAGCCGGGGTCACAGCTCTGTGCTCAGCTCAGGGCGACGGCGCCTCTGCGCTGCCCACGGTGGACAGGGCTCGAGAGGACCGCCGCACCACGGCGGGGAGACCGGACACTGAGACAGTCCCCGTGCAGCTGGGGGGCGTCCACAGAACTCCTCGTCTTGAGAATGCTCCCTGTACCCCTTCCCACCAGGAAGTCAGGAGGCGACAAGGAAAGCGACACCCTGTCAGGCTGACCGGTCACGTAACAAGCTAGAAACGCTTCTTTATGCGGAGAGATAGTGGACAAGTTTTCCAGGACTCCTCGTTCCTAAATAACCCAGTCTCCTCTTCTGGAGGCAGCCAAATTCAGCAGCAAAACATCAAAAAACTGTTTAGCCCAGTTTTGCCTCCCCTACCTCTGGAGTTCACTCTCTTGGCAGAATCCTCTCAACCTCTACCCTACCCCAAAGCAACTTTCTAATCTGTCTGGCTCCCTGCCCACCCTTTTTGTTCTATCAAAACCAAACACCCTCCCACCCACTGGTCTTCTCTGCCTTAGCAGACTCCGTACTCCTGATGCCATTAGAATTCCTTTCCTTTCCTTTCCTTCAAGGACACTTCTAACTCCAAGTCTGCCATCAGACACAATGTCTTCCAGGGCTAATCCCCCCTGGAGCCACTGCCATACCTTGCACAGATTTCCACGGCTCTCCCACCACACTCAGTTACACACAAGGCCAAGGCCACACATGCAGAGGCTGTGCGAGGGCCGATCCCAGGCGAGCCTGCGGCCCTTTCTACTGTGTTGGGGACGTGCGCGCGCACACACACATTTGCGTATCAGCCCCTCGAAGCCAGCACATCCGTGGAGGAGACGCAAAGAACGTGAGGACAGAAACATATTCCTACTAGTCCTCTGTAAGAACCCGATGAAGCTGTTCTTCCTTGTTTAACGGCTTCGCTTCTACTGGCAACTCAGTGTTTGGGCCTGAAGCTGTGCACGTGCAAAAACTCTTGATAAAGCGTCAACAGAGCCCTACATTTCTATCTTCCCATGCTTTAATGAACCTGCTGTAAAGACACGGTCACAATATGCCCTCATTCTCAGTTCAGTGAGGGCACACGGAAAAGGGACAGACTCAGTTACACAGTAAAGTTTCTGCTCTCAGCTCCTCGCAGCAGCTGGACAAAAAGCGCATCTCCAGGAAAGAGGACAGCCGGCGACGCGCTCCCTGGAGCGGGCGGAGGGAGAGGAGCTCGAGCCGGAGGCTGAGGCTCTCGAGGCCTCTCACTCAGGCCAGGGTCCTCGTCGGGGCAGCGCAACACCCCGGTTCGGGCCACCGAGGAACGTCCACAGAGCACGCTCCAACCGAAGCCCGGAGCGGCTCGGGGAAAGCACGCCGCCCGGACCGGACTCGGCGAAGGGGCGTCCACTCGGCGCGCGGGGCCGCCTCCCCGCCCTCCCCGAGCCTCGCGCCAACTCACCTTGCGCTCCGGCTTCTGAATCTCGGGCAGGATGACACAGAAGGGCTTGATGACTTCCAGAAACTTGACTTTGGGGGGAGAGACAACAGGAGAGTCAGCGCTGGGGGCCCCGCGCCGCCCCGGGGAGCAGGGCCGAGGGCCCGGTGGCTTCCCTGCCGGGGGAGCGGGGTCCCGCCCGCGCCCGCGCTGCCCCGAGGGACTCACTCCCCATGGCGGCGGCTGCTCGGCTCCAGGTCGCAATCCGGCTGTGCCGCTCCGCTGCCGCCGGGCCTGCTCCGGAGCGCCGCGCCTCGCCGAGAGACACGTCAGTGCTAGCGCCGCGGCGGCCGCTTCCGCTTCCGCTTCCTGCCACGCGCCGCGCCCGCGCGCAAGCCCGCGCCGAGACCACAACTCCCGGCGTGCAGCGCGGCCGCGCGGCCTGTCGGGAGTGAGGCCGGAGGGGCGGGGCGAGGCGCGGAGCCCGCCGAGACGGGGCGTGCGCCTGCGCAGTGGGACGCGCGTGTCGGGACCCGGAAGACGTTCCCCGCGCCGGCGTGTCGCGCCACGCTTCAGGGCAGCGGTAGTTGGTTTCGCGGGGGTAGACCGTGAGCTCCTTAGTGCAGGCCTGTGCTGGGGCCGTCTGGGTGCCTGGCGCCGGCAGGTGCGCGGCGGCGGGACGGCGGGCATCCTTCTGTGGGCTCACCGAGCGAACCCGGGGAGAGGAGGCCTGCCTGGCGGAGGGCCGTGAGGGGAGCGATAAGGTGTAAGGCCCTTGGACCGTTGGGCGGGCGAGGGGTGCTGGACGCGGAGTTTGGGGTTTATGTCGGAGCAACTGTGGTGGCCGGTGGCGCGCGAGAGGTAATCTGAGGCAGCAGACTCCGTGCCGTCAGCGTCTGGAGCAGGCTGGCGCTGCTGCCTGGGGTTAGGTGAGGTTCCCGGAGCGCAGCCTGGAGCTGGGACGGGTGGAGTAGGAGAGACGGATGAGGAGGATGGAGTAGGGGTGGCGAGGTGTCCTGCAGTATGCGTTTAGAGGTTGCTGTTTCTCTTCTCCCTTCCCTCCCATTTCTAGCAGGTAGCCAGGATTTGTAAATCTTTTCCTCAGGGTTTTTTTCTAAGACGGGAAGTCCTTTTTTGGAAACCTAACCCGTGGGTGGAAAATGCAAATACCAGCAGAAGGTGGGCAGGAATTTCAGTGAAGTGACCTGGTGTGGTAGCACTTGCTATGCACCCCCCAGAGAAAAACGTTAAGTCCGACCCCCCTCGGCCTGCTTCTGAGAGCAGCCCCATCTTCCCGTGCAGGACCCCTTTGTAATAACTGCTGCAGTTTTGTGTCAGCCCCTGGACACAATTCAGCAGGTAGCTCGGAGCTGATATTTAGCGCATATGACCCTGCACCATCCTGATGGTGGAACTATTGAAACGCTTTGTGGTAAAAATTATCTTAGTAATTGTATCGTTGCTGTTCAGTCGCTTGTTCAGTGTTTTGTGACCACATGGACTGCAGCACACCAGGCTTCCATGTCCTGCACCATTTCCCAGAGTATGTGCAGACTCCCATCCTGAGCTGGTGATGCCATCTCACCATCTGTCATCCCTTTCTCCTCTTCCTTCAGTATTTCCCAGCATCAGGGTCTTTTCAAATGAGTCGGCTCTTTGCATCAGGTGGTCAAAGTACTGGAGCTTCAGCATCAGTCCTTCCAATGAATATTTAGGGTTGATTTCCTTTAGGATTGACTGGTTTGATCGCCTTGCTGTCCAAAGGACACTCAAGAGTCTTCTCCAGCACCACAGATCAAAAGCATCAGTTTTTCGGCGCTCAGCCGTCTTTATGGTCCAACTCACATCCATACATGACGACTGGAAAAACCATATCTGTGACTATACAGACCTATGTCCGCAAAGTAATGTGTCTGCTTTTTAATACTTCGTCTAGGTTTGTCATAGCGTTTTTTCCAAGGAGCAAGCGTCTTTTAGTTTCATGGCTGCAGTCACCGTCCACAGTGATTCTGGAGCCAAGAAAACGGAAGTCCCTCATGGTTTCCGTCGTTTCCCTGTCTATTTGCTGTGAAGTGATGAGACTGGATGCCATGATCTCAGTTTTTTCGAATGTTGAGTTTTAAACCAGCTTTTGCACTCTGTTTTTTCACTTTCATCAAGAAACTCTTTAATTCCTCTTCGCTTTTTGCCATTAGGGCAATATCATCTGGATATCTGAGGTTATTGCTATTTCTTCTAGCAATCTTGATTCCAGCTTGTGCTTCATCCAGCCTGGCATTTCACATGATGGACTCTGCATAGAAGTTAAGTGAGCAGGGTGACAATATACAGACAATACACTCCTTTCCCGATTCGGAGCCAGTCTGTTGTTCCATGTCCAGTGCTAACTGTTGCTTCCTGACCTGCATACGGGTTTCTCAGGAGGCAGGTCAGGTGGTCTGGTATTCCCGTCTCTGTCAGAACTTTCCACAGTATGTTGTGATCCACACATCAAAGGCTTTGGCATAGTCGGTGAAGCAGATGTTTTTCTGGAACTCTCTTTTCTTTTTTCGATGATCCAGCAGATGTTGGCAATTTGATCTCTGTTCCTCTGCCTTTTCTAAACCAGCTTGTACATCTGGAAGTTCTCGGTTCGTGTNGATTCATTGAAAAGAACAAGGCATTCCAACGCGGCACTAATGGTAAAGAACCCGCCTGCCAATGCAGATGTAAGAGAGATGCAGGTCTATGCAGGTTGATCCCTGGGTGGAGAAGATCTGCTGGAGTAGGAAATGGCAACCCACTCTGGGATTCTTGTCTGGTAAATTCTATGGACAGAAGAGCCCGGCGGGGAGAGAAGCCTTGCGGGCTACAGTCCATGGGGTCGCAAAGAGTGGGACAAGACTGAGCACAAGGCTAAGAAAAGGAAGGAAGGAAGGGAGAGAGGGAGGGAGGAAGGGAAAGAGAAGGAGAGAGAAATGAAATGAGAAAGAACTAAGGGAAGCAGAGGGAAAATAGAATAAACAGGGCACAATTCTATAACGCTGCTGCCGCTGCTGCTAAGTCGCTCCAGTCGTGTCCGACTCTATGCGACCCCAAAGACGGCAGCCCACCAGGCTCCCCCGTCCCTGGGATTCTCCAGGCAAGAACACTGGAGTGGGTTGCCATGTCCTTCTCCAATGCGTGAAAGTGAAAAGTGAAAGTGAAGTCGCTCAGTCGTGTCCAACTCTTAGCGACCCCGTGGACTGCAGCCCACCANGGAAAAAGCAAGAGAGTTCCAGAAAAACATCTATTTCTGCTTTATTGACTATGCAAAGCCTTTGACTGTCAGATCACTATAAACTGTGGAAAATTCTGAGAGACATGGAAATACCAGACCACCTGTCCTGCCTCTTGCGAAATCTGTATGCAGGTCAGGAAGCAACAGTTCTAACTGGACATGAAACAACAGACTGGTTCCAAATCGAAAAAGGGGTACATCAAAGCTGTATATTGTCACCCTGCTTATTTAACTTATATGCAGAATATATCATGCAAAACACTGGGCTGGAGGAAGCATGAGCTAGAATCAAGATTGTTGGGAGAAATAGCAATAACATCACACATGGAGATGACATCACCCATATGGAAGAAAGTGAAGAAGAACTAATGGGCCTCTTGATGAAAGTGAAAAAGCAGAGTGAAAAAGTTGGCTTAAAGCTCAGCATTCAGAAAACTAAGATTATGGCATCCGGTCCCATCGCTTAATGGCAAATAGATGGGGAAACAATGGAAACAGTGGCTGACTTTATTTTTCTGGGCTTGAAATCACTGCAGATGATGATTGTAGCCATGAAATTAAAAGACACTTCCTCCTTGGAAGGAAAATTATGGCCAACCTAGACAGCATATTAAAAAGCAGAGCCATTACTTTGTCAACAAAGGTCTGTCTAGTCAAGACTGGTTTTTCCAGTGGTCATGTATGGATATGAGAGTTGGACTATAAAGAAGCTGAGCGTAGAAGAATTGATGCTTTTGAACTGTGATGTTGGAGAAAACTCTTGACAGTCATTTGGACTGCAAGGAGACCCAACCAGTCCATCCTAAAGGATATCAGTCCTAGGTGTTCATTGGAAGGACTATGTTGAAGCTGAAACTCAAAAACTTGGCCAGCCAATGTGAAGTGCTGACTCATTTGAAAAGACTCTGATGCTGGGAAAGGAAGGAGAAGGGGACAACAGAAATGAGATGGTTGGATGGCATCACTGACTCAATGGACATGAGTTTGGGTAAAATCTGGGAGTTAGTGATGGACAGGGAGGCCTGGGTGCTGCGGCTCAAGGATTGCAAACAGTCAGACACGACTGAGCAGCTGAACTTAACTGAATGTATGTGAACAATGAAACACATTGATTTTAAAATGACAAAATTTAATACTTTGGAAATTATATTCATTGCAAATTTCTAAAATATACATTTCAATAAAATTCAATTTAAAATCAGTCAAAGGAGTACATAGTGATACAAATTAATTTTTTGCTCTTCTTGAGACTGAAGAAGTTCCCTTCTATTCAGGGCATGATGAAGTTTTGGATCTTGAAACAATGTTAGATTTTGCCAAAAACTCTTTCTGCATCTATTAAGATAATCATATATTTTCTTTAGTACATTGATGTGAAGATTTATGTTGAATGAATTTCTGACTTTCAGTCTGTGTTTAAAATGACCAGGTAAACTATATTTGATGAGGATGTATTATTGTTTTTACAAATTCCTTGTTTCAATTTACTAATATTCTATTGACCAGGCTTCTATGTTCTTTACAGATACTTATTCTATAGTTTGCTTTTATTTCAATTTCTTTGTTGAGTTTTTGTGTTAAGTTGATACTTGACTCATAAAATGAATAACTTTGGAAATAAGCCCTCATTCCTTATTTGAATACAAATTGGGCAGAATTGGTATTATCTATTGATTAAGGTCCATCTAGTCAAGGCTATGGTTTTTCCTGTGGTCATGTATCNTTTGAAATAGATCAGGTGGAATTCCATCACCTCCACTAGCTTTGTTTGTAGTAATGCTTCCTGAGGCCCACTTGACTTTGCACTCCAGGATGTCTGACTCTAGGTGGGTGATCATGCCATCGTGGTTATCTGGGTCATTAAGATCTTTTCTATATAGTTTTTCTGTGTATTCTTGCCATCTTTTAATCTCTTCTGCTTCTGTTAGGTCCATTCTGTTTCTGTCCTTTATTGAGCCCATCTTTGCCTGAAAAGTTCCCTTGGTGTTTCTGATTTTCTTGAAGAGATCTCTAGTCTTTTCCATTCTATTGTTTTCCTCTGTTTTTTTGCATTGTTCACTTAGGAAGGCTCTTTTTCTCTCTCCTTGCTGTTCTTTGGAACTCTGCATTCAGGTGGGCATATCTTTCCTTTTCTCCTTTGCCTTTGGCTTCCTTCTTTTCTCAACTGTTTGTAAAGCCTTCTTAGACAGCCATTTGGCCTTCTTGCGTTTCTTTTTCTTGGGGATGGTTTTGATCACTGCTCTTGTACAATTGTACTCTTACAATTAGCTAATATAAATTTTCATATAAACTCAGTGGTTTGTGCCGACAGTTTTAGGATGTTAGTACCGTAGAATATGAATCTGCTGTTGTAACCACGTCTGAGGAACATGCATGGCACAGTTTGGTCTGTGTCCCTGAGGGGACTGTGTCTAAGTTGTTTGTGTTAACAGAATGCAGATTGCGTTAGGAGAATCACTGACTTAAAATTTTGTCTGCCCAGTGTAATTCTTTTAGACTATAGCAGCAAGTATGCAGTTTTTTTGTGCTATACACTTAAGATTGTATTATAAATATTAAGAACAACTATCTAAAGTGAAGAGATGACAAAATCTGGATAATTTTTAATATTTCTAAATATAATCTGAGTCTTGTTAGTCTGCAGAACAAAGAAGGAATTAAAATAATAGTGAATCCCAGCCTGGAACTTGCTTTGATTCTGTGCAATAATCTGTACAGAATAAAACTTGTGTTAAATACATACTGTTGGGTTGGCCAAAATGTTCATTTAAATTTTTCCATGAGATTTTACAGAAAACCCAAACGAACATTTTGGCCAACTCAATACATAAAATCTGTAGTCCTGGAATAAAAAATGACTTCATTTTTTTTCAACCAGGAATTTGAGTTAGTGCTAATGACAAGTTTTAGCTACAAATAGTGCTCAAAAGTTATGTGTTAAAAGATCAAAGTGCTAAATATGTACATTTCATCAGGATGCTGTTAAAACATGTGGTTCGGGTGAAAAAGTTTGTGATAGAACTTAATTTTGGATAAAGCAATATAAGATCTAAATTAAATAATTCTTGTACTTTCTCAACTAATTGTATTTCTTACCACGCGTCACGCAAATAGAAAGAGCTGCGGATTAATTAATAAAATTGAACCTTGATGGACAGTTTGAAGTGCAAGAGCAGCAGCAGCAGTTTGGAAACAGGTAAGCTGCGTGTTCGCTCTGACGGAAGCTGAAGTGCGGAGGCGTTCAGAGGGTTGGCCTTTAATGAGAGGTGTTTTAAATGGGAATGTCAATATTTTAGTTTTATGAGAAAATAGCTCATCTGTTCGAGCTGTCATCGTTTTGATGACTGTGGGATGATTGAACATATGTAAATTGCTGTAGTCTGTCTGGCTTCTGTGAACAGAACACCGTGGCTGGGTGACTTCTAAATAAAAGACTCGTGTTTCTCACAGTTCTGGAGGCTGGGAGTCTGAGATCAGGGGCCAGCACCGGGTCCTGTGAGAACGCGCTTGTGGGTTGCAGACGGCCGTCTCCTCCCGGGGGACCTCAGAGCAGGGCCAGCAGGCTCTCTGTGACTCTTGCGCGTGTGCTCGGCTGTGTCAAGGCAAGAACGCTTGACTGGGTTGCCATTTCCTCCTCCAGGGGATCTTCCTGGCCTAGGGACTGAACCCGCGTCTCTCCCTCCTGCTGCACTGGCAGGGAGATCGTTACCCTGTGCCACCCGGGAAGCCCAAGGCTTGTATCTGGTTAAAATCCTTGCAAATGGCTAGACTCCATTACTGCCAAGGAGTGAAGAAGCGGCAGGAGCCAAATCAGCCCCAGCTCTGTGCCTCAGGCCGTGGAGTGCTTGGCAGTCTTTCCTCCAGTTCCGCTTCCCGAAGGCAGCGTGTTGGAACTGTTGGGCACAGACTGGTCGCAGCGCTGTCGTGGGTAACGGAGCGCAGCCCGGCCGCGCAGGGCCCCTGCTCGGGGAGGAGGCCAGCGGCTGAAGGGCCCCTCTCCTGCGTCTGGGCTGAGGCCTGGCCGCCTTGGGGCCACAGCCCCCGCGGCAGGGGCGAGTGCTGACGCTCGGCACGCGGGCTGGAATGCCCTCCCCGGCGCGGCGAGAGGTTCCCGAGAGGACACACGGCACACTGGCTGCTCCTCGGGCCGAACGCCAGCTAAACGGTGAGCCGCAGAGGAGACGCGCTCGTGTTACCTAAGAGCTTGGTAGAAACGCAGGTTCCCAGGCCCGAGGTCCGACTCAGAATCAGCGCAGAAGGGGCTGAGGGAGTGGCGTTGCAGCAAGCTCTCAAGGTGATTCTTACACTTTGAGAAGAGATGACCCAAAAGAAGGGCTCTGGTCCGTACGACGTCCACCCTTCCCACCTCACCCAGCCCTGACTCCCTCCCGAAGGCTCCACCTCCTAACACCATCACACTTCGGGGGAGGGTTAAGGCTTTAACATGAATTTTGGAGACACTCCGTGACCCCTGAGGACTGTAGCCAGCCAGGCTCCTCTTGTCCATGGGATTGCAAGTGTAGGCTTAAGTTTGCATAACAAGCAAACGAAACTTTGAACCGAATGTAGATAAAAAGTAGGTGCACCGAAACAAAACGAAGTATCGATTCCAGGAGAAAACCTACTGGGTTGTCTTAATCAGTAATATGAAAAGGGTTTTGGCGGGAAAATGAGTGATGACCTTTTCAGCTGAAGCTTGAGATTTGGCTAACTGCTTTGTGAAGCTTCACGGATTGAGGCTGAGCACAATACTAAATTAAGCCTGCTGGTTAAAAGGTACTTCAGAAGTGATTCTTGTGACTTAGTTGTAAAAGAGGAAAAAAGAATATTCGAGTCTCAGACTGTTTGAGTTGCCTGGAGGTTCTCTGGAAGACCCTACTTGCAAAGCTGTTTTTATTTGAACTGACTTGGAGCTCAGAGTTCATCCAGTGCAAAAAGCCTTTTCCCCAGCGGTGATTTAGCATCACAACTGCCCGCCCAAGGGAGTGAATCATGCTTAAGCCAGAAGTTTAAAGGAGAAGGAGGGGATGGGCAGCCAGGGTCCAGGGGCCTTTGAGAAAAGGCCCTTGCTTGGGGTAGAGCAGGTGTGTGCCAAGGCTGTAGGGAGACCTGGGAGGCACTGTGCTGTCTCATGGACCTCGAGGCCCCACAGCAGGCAGGAGGGCTGGGCAGACCTACCCAGGGCCGGGCCCTCAGCACACTCTGCGAGCCCTGTCTGATCACTAGCTGTCTCCACAGACTTCGGTGCTCACACGTTGCTTTCCAGAGTCAGGTCAGGTAAATCAACAGACAGCAACAAAAACCGAAGCCAACCTTGGGGAGGGGAGTGAGTCTGACTCCAGAGCTGCTACTTTATTTGCTTAGAATACCCCGCTGTCAACAACATATGAGGAGACATGCCAAGAAACAGCAATGGAAAGGAAATGCGGTATGCCCACGGGAAACGAGCCGCCCACAGATGCAATCCCTGAGGACACCCAGACCGGGGAGTTACTGGACCAGGACTGAGTCAGCTCTTTAGATAGGCACAGAGTTAAGTCAGGTCTAGAGACCTCAGCGTTTCCCTGGTGGCTCGGTGGTAAAGAATCTGCCCGCCCACGCGGGAGATGAGGGTTTGATCCATAGGTTGGGAAGATTCCCCTTGAGGGAAATGGCAATCCACTCCAGTATTTGTGGCTGGGAAATCCCACGGACAGAGGAGCGTGGCAAGCTACAGTCCAAAGGGTCACAAAGATTCGAACACTACTGAACAACCACATGTGCATGCGTGTGAGAACACGTTCACCAAATAGAGAACGCCCATAAAGCCAGGAGTTAGGGCACAAGAGGAAGGTGTGACTGAAGGGGGGAAGTTCACTCGAGGGCTCAACAGACTTCACGAGGCAGGAGGGAGAGTCCAGCCTTACAGAGAGATCAGCTGAGATGACCTGGAGGCGAGAAGAGAGCAAGCAGGCAATGTACAGTGGTTGCTGGTGCTGACGGCGGCGAGACCAGGAAAGGCTCCGTCCGGTGCCGTGGCCCCTCCTGAGGACCGCACGGTACGTACAGTCAGGTTCTGTCATCCCAGAGCGGGCCGCTGGCCACGGGATGAACTGGACTCCACGGCGTGCTCTGCTAGGACGGCTGTCCCCGGCGGGCGGCGTGTTGCGGACAGTCCCTGGGCTTGTGCGTAGCTTACCTTGAGCGTCTCTGGGACGCCTCCATCCCCTCTCAGAAACCACGTTTAAAGCGCAAACAAATTCAGTCTGATTTACATAGAAGCAAATCATTCCTGACAGGTCACTCGTTACATTGGACTGCAGCCTAGTCACACACCTGTTTATGTTTCTTAATTCCGTGACACAAATACTGTTGACCTGGAAATGCTCTTACTGGAAATACTCTTCCGTGTCGGGTGAGTGAAGTGTGTGCGCGGGGACGCCTCACACGTCCAGACTCTTGAGGCACTACGGGACCAACTTGTATCTGTCTCCTAGGGGTTCAGCTTGGATGGGCAAGAAAGCCAGAGGCTGGACACTGCTGTAGCCACGCTCTCCGGGAAGCAAACTCACCCAGAAGGACTGCAGATAGCGGTTTATTACCCCGGCGGGACCTCTTAGGGACAGTCTCCTCTTAGCCAGGGACCCCGACCCGTTTTTGTGAAAACCTTATATGCCCTAAGTGTACATGCTCAACCCCCCCTCCCCAAATTCCCTGAAACTAGTCTGAACAAAGGAAAAGATACAAAGTTAACCCATGATTCATAAGCCTCAAGCCTAGGTGGCTAACAGTGGACAATTATTAATAGTCCTGTGGTCACCACCCAGTAAGCATACTAGAATGCACGATTCCATCGGTTACACAGATAACGGGTATTCTTTTAGGTCGAGGGTCTAGGCACGAACCCTGGGGCTCTTCCTTCCGGGGGGCCTGGTTTTGCGGATGGTATGTGTTTTCCGTAGATACTGGGCATGTAGCTCAGAGTCCACAGTCCCGCCCAAGGTGGAGCCTGTTCCGTTTCCTCCTCCAGCATGAACAACAGAACACTCAGCGAACGTTGAATAAGACAGCAATTAACAATGTCACTGGGAGGGTTTGAGGGGAGCAGGTTAAGTGGCAAATTCAGGGCCAGCACAAGAGGCAAAGCTGCCTACAAGCTCATGAAACCAGGACCTGGGGGAGCATCTCGCCTGCCGGGCACCAGGACCTGGGCGAGCAGCTCGCCTGCCGGGCACCAGGACCTGGGCGAGCAGCTGGCCTGCCGGGCGCCTGGAGCCGCCGCTCTCGCCGCTGGCGGTGCTGCCAACCCTCGTGCTCCCCTGTTGCGCTGTCTTCCTTCATAAAGCAGGAAAAGCAAGCGTCCTAACGTATGCGTGTCCAGTCTCACTTGGGCCCACAAGTGCAAGTGAATCCTGGGGCCTTGTAAACGAGGGAAGCGAGCTTGGGTGTGCACCGGGGGAGGTGGGCACCGGGGCTGAGCGAATCAGGATTCACCTGGTGCCGGGGAAGAATTGAGCCCAGGCTTTCCGGTTTCTCCGAGAGGCCCGGCGTCTCGGGCTGGCCCCGCCCAGGAGGGCAGCAGGGCCCCCGGAAGCCTGCCTGGGCTTGTGGTCCTGAGGCGTCTTCCCCCCACGGCCGTCCCNGGCTCCTCTTGTCCATGGGATTGCAAGTGTAGGCTTAAGTTTGCATAACAAGCAAACGAAACTTTGAACCGAATGTAGATAAAAAGTAGGTGCACCGAAACAAAACGAAGTATCGATTCCAGGAGAAAACCTACTGGGTTGTCTTAATCAGTAATATGAAAAGGGTTTTGGCGGGAAAATGAGTGATGACCTTTTCAGCTGAAGCTTGAGATTTGGCTAACTGCTTTGTGAAGCTTCACGGATTGAGGCTGAGCACAATACTAAATTAAGCCTGCTGGTTAAAAGGTACTTCAGAAGTGATTCTTGTGACTTAGTTGTAAAAGAGGAAAAAAGAATATTCGAGTCTCAGACTGTTTGAGTTGCCTGGAGGTTCTCTGGAAGACCCTACTTGCAAAGCTGTTTTTATTTGAACTGACTTGGAGCTCAGAGTTCATCCAGTGCAAAAAGCCTTTTCCCCAGCGGTGATTTAGCATCACAACTGCCCGCCCAAGGGAGTGAATCATGCTTAAGCCAGAAGTTTAAAGGAGAAGGAGGGGATGGGCAGCCAGGGTCCAGGGGCCTTTGAGAAAAGGCCCTTGCTTGGGGTAGAGCAGGTGTGTGCCAAGGCTGTAGGGAGACCTGGGAGGCACTGTGCTGTCTCATGGACCTCGAGGCCCCACAGCAGGCAGGAGGGCTGGGCAGACCTACCCAGGGCCGGGCCCTCAGCACACTCTGCGAGCCCTGTCTGATCACTAGCTGTCTCCACAGACTTCGGTGCTCACACGTTGCTTTCCAGAGTCAGGTCAGGTAAATCAACAGACAGCAACAAAAACCGAAGCCAACCTTGGGGAGGGGAGTGAGTCTGACTCCAGAGCTGCTACTTTATTTGCTTAGAATACCCCGCTGTCAACAACATATGAGGAGACATGCCAAGAAACAGCAATGGAAAGGAAATGCGGTATGCCCACGGGAAACGAGCTGCCCACAGATGCAATCCCTGAGGACACCCAGACCGGGGAGTTACTGGACCAGGACTGAGTCAGCTCTTTAGATAGGCACAGAGTTAAGTCAGGTCTAGAGACCTCAGCGTTTCCCTGGTGGCTCGGTGGTAAAGAATCTGCCCGCCCACGCGGGAGATGAGGGTTTGATCCATAGGTTGGGAAGATTCCCCTTGAGGGAAATGGCAATCCACTCCAGTATTTGTGGCTGGGAAATCCCACGGACAGAGGAGCGTGGCAAGCTACAGTCCAAAGGGTCACAAAGATTCGAACACTACTGAACAACCACATGTGCATGCGTGTGAGAACACGTTCACCAAATAGAGAACACCCATAAAGCCAGGAGTTAGGGCACAAGAGGAAGGTGTGACTGAAGGGGGGAAATTCACTCGAGGGCTCAACAGACTTCACGAGGCAGGAGGGAGAGTCCAGCCTTACAGAGAGATCAGCTGAGATGACCTGGAGGCGAGAAGAGAGCAAGCAGGCAATGTACAGTGGTTGCTGGTGCTGACGGTGGCGAGACCAGGAAAGGCTCCGTCCGGTGCCGTGGCCCCTCCTGAGGACCGCACGGTACGTACAGTCAGGTTCTGTCATCCCAGAGCGGGCCGCTGGCCACGGGATGAACTGGACTCCACGGCGTGCTCTGCTAGGACGGCTGTCCCCGGCGGGCGGCGTGTTGCGGACAGTCCCTGGGCTTGTGCGTAGCTTACCTTGAGCGTCTCTGGGACGCCTCCATCCCCTCTCAGAAACCACGTTTAAAGCGCAAACAAATTCAGTCTGATTTACATAGAAGCAAATCATTCCTGACAGGTCACTCGTTACATTGGACTGCAGCCTAGTCACACACCTGTTTATGTTTCTTAATTCCGTGACACAAATACTGTTGACCTGGAAATGCTCTTACTGGAAATACTCTTCCGTGTCGGGTGAGTGAAGTGTGTGCGCGGGGACGCCTCACACGTCCAGACTCTTGAGGCACTACGGGACCAACTTGTATCTGTCTCCTAGGGGTTCAGCTTGGATGGGCAAGAAAGCCAGAGGCTGGACACTGCTGTAGCCACGCTCTCCGGGAAGCAAACTCACCCAGAAGGACTGCAGATAGCGGTTTATTACCCCGGCGGGACCTCTTAGGGACAGTCTCCTCTTAGCCAGGGACCCCGACCCGTTTTTGTGAAAACCTTATATGCCCTAAGTGTACATGCTCAACCCCCCCTCCCCAAATTCCCTGAAACTAGTCTGAACAAAGGAAAAGATACAAAGTTAACCCATGATTCATAAGCCTCAAGCCTAGGTGGCTAACAGTGGACAATTATTAATAGTCCTGTGGTCACCACCCAGTAAGCATACTAGAATGCACGATTCCATCGGTTACACAGATAACGGGTATTCTTTTAGGTCGAGGGTCTAGGCACGAACCCTGGGGCTCTTCCTTCCGGGGGGCCTGGTTTTGCGGATGGTATGTGTTTTCCGTAGATACTGGGCATGTAGCTCAGAGTCCACAGTCCCGCCCAAGGTGGAGCCTGTTCCGTTTCCTCCTCCAGCATGAACAACAGAACACTCAGCGAACGTTGAATAAGACAGCAATTAACAATGTCACTGGGAGGGTTTGAGGGGAGCAGGTTAAGTGGCAAATTCAGGGCCAGCACAAGAGGCAAAGCTGCCTACAAGCTCATGAAACCAGGACCTGGGGGAGCATCTCGCCTGCCGGGCACCAGGACCTGGGCGAGCAGCTCGCCTGCCGGGCACCAGGACCTGGGCGAGCAGCTGGCCTGCCGGGCGCCTGGAGCCGCCGCTCTCGCCGCTGGCGGTGCTGCCAACCCTCGTGCTCCCCTGTTGCGCTGTCTTCCTTCATAAAGCAGGAAAAGCAAGCGTCCTAACGTATGCGTGTCCAGTCTCACTTGGGCCCACAAGTGCAAGTGAATCCTGGGGCCTTGTAAACGAGGGAAGCGAGCTTGGGTGTGCACCGGGGGAGGTGGGCACCGGGGCTGAGCGAATCAGGATTCACCTGGTGCCGGGGAAGAATTGAGCCCAGGCTTTCCGGTTTCTCCGAGAGGCCCGGCGTCTCGGGCTGGCCCCGCCCAGGAGGGCAGCAGGGCCCCCGGAAGCCTGCCTGGGCTTGTGGTCCTGAGGCGTCTTCCCCCCACGGCCGTCCCAGGCGCGGGCCGAGGGGGTCTAGCCAGGCTCTGAGCCTCACCGAGGAGGAGGGAAGAGACGGTGATGGGGTGGAGGTGAGCAGAGCCGTGTCTTCTCGCTGGAAGGAAGACGGATTCTCAGCAAACACGACGGCCCTGTTCCGATTATGAAGTAACTCAGGGCGTTAAAGGTGTTAGAAGATGCGTAAATGCACAGACGAGTGACGGGAGATCTCCGCCACCTGCCCCTCGGGAAAGAAGGTCGGTCTCGTCTCTGCTCCGCACCTATTTGTGATGGAATCGCGACCGCATGTCTTCTGTATTGCTTTTATATCTTAAATCATTTTTGATTTTCAAAAGTTTTAATATTTAGAAAAGTATTCTCAGTGTTACTGTGTACTATTTTCCTCGTATCACTAATATTTTTTTTCCCCATAAACTACATTTGACTATTCTACTCATGGGAGGTGCCTCCAGGGATATATAGTAGTGTTATATTCATGGTGTTTTATATATACACACACATATATATATAGCGATCTCCCTGAAGTTAGGGGTTTAGAGTCTTCACTGTTGTTTTTTTCCTGTTCCAAATCACACTGGGATGACTCTGCAAGGCCACACTGTCGCCCCCACACCCCCTTATTTTGGGAGCTTCTGGGCGGTTCGGGGCAGCACGGTTTCAGTCTTTGGCGTGCGTGGCTGTGTTTGTTGGAGCTGAGCTGCACCTAGTTTGACTCTGAGGCAGGTGATGATAATTTTAAACACGAAACGCCCGTGTTCTCAGCGGGAATGGAAGAGGGCTGTGTGCGGGCCTCTCGGGATCAGGCCGACCTGGCCTGCAGGACCAGCCATACCTTCTGGAATATTCCCACCGTCCCCACGGCCTCCCCCCGATCCCGTGGCTGGCACCTGTGGTTTTCTGCAGGTGGTGTCCTTACCTGGACGACGTTGCTCCCAACAGGTTCCAGCCCACCGAAGCCCGTCCGTGTTCCTGACCCTTTCGCGCTGGCCCCCGGCCAGGGTCCTCCTGCCCGGGGTGGTTGGAGCCCCCAGAGCGTGCGTGGGTCAGTTCAGAAGCAGAGGAAGCCTCCGCCTTAAGAAGGGAGAGGCGTGGGCTCACGCTCCCTGGCCGCCGTTCTCGCGAGCCAGGGTCTGCGCCCCATGTGTCTCACGGGC
>SJYV01050251.1:8244-60599 GCA_006410875.1 Neotragus pygmaeus
TTTTTTTTTTTTTTGCTGTCTGTTGCCTTCCTGGACTATAAGCACCTAGAAGACAGGGTCATCTCTCTACCTGGGTGAGATAGGGAACACGTGAGATGAGATCATTAAAGCTAGGCTTTTCAGGAAGAGCATGAGTCTGCTAGGGGAAGGAGGGACAAGCTGCAGTGAAAAAAATCTGGGTTCAGGGTATACTAGCTGTGTGACCTTGGAAAATCAGTCTCCCTGGGTCTTACTTACCTATCAAGTGAGATAATAATATTGCATACAGAATATGGTGGTTGTAAGGATCCAATGAGAAATATATCTCAAGCACTAAGTATGGTGCTTGGTACTTTGTAAAATGTAAAAATGTTCTTAAATGGAGGACTGGACAGCATTAAGTATTCAATAGTATCTCTTATTTCAGTATCTTTTTTGGGGGGAGGGAGAAGGGGACACAAGGGACAGCAGGTGGGATCTTAATTCCCTGACCAGGGATCAAACCCTTGCCCCAGCAATGGAAGCAAGGAATCCTAACCATTGGACAACCAAGGAATTCCCTCCAATATCTTTTTTAACTTAAGTATAACTGATTTATAATATTGTGTTAGTTTTAGGTATACAGTAAAGTGATTTCAGTTCAGTTCAGTCACTCAGTTATGCCCAACTCTTTGAGACCCCATAGAGAGCAGCACACCAGACCTCCTTGTCCATCACCAACTCCTGGAGCTTACTCAAACTCACGGCCATCGAGTTGGTGATGCCATCCAACCATCTCATTCTCTGGCATCCCCTTCTCCTCCTGCCCCCAATCTTTCCCAGCAACAGGGTCTTTTCCAATGAGTTGGTTCTTCGCATCAGGTGGCCAAAGTATTGGAGTTTCAGCCTCAGCATTAGTCCTTCCAATGAATATTCAGGCCTGATTTCCTTTAGGATTAACTGATTTGATCTCCTGCAGCCCAAGGGACTCTTAAGAGTCTTCTAACACCACAGTTCAAAAACATCAATTCTTCAGCCCTCAGCTTTCTTTATGGTCCAACTCTCACATCCATACATGACTACCGGAAAAACCATTGTCTAGACGGACCTTTGTTGGCAAAGTAATGTCTCTGCTTTTTAATATGTTGTTTAGGTTGCTCACAGCTTTTCTTCCAAGGAGCAAGCATCTTTTTATTTTATGGCTGCAGTCACCATCTGCAGTGATTCTGGAGCCCAAAAAAATAAAGTCTCTCACTGTTTCCATTGTTTCCCCATCTATTTGCCATAAAGTGATGGGATCTGATGCCATGATCTTAGTTTTTTGAATGTTGAGTTTTAAGCCAGCTTTTTCACTCTCTTCTTTC
Source organism: Neotragus pygmaeus (assembly GCA_006410875.1). Taxonomy (NCBI): domain Eukaryota; kingdom Metazoa; phylum Chordata; class Mammalia; order Artiodactyla; family Bovidae; genus Neotragus; species Neotragus pygmaeus. Next base: position 9,567 of record SJYV01050251.1, read on the forward strand.
ACCCTCATCTTCAACTAAAGGCTCTTTAGTTCCTTTTTGCTTTCTGCCATTAGAGTGGTATCCTCTACATTATCTGAGGTTGTTGATATTTACCCTGGCAATCTTGATTCTAGCTTGTGATTCATTCAGCATGGCATTTCCCATGGTGTACTCTGCATGTAAGTTAAATAACCATGGTGACAATATACAGCCTTGACGTATTCCTTTCCCAGTTTTGAACCAGTCTGTTCCATGTCCAGTTCTAACTGTTGCTTCTTGACCTGCATACAGATTTTTCAGGAGGCAGGTAAGGTGGTCTGATATTCCCATCTCTTGAAGAATTTTCCACAATTTGTTGTGATCCACACAGTCAAAGGCTTTGGTGTAGTCAATAAAGCAGAAGTTTTTCTGGAATGCTCTTGTTTTTTCAATTTAGTTTCATATATATATATATCAGTGATTTAGTTTTATATATACATAAAAGTCGGAGAAGGCAATGGCACCCCACTCCAGTACTCTTGCCTGGAAAATCCCATAGGCTGCCATGGGGTCGCTAAAAGTCGAACATGACTGAGCAACTTCACTTTCACTTTTCACTTCCATGCATGGAGAAGGAAATGGCAACCCACTACAGTATTCTTGACTGGAGACTCCCAGGGACAGGGAAGCCTGATGGGCTGCCGTCTATGGGGTTGCACAGAGTCAGACACGACTGAAGCGACTTAGCAGCAGCAGCATACATAAAAGTGATTTAGTTTATATATATGTTCATATTCTTTTTAAATTTATTTCTCACTATAATTTATTATATTAAATATAGTTCCCTGTGCTGTATAGTAAACCCTTGTTATTTATCTATTTTATATGTGGCAGTGAAAAGTCGAAAGAAGCTGAAAACCGAAAGGTGGCCAGTCTGACCTAAGTGGCGGGTGGGACCTAGGGGTTAGGACATCCCTCAACTTTGTGCCATCATCTTTCTAAATCTACATGTACCTCCAGCCATTCTCTCATCCTCCTCTCTTTTTACAAAACCTAGCTCTTCTCACCAAGACCAGGTCCATCCCCTGTGCCCAGATGCCCTCCTTACCTACCCTCTAAGGAACTTCACCCCTTAATGTGCCTCTGTTGTGGTCAGCCTCTTCTTCTCTCCTGGATTCTTTCCATTGTTTTCCATACAGTCTCTTCTATTCTTTAAAGAAAAAGAGGAAAAGAAACAAGATCCCCAGGTGATCACATGCTCCTTGCTGTTTGAGAACCATTGACCCAAAACCAAGAGCTTCAGATGCCAACTGGAGGAGATTTGAACATCAGAGCAAAATTGTGGTTGCTGACACAATTTTCTAAAATGGTGAATAACCCTTGGTAGAGTCTGAACACAAAAAGGTGTAATCTTCATTCACTTTGCATAGTATTTGCCTCCCTGGAATATTAAAATCATGCTAGAATGTATTTTGTCTTTGTTTGAAAAAGAGAGTTAGTTGTTAGGCTTAGATAATTGTACACAAGACTTTCACCTACAGAAATGTCCAGTGTGACATTCCAAAAATCATGATGCCTAATTGTCCACACATTGCAGGATATCTAGCATTCTTCACTTCCCTGCGATAAATGCCATTATGACTACCAAAACTCCACCACAGATGTCTAAAAGCTCCAAGTGAGGAAATTTTCTGGCGGGCCAATGGTTAGTACTCCATGCTTCCACTGCACGGGGCCCAGGTTCAATCCCTGGCCACGGAACTCAGATCCCACATGCTACGAGGCCAAAAAAAATTAAAATTTCTTGAACCGAAGAAAAATGAAAATGCAACATATCAACTTAATAAAAAAAAAAGATTAAAAATAAAAGCTCCAGGTGAGAACTATGGCTCTAGACTTTCATTCAACAGCCTATTCAGGATTCTATTTGGCCATCTCACAAGCTACGAAACTGTTCATAAGTGCTGGATCTCTTCCCCAAAACCCTGAACCCATTGCCCTTCCTGTTCCCCATGTCAGTTCTCTTGTTGAGGCTATGATAGTTATTGAATGACCAGTAGACTGAAGGTTTCACGTGGGCAGAATGTTTCTTTGATTTGTTCTCTTTGTATGCCTTAGAATAGTGCCTGGCATAGAGTAGGCACTTAAATATTTATTGAATGTATGCCCAGCAGACTTTCCCAGCCCTACCAAACCTCAAAAAAGACAAGAAAATACCAGGAATTCCAGGTCAGAAAGCCCCCACTTTCCAGAAGGACTTCTAATATCCCTGATACTTCTATCAGTTAAAGATGCAAAACAGCCCATCTACTGCTGACACTTTCCACCGAAGTTCTCTCACAGGAGGTCTGAGGATAAAGCCCAAGTTCATCCACCTCAAGCATAACATCTCTTTGAAGTCTCACCTTTTATCTTTTAAATTCATACACATCTCACCTTTTATTCCCATGTTTAACATGAAAATAATGTTTTAAATTACTTCCCTTTAGGAGAAAAATTCAAAGCCTGGGACTTCCTTGGTGGCACAGTGGATAGGAATCCGTCTGCCAATGCTGGGAACGTGGGTTTGATCCCTGGTCCGGGAAGATTCCACCTGCCATGGAGCAACTAAGCCTGTGCACCACAACTACTCAGCCCGAATGCTGCAACTACAGAAACCCGCGCACCTAGAGCCTGTGCTCTGAAACAAGAGAAGCACCGAAATGAGAAGCCCGTGCAAGTAGCCCCCATTTGCAGCAAGTAGAGAAAGCCTGTGCAAACAATGAAGACCCAGTGGGACCAAAAATAAAAATAAATTAAAAGTTAAACAAAAAAATTTTTAAACCCATTTTTCCAACTCTTCAAGAAGAAATTCACTCTAGAAGATATTCCTCATCTATCAAGTGGCTCTGAATAGTCCCTGGCACACTACCACTTAGCCCTGATGGTAATTACACTAAGAGCCAACATTTATTAAGCACTTATTATATTCTAGGCAGTACATTGTGCACTTAACATGCATTATGTCTTTTTTTTTGGCACTCAGGATCATAGTTCCCTAACTAGGGATTCAAACCCTTTTAATGAAAGTGTGGAGTCTTTAACCATGGGACAGCCAAGGAACTCCACATCACGTCTTTAATCCTCATAACAATCCTATAAAGTAGGATTTTAATTTTCACTTTAATTTAAGGCTCCAGGAAGGTATGTAACTTGTACTACGGCACAGAGATGACAAGTTAAAAATCTGGGATTCAACTTTGTGTTTTCAATCACTGTGCTGTCCACTCCAGTTTGAAAAGCAAGTTTCTTGACTTTTAGGATAAGATTACTTTCAGACATTAGGAATGCCCTAAGAAATCACCCAGCCTCAGTACTTTGCGAACTAGGGAAAGCACTGCAGTGTCTGGATCTCTGGGTGCACACATTTTTAGGGTCCACAAGTTCTGAGAGAAGTTTCTACATTATGTATCTTATAACCTACAAATAATAATAATATAAGCATATTTTGGATGACTGGGACAGCCATCTTATGAGTGATTCCTGATGCCCTAAATTTAGTGCTCATGTTGGTCCAAAGGGATTGCCTAAAATGATGGGTTTAACATAAAATGCAGATATTTTAGACTAGGGGTCAAATATTCAAGCCAGCAAGAAATCATTTTCCTTAAAACAGTGATTCTTAACTAGGTGTAATTCCTTCCTCATCCCCTCAACCCCTCTTCTAGGACATTCAGCAATGTCTGGAGGCTTTTTTTTTTTTGGTTGTTATAACAACTGGCATCTAGTGGGGAGGATCCAAGGATGATGCTAAATATCTTACAATATACAGAATAGCTCTCTTTCCCCCCCATAACAAAGGATAATCCAGCCCAAAATAGTGGTGCCAAGACTGAGAAACCAAGCTTTAAAAGGAGTTCTATGGGGGAGAAAGAGAACAGAGTAGAGGGAAAAAGATTGGAAGTGAGGCTTCTCTAAATGAGCCTTGTTAAATAGCTTTGACTTTGAAATCCATAAATAATTTATGTAAATATTTAAATCATTAAGTCATATAAATTTTTAAATAATCCCTAATATGAAAAACAAGCCAAAACATGAACATAACTTTATATGAGGTTGATAACATGCCCACAGGGGAAAAAAATTACCCCAACTGACCTTAAAAGAAAATACTTTTGACCATACATCTTCAATGAGATATATTCTAAGCACATAAGGGAAAAAACAGTAACAAAGAGATCTTGAATTTCTCTCAATAATCTTATTTGTTAGGAATGATACTAGCATTGTTGTTTTAAAATGTCTATCTTGGAATAAAACAGAGTAATTATTATCTCTCATGGTCCTATAGGTTGACTGAGTTTCACTGAGTGATTCTCACTTGGGGTCTCTCATGAAATTGCAGTCAGAAGTCAGTTGGGGCTGAATTCCGCTGGTGTTCAGTGGGGCTGAACATCCACGATGGTTCACTCATTCTCTTAGCTAGGGAGCTCAACTGAAGTGTTAACTGGACTACTCATATGCAGCCTCTTTGTATGTCTTAAGATTCTCACAGCAGAAGCTCTTAAAGCTAGCCCTACAACTGGCCCAGCGTCATCGTCCCTGGGTTCAGTGGATCACAGTAGTCACAGGCTTGTCCAGACCCAAGTGGGTGGAGACACAGACTCCATTGAGGAGTGCTACGTACGCTCAGGGAGGGAAGGAAATGATGGCAAAGACAGGCCTCCCATACAGAGATTAGTACAGTGCCACTATGGGAAATGGCCTTGCCCCCTGTTCATTGCTCTGTTTAAACTTCTCTCAAGGGACTTCCCTGGTGGTCCAGTGGTTAAGGCTGCAATGGGTGTGGGTTTGATCCCTGGGTGGGGGGCGGGGTTGGACGGGAGAGAACTAAGATCCCACATGCTGCAGGGTTTGGCAAAAAAAGAAAAATACGTTTTTCTCAAATCCAGCCTATTCTCTCCATCCTCCCCCTCTCCCCACCATTATCTCGGTCCACCTCTAAGAGTGGAGGCCTCATCTCCACTCATTCTGTTACTGGATAATTATTGCATACTCCCTGAAAATTTTCCAGAAGACCAGATAGCCAAGATAAAATGCAAGCCTTAGTAAGGTGAAGCTACTCAGTGGCTCACTGAAACATTTAAAGGAAAGAACTGCCAGGAGGTCCTCTTATGCTGCCACCACTGGTCACTATGCTCCTTTCAAAGGCTCACTTCTTAAAAAGAGGTCACAGAAATCGTCCTTGTTGAGTCCCAGTGAGTTTGGATTTCTTTAAAAATAGCTTGTGCTTCAAGTACAAAAAATAACATCTGAGACGTTTGTTTAAGTGTGAAACACACCTTTGTCATGACTCAGTACAGGCTGAACGGAAGTTTATTAAACTTCCAAAAAAGAAAAATTTCCTCTTGAACCAAGAAAGCCTGAGAGACAACAGCTTGGGAGGTGGGGGGAGTGGGGAGGGAGCGGTAGGGAGAAAAGAGACAGACAGGTGGAGCAGAAAGCAGTAAAAGGATCTTGCCCATCACATGACGTCCCTTCCACCTTGAATGACCTTCCTCCCCTCAGCCAGCCCGATAATATTCCTGTTCCCCTTGCAGCCTCATTTAAATTTCACCTCTGTGAAGCCTTCTCTGACCCCTCCAGGCACAGTTACTCCCTCCCTCTTTGTTCTCAAAACACTTTGAATGCGTCTTTATTATTAGCACATTGTGTTGAAGTTGTGGGTTTCCAGGTCTGTCTCCCTTCTCAGGCTGTGAACTCCTCAGCATCTCAGCGGCAGAGGCACTGAGTCATCACAGAGCCCCTCGGCCTGGCGCCAGACCGGGCGCGGGTGGGGTGTTAGGAGAGGTTGTTGATAAGAGATGGTCTTGCTGGGAGCCGCCTTCCATCCTGAGGTCGCAGCTTTCATTCCTTGTTCTACTTTCCAAATGCCTCCTGACTCTCCACACCCTCCAAACACCAGATCTTTCAATCTACCTGCCTCAGAGCCCTTTGCAAGCTCTGCCCTCACTCTGGATACAAAGGAAGAACTGTGCTTGCTGCTACCTGAGGCCTGCTGCTGCCTTTGTCCACCAGATCACATGCTCTTTGTTTCTGCAACTGACCCCCTTTCTTGCCTGCATTATTGATAATTTTCCCTTTCTGGTAAACTATTCCACCAACATGCAAATATCCCACTTTTTCACAACTAAACACACACACACACACACACACACACACACACACACACACACACACACATGACTTTCTCTGCAATTATCCTATTCTATCCTCATCCGACTGTACTCTGCTCTACTTAATTTTGTCAAGGTCGTCTGTGTCTTCCATGTTGTTGAATCTCTGTGGTTAGTTCTTTCTCTGCCTCAGTTTACCTGTCTAATGAACCCCACCCCCTGCCGCTTCCCCACTGCCTTGGCACTGTGACTCTGCCAAGCCTCAGCAGCAGCCAATACTACTGTTCTGCTCTTTTCTGGAAAATCTTTCTTCCAGGGCTTCCAGGACTTTCTGGGAAATCTTTCTTCCAGGACTCCACGAGCCCTCCTTATTTTTCCACCTCACTGCCCACTCCTTCTCAGTCCTGTTGGGCTGTATCCTTTTCCTTAACCCTTCTTCTGTTGAAGACCCAGGGCTGGGTCTTCAGACCTCCTCACTATCACACCTGCTCCATAAGTGATCCATTCCAATCTCAAGATCTGACGTAGCCCTGGAGACTGCTCAGATTGCCATCTGCAACCCCAGCCTGGTCCAGACTCAGTGGCTAACTGCCTGTGTCTTGGACATCTAAGAAGCAGCTCAAGCTTCACATATCTAAAATCAAACTTGTGACATAGAGAACAGATATGTGGACATGAGGGGGGCGTAGGGGGCGATGAACTGGGAGAGCGGCGTTGAAATATACACACTGCTATGTGTAAAATAGCTAGCTAGTGGGAAGCTGCTGGAGCTGCTGGAGCTCAACTCGTTGCTCTGTGATGACCTAGAGGGGTGGGAGCGTNACTTGTGCTTCCCCCCAACTTCCCCCCAACAGATTCCTTCACCAGGGACCCCATATCTCAGCAAATTAAATGGCACGATTGACTGAGCTGCTAAAGCCGAAAGCTTTGGACTTCATTTTCTCCTCTCTCACCTCATATCCAACAGTTCAGGAAATTCTATCAGCTCTGCCTTCAAAATATACCTGGAATCTGATGTTTATTCACCACTTTCTCCACTATAGATGTTGTCCAAGCAATAACCTCTTAACTGGTCTCCCGGATTTCAATCTTTTCAACACAGCAGCTAGTATCAGCCTTTGGGAACAAAAGATTATGCTCTTATATAAGATACCAAAGGCTCCCCTTTCCAGAAAGTCTATCATGTCCTACAAAGTCCCACAGTCTCTGACCCCTACTGGCCTCTCCCACCTCATCGTCTTTCGATCCCTCCCTCACCCACTGTGTCCCAGCCACATGGGATTCCTCACCACTTCTCAGATGAAGAACGCTCCTGTCTCAGAGCCTTTGCACTTGCTGATCTCCTCCAAACATCTGCATGGTTTACTCCCTCACTCCCTTCAGATGTCTGCTCAGATTTTTACTTATTCAAAGGGGTTTTCTGGACCACCCAGAAATGAGTTCCCTCTCATTCCTTATCCAACTTTATGTTTCTTCATAGCACTTTTCAATTCCACACTGAACCATAGTATATTGATTTGCCTTATATTGCATGTCTCCCCTGCCCCTAGCTAGTAAGTTCCATGAAAGTAGTACTCTCTCATCATCAGTTACAGCTTTATCCCCCTCAATGCCCCTGGTGACTCAGATGGTAAAGAATCCACGTGCAATGCAAGAGATAGAGGTTCAATCCCTGGGTCAGGAAGATCCCCTGGAGGAGGGCATGGCAACCCACTCCAGTATTCTTGCCTGGAGAATNAGTTACAGCTTTATCCCCCTCAATGCCCCTGGTGACTCAGATGGTAAAGAATCCACGTGCAATGCAAGAGATAGAGGTTCAATCCCTGGGTCAGGAAGATCCCCTGGAGGAGGGCATGGCAACCCACTCCAGTATTCTTGCCTGGAGAATCCCACAGAAGAGGAGCCTGGTGGGCTACAGTCCATGGGGTCGCAAAGAGTCAGACACAACTGAGCGACTAACACACACAGAGCCGGACATACATGAAGTGTTCAATCAATTCTTATTGAATGAATGGCTGGCCACCTCACTGACTGAATGAATGCATTCACTTCTTTTTACTGCCCTGCCCTAGGCCAGGCTTCAGCATTTTCCATCTGTGTGGTAGACTGTGAAATAAGTCTACAAATTCCTCCTATCACATGCATACCCCTTTGCAACGTGACTTTGCCTTGCCTCCTATCAAGAGGTGGAGCCTCTCTCTCCACCCTTTGAATCTGGGCTGGCCTTGTACACTGCTTTGGCTGGTGGAATCAAGCAGAAGGGTTAGTGTATGACTGCCAAGGCTAGGCCTTAAGACATCTTGCAGTTTCTGTCTCCACTCTCTTAGAACACTGCCCCCAGAGCACCATGCTGAGAAGAAGTCAAGGATGAAAGACCATCTGGAGAGAAGTGCGACTGTTCCAGCCAGCCTGGCTCCTAACCAGTCCACCAACTGAAAGCCACTGTGTGAGGGGCACCAGTGAGGTCTGCAGGAGAACTGTGCAGCCAATCCACAGAATCAGAAGAAATAACAAATCATTGCTTAAAGCCAGGAGATTCGGGAGCTGTTTTGTTACGCAGCAACAGATAACCAATAGAATCTGCGTAGTTGCAGTAGCCTCTCCTCCAAGTCCTCTTCCTCCTGTCTTAACTCCAGGTCATCCCCACAGGTGCCCAGAGTGGCCATTCTAACTTGAATTCACACCAGATGAACAATTTTGTTAAGTCTGCAGTAACTCCCCATCTTACAGAGTAACACTGAGCCTGTGTTGTGTTGTATGAAACCCTCCGAGATCCAGCCTCTACAGACCTCTTCAACCTCATCTCCACAGTGGCAACCTCTGCTGGGAACAGCAGTTCTCAGACTCTGTGCATCAGAACTACTTGGGAAGCTTTGAAAAATTCCAGTGCTCAGGCTCCTCCCTCAGAGATTTAATTGGTTTGAAATGGAACCCGGGCAACAGTATTTTTTTAAAAGTTCCCCAGGGGATACTAATGTGTAGTCAGGATTGAGAATCATTGAGTTAGAGGATCTAAAAGTGTATTTTAAAATTGCTGATCTTGCCTTCAAGGAAATTCAGAAGCTTCAAGGAAAGATTAAATTATGCTCAGTGCCCTTTTAGCATTAAGTAAGCAATATAGTGTTCTAAGTTTTGGGAAATTGGTAACAGACTCTATGAGAACATTCTTTAATTGTTTGAAACATTGAATTATCAATACTTTATTTCTTCCACTCGAAGATACACCCTTTTCATAGTTAAATATTTCTGAAATCAGGCTCCATCTCATCACTAATATGTACATTTAATGTTATTTTGTTTCACCCAAAAAGCCTGTAATTAGACTAATGGTGTGTCTCATTGCCTGTGGTGATCACAATCAAGGAAGTACCTTTCTGCGGCATGGCACTGTGCAAGTGCTACAGCTTCTTTGATCCCAGCTGATTCTCCCACCAATCTGGTGAGTCAGAGTTTTTAACTATGTTTTATAAATAAATCATTGTTATGGTTGTTTTTTTTTTCTTTTCTTTTTTTATCATTTCCCTTGGGCCAGACACTGTTCTAAGTATTTTGCAAATACTATCTCATTTAAACCCCATAGTGACCTAAGATGTGCACACCTTTTATGCACAGGGAAACAGGGCTGAAGATGCTAAATAAATTGCTTGGGGGGGTTACACAGCTGGGAGGATAGGGACCACAGTCCAGGGGATTCTGAGCGTGCTGTGGTGTTTTCAGGAGATGGTCCTCCCTGCTTATTTCATAGACATATTGCACATTTCACACTTCAAAGTGCAAATGCCTTAACATACCATTCAATGCCTTTAACATCTTTCCCCAAATTATATTTCAATGGTAATGAAAAATCCAGAACTCCCAGGTAGAGGACAGTCATCAACTGAGAAGAATCCTAGTAACTAAGAGCCCACAGAGCCCAGAACTTTGCTCATATTATCTTTGATCTTCCTAACATCTGAGAGTATTTGCAGGGGGCTTAGATTGGTTTTGTTGCTAAGCACGCACTCCTCTTTCTTCAGGCTTTTCCTTTGGGTATCACTTCTGTCTCTTAAGGCTTCCCTGGTGGCTCAGACAGTAAAGCATCTGCCTGCAGTGTGGGAGAGCTGGGTTCAATCCCTGGGTCGGGAAGATCCTCTGGAAAAGGAAATGGCAACCCACTCCAGTACTCTTGCCTGGAAAATCCCATGGACAGAGGAGCCTGGTATGCTACAGTCCATGGGGTCACAAAGAGTCAGACATGACTGAGCAACTTCACTTTCCTTTTTATTTGTCCCGTAGCCTGCAGTCTTGGTGGGGCTGTCAATTAAGATTTCCTATCCTTGCCTGGTCAAGGAATAGGTGAGTGACCTGAGTTAGACCCATCACCTTTTCTAGGGATCTGAACCTTGAACAGAGTCAGGCACGGTCAGAAAAACTGAGTCAAGTTGAATCATCCTAGTGATAAGGCCCTGTTAATAACAGTAATATTTATTGAGTGTTTACAGTACAAGGCACTAAGATAAGTGTTGATGGACATTAATTCACTGAACCCTCACAAGGATCTTACAAAGGAGGCCTGATAACCCTCCCCTCTTCCCTGTCTAGCAGCTGAACAAACTGAGCCAACAGAGCAAGGCCACACAGCCCTTCTGGGCAGGGCTAGATTCGAACCCAGACAGCCTGACTCCGGAGCCCCAGGCTTCCCCAGTAACTCCATCGCTCCTCTGTTGCACTCTTCTTTAGACTCTGTCCTTAGGCCTTTTCTTTCTGAGCCTGGCTCTTTGTCCTTGCCTCAAAGTCATCCACATTACAGCCTTCCAATAAATTCCCTTTATACTCATGAGCCAGAGTAGGTATCTGTGACTAAGAAACCCTAACTAATTAAAGGAGTATCACTCCTGCTTGTCGGTGAGGAGTCTGAAGCCCTGAGAAAGTTAAGGAACTAAAAGCAGGTTAAGGACCTAAATAATACCTATCATTTAGGAATAAGAACAGTAATCACAGTAGCTAGCATTTTAAAAAGGCAGGCTACAAGGCAGGCTCTGTTATCTCCTTTAAACATCACAACCCCCCCGCCCTCCCGCTGCCCCATGAGATAGAGTTGTGTTTTTTATTGAGATATAATTTACATGCCACAAAATTCCTTCTTTTAAAGTGTACAATTCAGTGGTTTTTAGTATACTCCCAAAGTGTTATACCCATCACCACGATCTCATTCCAGGACATTTTCTTCACCCCAAAAGGAAATCCCATACCCATTAGCAGTCATTCTCCATTCTTTTTTCTGGCAACCACTAGTCCACTCTGTCTATGGATCTATTCTGGACATTTCATGTCAGTAGCATCACACTATGTGATCTGTTTGACTGGCTCCCTTTACCGAGTACAATGTCTTCAAGGATCATCCTCACTGCAGCATATATTAATACTTCACTCCCTTTTATTGATGAATCCATTGTACGTATGTACAATCCATCCACTGTATGAATATACTGCATTTTTTTAATCCAATATCGGCTGATAGAGACCTGATCTGTTTCCACTTTGCAGTCCTTAAGAAAAACACTGCTTCGGGACTTCCGTGGTGGTCCAGTGGTTAAGAATCTGCCTTGCAATGCAAGACTGCAAGTTCAAGCCCTGGTTGGGGTACTAGGATCCCACGTGGCACAGAGAAACTAAATCCGTGTGCCACAACTACTGAGCCCCCATGCTTCAGAGTGTGTCTGCTGCAACTACCGAGCCCCCACCCCACAACTAGAGAATCCATACATCACAACGACAGAGGTCACAGGACACAACAAAGATCCCACGCGCTATCACCAAGACCAAAGGTAGTCAAATAACAAGTAAAAATGATGAATAACACTGCTGAGAAGATTCATGTACGAGTTTTTGTGTGGATCTCTGTTTTCATTTGTTTTGGGTAAACACCTGGGAGTGGAATTACTGGGGTCATATGGTAACTCTACATTTAGCCTTTTGAGGAACTGGGCAAGGCTATTATTATCCTCACACTCCTGTGGTCATGTATGGATGTGAGAGTTGGACTGTGAAGAAGGCTGGGCGCCGAAGAATTGATGCTTTTGAACTGTGGTGTTGGAGAAGACTCTTGAGAGTCCCTTGGACCACAAGGAGATCCAACCAGTCCATTCTGAAGGAGATCAACCCTGGGATTTCTTTAGAAGGAATGATGCTAAAGCTGAAACTCCAGTACTTTGGCCACCTCATGAGAAGAGTTGACTCAGTGGAAAAGACTCTGATGCTGGGAGGGATTGGGGGCAGGAGGAGAAGGGGACGACTGAGGATGACGGCTGGATGGCATCACGGACTCGATGGACGTGAGTCTGAGTGAACTCCGGGAGATAGTGATGGACAGGGAGGCCTGGCGTGCTGCGATTTATGGGGTCGCAAAGAGTCGGACACGACTGAGCAACTGAACTGAACTGAACTGATAGGTAAGAAAATGGTGCTCATATTGGTTAGGGCACTCAGAACCACAAGGCTTAAAAGTGGTGGCTGGGCTTTGAGTCTGATCTGGCTGTCACAAGCACAGAAGGGAAAGAAGCCTTTATTTTAAAAAAGATCACTAGCAGTGTGGGATTTTTCAGGAATTTAATGCTGCTTCAACCCTCAGCAAAACACATCTTCATCATCACCGTGATTACTACTCGCTACTATGTGTTGAGTGCCTGCTATGTCATTTGTATTTTATATACTATTTTTAAACCTTCAAACGCAAACGCCTAGTGAGGGTCAGACCGCTCCCCATTTGTTTCCTGCTCTGCCACTTGGGCAAGCAACATAACCTCTCTGAGCCTGAGTGTCCTTATCAGTAAAACGGGAACAATAGGGATAACTATCTTATAAAATGATTATGAGGTCACATGAGTTAGCACAGTAGAGTCAACAAATACTAGTTTTAACAAGAGCTTGTAAAGACTTAAAACCTGTCTCCCACACACATTTTCCAGTTGAGAAATGGAGATATTTGATGTAGCCTTCACAGTCGTGTCCAACTCTTTGCAACCCCGTGGACTATATAGCCTGCTAGGCTCCTCTGTCCATGGCAAGAATATTGGAGTGGGTAGCCATTCCCTTCTCTAGGGGATCTTCCCAACCCAGGGATCAAATCCGGGTCTCCCGCATTGCAGGCAGATTCTTTACTGTCTGAGCCACCAGGGAAACCAGGAGTGGAAAAGGTGATGCTTTTTCATCTTTCCGCTATTGGTCAATCCCCTGCTCTCCCCAGCTCCACCCAGGGACCCTCAGACATCTTGAATTTCTCCACTCTGCCCTCTTGACCAAGCTTTGGGGCCCCTACTGATGCCCAGCCTACCTTCCCTTTCCTTTCGCATCGGACCGTGTCTCCCAGGATATCCCCTCCTCCAGGAGCTCTGGCTGGACTTTAACTTCTCAGGACCTGGGCATGCACCAGGAGACAATCTTGTGGAGGGGAAAGAGTATGGGCTTTGAGTTCGAATTCTAGCTCCATCCCTTAGAGGTACAGCTTCATTCCCCTGGTTCTTAGCTTCCTCAAACGTCAAATGGGAAAAGTGGTTATATTTTGCTGGACTGCTGCAAAGATTTGTGAATGCATGTCAAGCATCAGGTGCCTGGTGCACCACAAGCATCAATACATGCTCACTACCTTTTTTTTTTATCCCTGTTCCACTCGTGGGGTGATGAGGAGAGGTGGAGGCTTCCAGAAGACAAAGCTCAAAGACAGAGTCTGCAGGGCTGGAGAAACAGCTTGGCAGCTGAACTGAGAGCAAAGGAGGCTTGGGGGTGGCAGAGATCAAAGGCTAAATTATGTAGATTATTCCTTTGTTCCTTGTAGTTTGCACTTGCCTTGGTGCCTCCTGGGGCGCAAGGAGAAGCAAGCTCACACCATATGCACACAGATACACAAAAGCACACATGTGCAAACATGCACTCAAACCCAGATGCACGTGGAATATATCCTACTGCACCACACCAAACAAGCACATGGTCGTGGACACCCTTGTCTGCTCACAAGTGCGTGTGTGTATATACTCCAAACACATACCCATCCATGCGCTCACGCAGTCATTCAGGGGCTCATGTGACCATGAAAATGGGTAAATGGACAACCATGTGGGTCCATGCAAAGCACATGTACGTGCATAGGCACACGTGTGTTCACAAGCCCACAGTTCCACATGAGAATGCACACAAATTCTTGTCCACTTGTGTGCGCCCTCTCAAATTCCCAACTCTAAATAGAAGCATAAGCTGCAACATATGTGCCTCCCTGTCGTGAGGAGAGAGGAGGCTGTAGAAAAACAGCTTTGCAAGATCACGTAGAGAAACTGGCAGGGGTTCCAAGCACTGCAGAGAAGGTTGAAGGGATGGGGGTTGTCAAACAGTGGACTGAAAGAGGACAGAGGATGAGATGGGTCTCTGAGGGAGAGGAGATGACCCCTGAAGTCACTCGTCTTCAACTTGAATCCAAATTGACCAAAGGTTTATACCAGGGGCTCCCAGACTTATCGATCACCAGGGCTATTCACAGCCAAACAAGGCTCAGTAAGAACACTTAGCATCTCCAATAGGTCAGGCACTGTTCTAAGCTGTGTGCTTAAATCATTTAAACATCAACAAAAATAACGTTTAACATTATCATTATTGATATTATAATTCTCCTCGATTTTTAGACTGGGGAAGCTGAGGCAGACTATCTGCCATGCCCTCAACGATGGGACACCCAGATCTGGCTTGACCTCCAACTTATGACCTCTTTGGACTTGCCATCTCCAGATTTCCTACTGTGCCCCCTCCTCCCTACTGGAGTCTCCACAATCCTCTGAACACAGTTTGGCTTTCCTGTACCCTACCCTCTATCATTCATTCATCATCATGCAAAACATGAGTCATTTACTTCTACTCATGGTACAGACTAAAGAAGGTTAATAAGGTTGGGGTATTGGAGGTGGGGACAGAAGGAGTTCAGACCTACCTTTCTGGGGAAGTGACTTTTTTTAGCTTGCTGAAGTATAATTAATATGTAATAACTGCACATATATTGAAAATACACATTTGTCACATTTTGACATATATTGATACCCATAAACCATCACCACACTCAAGACAGTAAATATAACTACCATATACAAAAGAGATGACTTTTCAGATGAAACATGAAGCAAAGTTGACTCCTCCAGGTGATGGAAAAGTAGGAAGAGAGAAGGAAGAATATTTTAGGGAGCAGAGACCCTTCCAGCTAAGATCTTTTGAAAGGAAAAGCAGGTTTCATCTGAGAAACTCAAAGAAGCTTGGAGATCCCCTGGAGGAAGGCACGGCAACCCACTCTGGTATCCTTGCCTGGAGAAACCCATGGACAGAGGAGCCTGGCGGGCTACAGTCCACAGGGTTGCAGAGTCGGACACAACTGAAGTGACTTAGCATGTACACAGCACACACACTCAGTGGTGGGTGGCAGGGAGCAGAGAAAAGTGGGAGGAACAGTTCCCAGGGGTCGGGTGACAGGAGCCAGCACTGGCCCCGTCCTAAGGTTGAGGTCTCTCCCAGGGACCTCATACTACAGGTTGGAACCACCCTGGGAAGGAGGCAAAGTGGAAGCATTTCCTCCATGGACCAAGACTGCAGGGCTCTCACTCATTCAGGGAGGTTCCTGTAGCCTATTTCTGGAGGCTGACCCTGCCGAACCCATGGTAGCACTTAGCTCTGAGCATTCAGCCTGCTTGTTAGCTGGGAAGTTTTTAAATTTTTAATTTGTATTTCAAAATCTGTAAAAGTTTTTAAATTCTTATTCTGAAGTTTTTGCTTGTTTGTTGATAGCTCAATTGGTAAAGAATCCACCTGCAATGCAGGAGACCCCAGTTTGATTCCTGAGTCGGGAAGATCCACTGGAGAACGGATAGGCTACCCACTCCAGTATTCTTGGGCTTCCCTTGTGGCTCAGCTGGTAAAGAACCTGCCCGTAATGTGGGAGACCTGGGTCCAATCTCTGGGTTGGGAAGATCCACTGGAGAAGGGATAGGCTACCCACTCCAGTATTCTTGGGCTTCTCTTGTGGCTCAGCTGATAAAGAATCCGCCTGTAATGTGGGAGACCTGGGTCCAATCTTCTGGGTTGGGAAGATCCCCTGGAGAAGGGAAAGGCTACCCACTCCAGTATTCTGGCCTGGAGAATTCTAGTCCATGGGGTCGCAAAGAGTCAGACACTTTTACTTTCACTTGTTGTTGTCATTTGTTTGGGGTTTTTTTGGGGGGAAGGTCTTACTCATGGCCTGCAGGATCTTAGTCCCTCTACCAGGGACTGAACGATCCTCAGTCATGAAAGCATGGAGTCCTAACCACTGGAATGCCACGGAAGTCTTGAAGGTATTTTAAAATAACCATAATTCCTCCTGCCTGGATATGACCAATATTAACATTTGGGGGTATATTCTTCCAGAAGCTTTTCCATACCTAATTATTCTATGTACATATAATTTTTAAGGAATCACACAAAGGACAGGTTTTTATCTATATTTTATTGCTTTAGTCGTGTGTGACTCTTTACGACTCTATAGACCATAGCCTGCCAGGTTCGTCTGTCCATGGGATTCTCCAGGCAAGAATACTAGAATGGGTTGCCATGCCCTCCTCCAGGGGATCTTTCCTGACCCAGGCATCGAACCTGTGTCTCCTGCATTGGCAGGTAGGTTCTTTACCACTAGCGCCACCTGGAGAGCCCAAAATCTAACCATATGTTATACATGTTTCCATATCTATAAATGTACTGTAACAAACAACTCTTCATCATTATATATTTTAAAAGTGCTGTGATAGGCTTTCTTGCTTATATACTATACACAGTTCCTTAATTATTTCCTTAAGCTATCCAAGGACTACAAATACATATCTTCAAAATCAACTCTATTGAGAAATTATATACTTTTAATAATTTTGATATATATTGCCACACTGCTCTTCAGAAAGCCTGAACCAAATTACACTCAAATTTTCAGTACATGAGTGTTTCTCTTACCAAACTGTTGCCAAAACATATTGTGAACTAGCAGGTTTTTCTTCTAAAGTTGGTCAGTTAAAACATAGCATCACACAGCTGCTTTAATTTGTATTTTTAACAGCTAGCAAGGTTGAGCATTTTTTATTAGTCATTTGTATCTACCTGTATGGATTTCCTTTCCCTTTTTTTTAATTGTAAAAAATAATTTCATGGCTTCTTCTAATTATTAAAGTATTACATTCTGACTACAGAAAATTTAGAATATAATAACAATAAATAAGAAAATAAAATTTAGTCAGAAACCCACAATTAATCATATTGTGGATTTTTTTCCAGGTAGAGTTAGAAACAGATCACATATTTAGAAAACCCAAATAGGCTCATGCTCTATATAGCTTAATATACTGCTTTTAAATGCATTATAGAACAGTAATTTTCCCATGCTATTAAGTATTGATTTAAAAACATGATTTTAACATGTGCAAAAATGTAGTTATACCATAATTTACTTAATAATTATCCTAATTTAGACATTTAAGTCCTCCCAATTTTCTGTGGTCATAAACAACAGATTAATAAATACCTTTATTCTCAAGTTTTTTGCTTTTTTTTTTATTATTATCTTTAACATAAATTCCTGGAGGCAAAATTTTTAGATAAAAAGGTAAATACAATTTTTTTAAAGGCTTCTCATAACTTAAACTGTTTCAACATACACTGCCATTACCATATTTAAGAAGTACCTGTTTCTTGACACTCTTGCCAATATTAGGTGAAATAAGGCATCTCATTATTATCTTCAGTTTTGTTCATTTCATTACAAACGAGCCTGAGAAATGAACTGATGGTCTGTCTTATTTTTCCAATCCAACTAGTGGTGACAGCGGCTGGAGGTAGTAGGTCTTCCTCCACCACTTACCATAGAACTAGGCACAGTTTTTTAAAAACCATCTTTGTTGTTTAATTCACATTTTAAAAGGATTTCAGCAATATGAATAGCCTCAGCTAGAAACTTACTGGTCTTAGGACTTCCCTGGTGGTCCAGCAGCTAGGACTCCAAGTTTCCGATGCAGGGGTCCCAGGTTTGATCCCTGGTCAGGGAACTAGATCCCACATGCTGCAGCTAAGACCTGGCACAGCCAGACAAATAAACGAATATTTAAGCAGTACTAGTTGCTCAGCCGTGTCCGACTCTGCGACCCCATGGCCGTAGCCCATCAGGTTCCTCCGTCCATGAAATTCTTAGGGAAGAATACTGGAGTAGGTTGCCATTCCCTTCTCCAGGGGATCTTCCTGACCCAGGGATTGAACCTGGGTGTCCTACATAATAAATAAATAAATAAACACAATAAAAATGAATGAATATTTTTTAAAAACACAAAAAACCTTACTGGTCTTTTCTACCTCTAGGTTTTTTTGACTCTCTCTTGTGAGTCACTCTCCATATATCACCAGAGTGATCTTTCTAAAACACAGGTCTGGCCTAGGGTATTTTAAGTGGTGGTGAGGGGAGGGGGTGGGTGGCGCACAGAGCCTTTTTGAGTTGTCCTCAGAAACCCTGCTTAAAACAGCAGCAGTGATGCAGCTTTTACAAACAGTAGCCTCATTCATAAAAGCACACCTGGGCACTGGGAGTGTGAAAAATCTGGAAGATAGATAGTACTTCATGCCAGGAGTATCACACATTGTAGAAAAAGAAGGAACCATAGCTACGCAACAAGGACAAATCCCGGAGCATAATGAGCATGAAGCGAGTTACAGGACACCATTTCAGAAAGCATGAAACTAAACATCATAAGGTTACATGTTACACATTACAAGCGGTGACAAGAAATGGTTTTGGTGATAAAACAACTTAAAAACAAAATAGGGGTGTAATAAATACAAAAACCAAGCTGATAATTATAAAAAATAAAGCACGAGTCTGGGACTTCCTTGGTGGTTCAGCGGTTAAGACTCCACCCTTTCACTGCAGGGAACAAGGGTTCGATCCCAGGTTGGGGAATAAAGTTCCCACATGCTGCACAGACAAAAATAAAATAAAGAACTTCTTTAAATAAATAAATAAAACACGGGTCTAATGGTGTCAGTCCTGCCTAAAACCTTCAATGGCTCACTATCTCTTCCAGGATAAAGTATAAGCCCCTCGACCTGAAATTTGCAGCTCCTTGTGGTTTTGCCACAGTCTTCCTTTCCAGCCTCCTCTCCAATGGACAACCCCCACATCCTACCTCCCTGACCACACCAGACTAATCTCCTAGCCACACCAGACTCCACTTCGCGGCTTCCTATTCAAATTACAACAGGAGGGCCTTTATCCACCACTGCTCCCCTTGCATGGAATCCCTTCTCTCTTCCTCACCTGGCAAAGGCCTCCCGAGCCTTTGAGATCCAGCTGAATGTCCACTTTCCATATTCCCCAAAGAGAGAGTAGTTTGTTCTCTCCCCTGTGCCCCATGATCCAATGACCACACCTTGTCGTCATCCTTGACCTGAACCCCCAGCTCCTCCACTGCGCCCTGCGTCCTTAGGGGCCGAGACTTAGTGCCCACACCCCTCTCCCCAGGAGTCTAGCAGACAGTCAGGGCTTCATATGTGTTTGCTGTTGAAGAACAGTGTCTCTCTGATCATTTAATATTTGATTATAGAGCACACACTCTGACACAAAAGCTGTCATCGAAGATGTATAAATTAAAACACGAAACTTCTCATCAGGATGTCTCCCAGGAATGGCTGGGTCAGAGCGGTTGGCTAGCTGGGAAGGTGTTTAATAAAAACCCCAGTTAATTAACAAGAGAAAGATTCCTTTGTGGTTTGCTTCAAGGCAGAGGACAGCCAGAAGCTGGTGCTGGAGACAGATTCCAGCTTCGCTTCAGGTTTCTTTCAGAATTTTTAGAGTTAAAAGAGCAACTTGACAGTGTGACAACGTCTAACCACTTTGACCTCCCATACCACTGCCGGGAACCCAGACTAGAGAGATACCTGCTCAGTCATGCAAGGATACGCATGTGAAGATGAGCTGTTACTGCACTGTTAGGGAGAAAGATAAGCAAATCATGACTTACCCAGCCGTGGAATCCAAACGAAACTTTAAAAATGTAAAGTAGAGCTGTCCATCGTGAGATGACAGTGAAATCCTACATAGGATTCCATTTTGCAAAACAACAACAAATTACATACATGGGTGTGTGTGTGTGTGTGTGCGACAGAGTTTATAAAAGTCTGAGAAAAGACCTAGGGGCTATACATCTAATCTCTGGGGAGAGAACTGTGGGGGAAGGAAGGAGTACTTTCACTTTAAAAAAAAAATCATCCCAGCTGTGGGTTGTTTCACTTCTTACAAGCATATATGAATTTTGTAGTTAAAGGGGAGATAAACAGAGTCAATTACAAAGCTGGCTTCCAAGTTATCTTCTCAACCTTGACTCACAGGGCTTCCTCATTCCAGGGATAATCAAGTTACAAGAATCACTAACCACTGTCAGTTGTGTTTTCTTTCTTTCTTTCTTTCTTTTTTTTTTGAAGTCTTTATTGAATTTGTTACAATATGGCTTCTATTTTATGTTTTGGGTTTTTTTTGGGCGGGGGGCAGGAAGCCTGTGCTACCTTAGCTCCCTGACCAGGGATGTGATCTGCAACCCCCTGCACTGGCAGGTGAAGTCTTAACCACTGGGCAACCCGGGAAGTCTCAGATGTGCTCAGATGTGCTTTCTTCTCAAGCATTTTCTGTCTACTGGGTGCTTTGACTATCGCAACAAATCCACGATAGATACCATTATTATCACTGCCATCTTACATCTCAGGAAACTTGGATCCATGAGTATCTTGAATTTATCAAACTCACAAATTAAAAAAAATCATACAATGTTAGTGGAAATGCTAGAACGGCCCCCTTATATTCTCCTAGCAGGACTATAAATCGGTACAAGGTTTCCAGGGAGCAATTTGACAATACGCATTAGAATTCTTTAAAATCTGCATCCCTTTATCCTAGCAATTCCTTTTCTAGAAATTTATCCCAAGGATATAATTAAGGGACATGCACAGAGTTTCAGCCACAAGGATGTTCATTTAGAAGATGCTTATGATATTGAAAAGTTGGAAACCACTTGAATACCTAAGAATAGAAAATTACTTAAATAAATAAATTATGTTCCATTCATATGAGAGAAGATGATAAGGCCATTAAACAGTGGTGAAGAAGAATATTTAATGACAGGGAACATGGTTCATGATGCATTTTAAAAGCAGGTCATAAACTGTATGTATATTAGTCCATTTTTCCTTTAAAAAAAAAGAAAGAAAAAACATCGGTAATATACACGCATACAGAAACAGCGGAAAAAAGCACACAAAATGTTAGCACCTCTGGGAAGTGAGACTACTGAAGGTTTTTTAATTGACTCCTTTTCTTAATTGTATTTTTGTATTTCTCCCTTGCTAAATGCCCTGTGATAAAAGTGTACCATTTTGAATTGTATTACACTTTTTAAAGGAGATTCATCTCCTTGCTCTTTCCCCTGCAGCAACTTTTGTGGTCCTGCCTTTGTGCCATCCTCCCTCCAGATCCTGCCCTCTCTCCTCCCAGCAAACACTGCTCATTCTATGAAGACATCTCTTCCAGGAAGGCTGCCATGATCTCTGCTGGCTTCTGGGTTCCCCAGCTCACACTCAGCTTTCAGTTCTTGCATGAGACACGCATATCATGCGACACTGCCAAAGGGTACTGGGAAGTGGTTCATCAGCCCAGGAAGCTTAAGGCATCTCCAAAGCAAGCGCTCAGCCCCTGGTACTTTAAATAGATCTGACTGGTATTTGAGTGCCTAAAGCCCAGCAGCCCTCAAAGCCCCACCCTCGGGGTTTCATGGGAGCTCTCCCATTCAACCAGCCTCACTCTCTTCATGCTTGGCTCACTAATCTCTTGGTTCTCCCCACATTCCCAGCACCCTGTGGGCTTGCCTTGCTCTGACCACAGGTCTGCCCATGCTTTGGAGTTCAGCTTTTGGTTGCATTGATGTCTGCGTAATCAGCAAGATGCCTGGTCCTCCAGCCCTTCACCAAGCACCTGCACAAAGTCAGGGGTCAAACAAGACCATAGCATTTATGTACTAAGTATCTTATCATGTGTTAGGCATTCTGCCAGGTGGTTCACTGGCTGGTTGCCTTTATTTTCTGCATAATAATAACAACCATAGCTGTCCTTTACTGAGTCCTTACTCAACTCCTTACATGAACCCCCATTCTCCCAAGCATGGATGAGACTCTCAGAGAGGCAGGGTGAGTTGTCCAAGGTCACAGAGCTAGTATGGAAGGGGCTATGCCCCATCTCAAACCAATCCTTGTCTAAGCACCAACTTATCCCCTTACCTGCTACCCTATGCTGCTCCTACAACTGCCCTCTGGGATGGGTGTGAGAGAAAAGGAAACTGAGTTTTGACAAGGTTAAATTATGGTTCAAGGTCATTCCAGCAAAGTATCAGAGGGGCCTGGGAGCTCAGCCCAGGTCCAGTCTTGCCGAGGCACTGGACAAATAGGAGGGTCACAAAAGAGGAGACTCTGGTGGGGTTGAAGAATAGGGCTAAGGTCCCCACCAGGAGGGCAGAGGTCCAGGGCTAGGCTCCAGTCTCATCAGAAGAAGTAAAAGCTGAGAAGGGAAACTTCCTGGGGCTCCCCTCCACCCCAGAGACACCATCCACCTGTCTGGTACAGCACAATCATTTCTAGATCATACCTGTGAGTCACTCAGTCATGTCTAGCTCTTTGCGACCTCGTGGACTGTAGCCCGCCAGGCTCCTCTGTCCATGGGATTTCTCAGGCAAGAATACTGGAGTGGGTTGCCATTTCCTTCTCCAGGGGATCTACCTGACCCAGGGATCGAACCTGGGTCTCCCACATCGTAGACGGCTTCTTTACCATCTGAGCCACCTGTCTNTCCTCTGTCCATGGGATTTCTCAGGCAAGAATACTGGAGTGGGTTGCCATTTCCTTCTCCAGGGGATCTACCTGACCCAGGGATCGAACCTGGGTCTCCCACATCGTAGACGGCTTCTTTACCATCTGAGCCACCTGTCTCACCTTAAATCCTCTAAGGAAAGGAACCTCATAACCTCTTTTCAGTGGATGAGGAAACTGAGGCAGAGGGAGGTTCGGTAACTTACCTAGCTTGGGGCTCCACAGGTGCAAGGTCAGCGTGGACCCCACAGTTGCTTGTACCTCTCTCTGTGTCCAGTCTCTCTGTCCATGTCCCCCTCAAGGCCATAGGCGCCTGGGGAGCAGATGTCTTATCCTCAGACACCCAGCTCAAGGCCTGGCTCATAGGTGTTTATTGGATGGACAGAGAATTGTGCTGTCTCTGCCCTCTCGGCCTGGTGTGGGGAGAAATCGACTTCACACAAGAGCACAGCATCCACTGTGAAATCTCAAGGCTGCCAGATGCCCCTTCTCGCTCGCCCTGAGGTTGCTGAGACTGGAGGCAAGAACCACCTCAAATCGAGACAAAATGCATTTGTGGTTTTGAAGGAAAGTCGTTAGAAGACAGAATCTGTCTTCCAAGGCCAAGGTTGCGCCAATTCCGTTTACTTAAAGTAGAAAGAAGACAATCCTGCCCCGGTGAGTCTGGGCCGGCTTGCAGGAAGGAGTGTTTTTGTTGTTGGGTTTTTTTTGCTGAGTGTCCACCGCGGACCACAGGAGCGAGCAGGCGGGAGGCCGTGGAGCCAAAGCAAACACTCTGAAGTCAGAGATAATGAGAGAAGGTGGGAGGAATGGGAATAAGTTTGGAGGCCAAGCAGGAAACGGGTCTGAAAGGAAGGGTGGGAAAGCAGGAAACTTTCCGCGCTTTTATGAAAAGATGGCCCTCCGGAGTCTGGGGGCAGGTCTGGCTGGAGCCCGGCTGGCTGACAGCAGCACCCTGCTCTGCAGCCTCTTCCCGGCCTGCCCCCTCCCTGCCACCCTGCCCGGGCCGAGGGCTTCTAACAGAGAGCGCCCCATCCCCCAGCCTCCGTCCTTCCGTGGCTCCCTGTCGCAGCTCCCTCAGAGAACCATGCGGCATCTCCGGCTTCCGCGGCCCACGCCGGCCCAGCCCTCCGCGCCCTTTCGGATTGCATCGCCTCCTCTCTATAGCACCACCTTGGGACCCAACGCACCCACCTGCCTGCTCTTCCCTAAATGCACTCTACCTTTCCCAGCCCTTGCAGTTCTTTCTGTGCCCCCCACCCCCACCTGCAGCTGTCTTGCCTCCTCAAATAGCATCTCAAGGGACTCTTGGCTTTACTTCTTGAATCTCCCTAAGTGTCTTCCTGGAGCCGGCCATGCACCAAATGCTCAGTAACTGCCAGGAGAACCAATCAAGAGGCCAGAATGCTGGAGAACCGAGGGTTCTGGACAAACCCCTGTCTGGTCAGCTCTTACACGGCTGGATGTCTTAGACTGGGGTCCCTGGGAAGCAGCCTCTGAGAAAACGACTGGGGTCTTAAACGGGCATGTGGGAAGTGAGTGTGTCGTTACAGGATGCCTTCAGAAGCAGGGATCCTTCCCTCTGGGAACTTCTGGGAAGGGGGACGAAACACCACTTAAGAGTTACAGCCACCTCGAGGGGCCAGGACACTGGGTAAGTGCCTGCCATCGCCCCTTGACTGAGGGCAGTGCTGGGGTACTTGCTCCTGGGCACCTGTGGCCAGCTCCTGGTCGCACAGCTTCTCCCAGCAGGACCCCCACGGGCAGGCTCCGGGTGAGCGGGAGGGGCGGGGTGGGCNAAGTGCCTGCCATCGCCCCTTGACTGAGGGCAGTGCTGGGGTACTTGCTCCTGGGCACCTGTGGCCAGCTCCTGGTCGCACAGCTTCTCCCAGCAGGACCCCCACGGGCAGGCTCCGGGTGAGCGGGAGGGGCGGGGTGGGCAGCGAGCATCTTCCTCTCCAGACAGGGGCTCTGCTCTCCCTTTGCGCTTGCCTGTGCTGCTCCCACGCCTGGACTGCCCCCTTCTGGGCCTCTCCCACCAGCAGGGGAATTCCTGCGCCCCACATGGCCCAGCCAAAGGGCCTCCGGAGGAGGCTTCTCCTGACCCACCCCCGGAGAGTCAGGGCCTCTCGGTACGGCCCCACTCTCTTCATCGCGTGTGTAGTCCCCCAGCACCGACCCTGTGTTATCACTGAGTCCAGTAGTGGCCCCGGGTCCCATCTGCCTGCCCCTCTGACCCGGGAGGCCCTGTGAAGGCGGGGTTTCCCTCTGTTTCATCTGCATCCCTAGCACCCAGCAGAGTGGATGTGTCCAGTGAGTGAATAATTGAGTGAATAAGCAACAACAATTCATCGAGTGCTTACTATGTGCTAGACTCTGATCTAAATTCTTTACACGTGATGACATTTAATCCACATGGCCACCTATGAGGGAGGGGCTGTGACTATCACCAACCTCCAGAGGAGGCACCCAACCACAGAGGACCTAAGGGACTTGCCCACGGCCCCGCAGCTCTAAGTGGCCAAGTGGGGCACGACTGGGGGACCTTCTCTGACCCCTCATGAGGACCACACCCCCACCATCTGGGCCAGAATAGAGACCCAGCTGGCCAAGGGCTCCTCCAAGCCACCCCGTGCTGGGGGATGGTGAGACAGGGGAACAAAGGAGGCTGCAGAGAGGGGCCTGGAGTCTGCCCTCCCAAGAGCCAGGAAACTGCCCAGGCCCTGGATAAATGGAGCTGAATATGGAGTCCTCCCGTGAGGAGCAGCCTGGGTGGGTGTGAAGGGTGTTAGGTCACATGATTTCCAGGAGGGCTGTTGTGACGAGAGAGTGTCCCAGCCAGACGGCCCCTAACAGGCTTCTCAGCTGCTTCTTATCCACGATCCTGGGACCCTCAGGACCCCATGCTCCAGCCCCAGTGACGTGGGGAGATGCGGGCTAGAGGGTTCAGTCCAGGGTCGCAACCAGAGCTGGGGCTTCACATGATGGGGGTGTGACTCTGACTGTGGCGCTCTTTCCAACTGTGTCTCAGGCCTCAGTCAGGGCAACCTTGCCTTCCCTGGGGGGCGGAGAAAGAGAAGGGGGAGAGAGAGAAAGTGCACCAATATTAAGTCAGGCTCTCAGTACGTATCAGAAAAACCTCATTCCATCGTCATCACAGCCTTATGAGAATAGGATCATTACCTTCCTTTCAGATTTGAAGGAATAGAGACCCAGAGAGATTAGGCAACACAGCCAAAGACACACACCAAGGGGCTGGAGAGCTAGAAAGCTGACCCAGTTTGAAATGGCCCCAAAGTGTAAAATCTAACAGGTAGATAGAAGAGGACACTGGAAGGATTGTAAATTCAGTTCAGTTGCTCAGTCATGTCCGACTCTGCGACCCCATGAATCGCAGCACACCAGGCCTCCCTGTCCATCAACCAACTCCCCGAGTTCACTCAAACTCATGTCCATCAAGTCAGTGATGCCATCCAGCCATCTCATCCTCTGTCGTCCCCTTCTCCTCCTGCCCCCAGTCCCTCCCAGCATCAGAGTCTTTTCCAATGAGTCAACTCTTCGCATGAGGTGGCCAAAGTATTGGAGTTTCTGGAGGGATTGTAAATTAAGTTTGGCCAGATCGGATTCTGTGGCTGCACTGTTTGCCTACAACCTACTAATCTATATGCACTTCATGCCAGAGATTCCTCACGCCACAGGAGACAGGCTGCTGGAGAGACCTGCAACTCAAGCAGTTCACCCTACAGCAGGCATGAAGTATACAGCCAAGGTCATGAACAAGAGGATACACACTTCCTGTGGCCAGAGGCAGCTGATGGCTGGCTGCTAAGGGATACAGTGGTCCCTAAGGCTTGAGCCGTAAGAGATGCCAAGGGTCTGGGCAGCAACACCTGGGGGTTGGGAGGAGGGCAGGGATGCACGAAGGCATCTCAGAGGACAAGACATGTTTCTGTTAGCCACTGAAATCCCAACTGTCTCATGAAATTTTATCTGGCCTCTGGGGGAAGAAATAGCTGTGCTCCAACAAGGGCAAAAGCACAGATGCCAACAGGGGAGAAAAGAACTAGTCTCTTAAAATGCAGAGGTTGGAAGGTGCTTTCCAGAGGCTGCACTGAGATAGACTCAGTGGTAAAAGAGACATCCGTTCAGAGGATGACCGTTCCGTGGTCATCCCAGGGCAGGTCTGGGAAAGATGTTTTTCTCAATGATGTGACAGTGAACTTGCAACAACTGCTGAGTCAGCTGTTAAGGAGAGCTGGAATTCTCTTTATTACATTAGAAAGCTTTGGAATTAATAGGGAATCCACCATGCAGGGTGGAATGCACTTAACAAATACCAAAGGCATTTAAAAATTTAAGACTAAAGGTTACAACTGTATTTTATCTTTGCAGAGTTTCCCAAACATTTTCACTTGCACTAAAACACAGGAGCTGCAGAATCTTAACAGGGCAGAAGAGTGGCCAGCATTACACGTTTTCTTTTAAAACAAACAAACAAACATTTTTTTGAGGGGGTGGAATTCCTTGGTGGTCTGTGGTTAGGACTCCATACTTCCACTGCAGGGAGCATGGGCTTGGCAAAAAAAAAAAAAAAAAAACCCGGCCCCCAAAACTAGCTCTTTCGAGATATAATTCACATACCATACAGTTCATCCATTTAAAATGTACAGTTCATTAGTTTTTAGTATATTCACAGAGTTGTGCAAGAACCACCACTATCTAAATTCAGAACACTTTCGAAAATAAACCCTGTATCCATTAGCAGTCATTCCAAATTCCTTCTTTCTCCCAGCCCCTGGCAACCACTAATCTACTTTCTGTCTCCACGGACTTACCTACCCCAGACATTTCATATTAATGGAATCATACAGTATGTGGTATTAATGGGTTGAATTGTGTCCCCTTCCCTCAACACACATTGAAGTCCTAACGCTCAGGAGGACCTCAGAATGTGACCCTGTTTGGAATGAGGGTTGTTGCAGATGTAATTAGTCAAAATGAGGTCTTGAGGGTGGACTAGTGACTGGTGTCCTTATAAAATGGGGAAATTTAGGGACCTCCTGGTGATCCAGTGGTTAAGACTCCAAGCTTCCAGTGCAGGGGGTCCAGGTTCCATCCCTGGTTGGGGAACTAGATCCCACTTGCTGCAACTAAGTCCCAGCGCAGCCAAATATAAACATACATACATATATATATATATATTGTTTTTTTAAAGGGGGGGAAATTTGGGTAAAGGGAGATGGTTATGTGAAGATGAAGGCAGAGATTGAGGTGATGTACCTACAAGCCCAGGAATACGGCAGATTGCCAGCAAACCACAAGAAGCTAGGAGGGGCATGAACAGATACCCTCAGAAGAAAGCAAAACTGCTGACCCCTTGATCTTGGGCTTCGAGTCTCCCTCTAGAACTGGGAGGCAATATATTTCTGTTGTTTAAGCCACCCATCCTGTGCTATTTTGTTACAGCAACCCTAGCAAATAAATCGGAGAAGGCAGTGGCACCCCACTCCAGTACTCTTGCCTGGAAAATCCCATGGACAGAAGAGCCTGTAGGCTACAGCCCATGGGGTCGCAAAGAGTTGGACATGGCTGAGCGACTTCACTTTCACTTTCATGCACTGGAGAAGGAAATGGCACCCCACTCCAGGGTTCTAGCCTGGAGAATCCCAGGGACGGGGGAGCCTGGTGGGCTGCCGTCTCTGGGGTCGCACAGAGTCGGACACGACTGAAGCGACTTAGCAGCAGCAGCAGCAGATGAACACACAGGGTCTTTAGTATCTGGCTTCTTTCATGTGGAACCAGGTTTTCTAGGGTCATCCATGTTGTACCATGTGTCGGTGTTTCATTTCTCTGATGATCAAATCATATATTCTTTTATTTTTTTGGCCACCTCATGTGGCATGTGAGATCTTGGTTCCCCAGTCAAGCATTGAACCCATGGCCTCTGCACTGGAAGTGTGGAGTCTTAACCATTGGGCTGCCAGCGAAGTCCCCAAATCACATTCTACTGTATGGATTTTATTTATCCATTCACCAGTTGATGGGATATGGGTTTCATTTGCTGTTATGAAAAATGCTGCTATGAACATTCCTGTACAAGTTTTAATGTGGACATATGTTTTCATTTCTCTTGGGTATAGACCTACATTTCTCTTTTCCAGCTGTGAATCCTGGACCCCCATGAGACAACTTGCTCAAGGTTACTGCCTAGACCATGGAAAAACGGTCCCTCCAACTTAGATCTGTTTGATTTCGAACTCAGAGGTCTTTCAACTCTTATTAGGCTAGACACACTCACACTCGTGCAAATTTGTTGACATGTACACACATTACACCCACACGCAACAGACAGTCCTTGGAGCCCGCTGCTTTGCCCAGGGTACAGAAGTTCAACAAAATCTATCACCAAACAGAAGGGATGAGATGCTGAGGGAGATACTGAGACTCCCAAAGAATAAATAAGTCAGGACATTGATTTGAATATTACCGAGGGAAAGACCAAAAACATTTAAAGGGGCATAAAGAAATTAGTGATCAGCCAATGGCTCAAATGTGGTCTCCCGGAGCACGCACACAACTTGTATCGATTGCGACGAGGTTTCTGGAAACAAAAGCAATTTACCAGAAGAATAGTACGCGAGTCAAAGATGTTTATGTGCAGAGAGCCTCATTTGAAATCTGTCCGGGGTTCTGCTCTCACCATCCAGTTACTCAGCGAGGGCGGGGGTAGCTTACATAAGCAAACTGGCCTCCGATGGGGCGGCGAGCACAGGAAGATTTGATTTCACCGTTTCTGTGAGCGAGCAGGATCAGAAGCTATTCTGAGCGGCCTCAAAGGAAAAGCGCCAGAAATCATAAATAAAGAAGAAGTCAAGCGTGTCCAGTGGCCATATCAAATGTGACATTCCGGCAGAATGTGTGAACACAGTATCTTTCAAGCTGCTGATTCTTTGGAAAAAAAAAAAGAAAATACCTTAATTCCCAGTGACAATAACATTCACTGCAGTTAAAACCTAACAGAAGGCAAAGCAATGTGGGGCATAAAGAAAAAAGTAACACTTGGAGGAACGCAACATTCAGCCTTTCATTTAACAGATATTTATTTTCGATACCTTCTCTCTGCCTGTCATTCTGGACCCACTGTTCTCAAGTCAGTCGCCCTGCTTCATTTTTCCCCGTACTTTTTTATTGCTCCCTGACCATACATTATATGTTTATTTGCTTGTGGCCTGAGATGGTTAATTTCATGTGTCAGTGTGACTGGGTCATGGGGTGCCCAGGTATTTGGTCACATGTTTTCCTGGGTGTGCCTGCAACAGAGTTTTGGAGGAGATGAACGTTTGAATCAAAGTAAAGCAGGCTGTTCACCCTAATGTGGATGGCCCTCATCCAGTCAATGAGTAGAAGAGACAGAGGAACAGGGAAATCTGCCTCCCTGACTGTTTGAGCGAGGACTTTGGCTTTTTCTGCCCTCAGGTTGGAATCTCCACCATGTGCTCTACTGAATTTCAGGCCTTTGGGCTCAGGCTGGAATTATAGCACAGGCTTTCCTGGGTCTCCGGTTTGACAAATGCAAATTCGAGGGGTTTTTAACCTCTATAATTGTATGAGCCAGTTCCGTACAGGAAATCACTTGCTGTAAATACAGATAGAGATGATAGAGACAGAGGTATAGAAGTGTATGCATATATATCCCATTGGTTCTGTTTCTCTGGGAACCCTAATACATGGCCCATCTCCCCAATTGGAGTGTAAGTTATCTCACTTCCAGGTGATGGCTCCAGCCTCCTAATTCATCTCTCCGGTTCTCTTTTTGCCTCCTCCTCAATTTGTTTTCCGCCAACTGGGAGGTCATTCTCCTGCTTTAAGTCACCAGGGTTTCGTCTGGGGTCCGGAGGGCCACAGAGTAGAGAGAGGGCAAGGCTCCCCGTTCTGGAGGCCTGACATCTGTCAGCCACAGATGGACACGCTTTCTGACCGGCTCTCTGAACTCAAGTGACTTGACTTTTCTCAGGTGCCCTCATGTCTCAGGGATGCTTACCCGCCCTGATCACTCCCTTATCTGTCAGCCAAACTGGGCCTCTCTGCTCCTTGCCTCCCTCCAAGAAGGCAGGAGTCACACAGTCCAGCTCAGGCTCCTCAACAGGTCAGCCTTGTCCCTAAAGCCCGGTAACAAGCTCAACCATGTACTCGCTCACTCGCTGGCACACTAAAAGTGCTCAAAGGCAGGCAGCATTTATTTAATAGCAGCTTTATTGAGACTACTGGAGAAGGAAATGGCAACCCACTCCAGTATTCTTGCCTGGAGAATCCCAAGGATGGAGGAGCTTGGTGGGCTACAGTCCACGGGTTGCAAAGAGTCGGACATGACTGAGCGACTTCACTTTCACTTTATTGAGATTATAATTCATACACCACAAAATTCACCCTTTAAAGTGAGAAATTCAGTGACATGCTCAGAGTTGTGCAACCATTACCATTACTTGTTTTCAGAACATTTTTATCACCACCAAAGAAACCCTATTACCATGAACAGTTCCCTGTTCTCTCTCCCCTCTCTCCAGTCCCTGGTAACCACTAATCTGCTTGCTGTCTCCATGGATTTGCCTATTTTAGATATTTCATATAGAAAGAATCATACAACATGGGGTCTTTTGTGTTTGGCTTCTTTAATTTAGCATCATGTTTTAAAGATTTATCCATGTTGTGGTATGTCTCAGTCATTCAATCTTTTCTAATTGCCAAATATTATTCTGTTGTATGGATAGATCACATTTTGTTTCTTCAGTCCTCATTTGACAGAGGTTGAGTTCTTTCTGCCTTTTGGCTATTACAAAAAAAGCTTCTGCCAACATTCATGGATAAGTTTTTGTGTGGACAAATGTGTGGATGTGGGCACACAGTAGTGGAATTGCTGGATGATATGGTCACAGTATATTTAACTATCTAAGGACATGCCAAACCGTTTTCAAAAGTAGTTGTAGCATTTTACATTCCCACCAGCCATGTAGCAGGGTTCTAATTTCTCCACATCCTCATCAACACTTGTTACTGTCTTTGTTTTAGCTATCCTAGTGAACATAGTGCTTAATAGTCATTGTGGGAACTGGGGTAAATGCGTGCTCAAGAGCGCACCCAGCCTCCCTGTGGCCCATCCTTCACGATACTGACCCATCTAAGTTGCCAGATTCCTACTTGGCTTCCATCTAGCATCTCTTCTCCTTTTCCTGGCTCCATCCCTCACTTTCTCATGCGCTGAGACACCCTTCTCTCCGTGCTGTTGGTAGTTTTACCACTCCAAACTAGATAAACATCTAGAACCAGGTACAGCTACCTGCCTGAGGAATATGACTGCTGTCTGGACCTTCTGGTGTTTGAAACCAGTGTTCTTGGTATGGACTCCAGCCCACACTGAGCCCAAGTACTCTGTCCCTTTAGATACCACAAGAGGGGACAGAGTTAGCTCTGATTAAGGTCAGTTCAAGATACAGTTAACGAGGGACTTCCCTGGGGGTCCAGTGGCTAAAACTCTGTGCTCCCTATGCAGGGAAGGCCCGAGTTCGATTCATGCCCAGGGAACTAGATCCCACATGCTGCAACTAAAGAGTCTGCATGCTGCATCTTAGACCTGGTGCAGCCAAATAAATATTAAAAAAAATAATAATAAGTGGAATTTCCCTAGGTAGTCCAGTGGCAAAGAATCCACCTGCCAATGTGGGGGACACAGGTTTGATTCCTGGTTGGGGAACTAAGATTCCACGCGTGACTGGGCAACTAAGCCCATACACCACAAGTACTGAGCCCACGTGCCCAGAGCCCGTCCTCTGCAAGGAGAAGCCACTGCAGTGAGAAGCCCACACACTGCAACGAAGGGCAGCATCTGCTCAGCACAACTAGAGAAAGCACCACCACAGCAGTGAAGACCCAACACAGCCCTCCCAGCCAAACAGTAATATAAAAAACACAAAACCTACAAAACAGCATATTTACCAAAAAATCTTAGAAAAAAGATACAGTCAACGATGCATGGCAACAGTGGAAATACTGGCTAACATTTATTTATTTGGCGTTCTCCATAGGCCTGGCACTGTGCTAGGCACTAACACATATGCTTTTTGTCAATCTTTATGGCAGTCTTGGGAAGGAATACAGTTATTTCCACTTTATCGATGAGGAAATTCTGTTGAGAGGACGAATCACTTACTCAAGGATATACAACATGTAAACACTACAATGTAAGCCGTGGATCACCCAAGGCAGAATCTGAACACTTACTTGGTATACTTCACCTCCTAATGCTTCGGGGACGAGCTAGGCACAGTCCTGCTCTCCAGTTCCAGGATCCAAACTCTGTAGTAGTTTGCTATTGATGCTGTATGTAACAAGTTAACAGAAACCGAGTTATACACAGACTCCAAACAACACAAATTAATTATCTTATAGTTCTGGGGGGTCCGAGTTCCCTGTGGGTCTTAACGGGCTAGAATGAAGGTGTGGGCAGGGCAGGGTGGCAATCTTTCTGGAGGCTCTGGGAGTGAATCCCTTTTCTCATCTCTAGTCTCTCGAGGCTGCCTGTGTTCCTCTACTTGTGGCCCCTTCCTCCATCTTCAAAGCCAGCAACTTTTTCTGGCCTTTGGTTTTCCAATAATCTCTCTAGGATGGCCACTTTGGCTCTAAATTTGAGAAGTTCTAAGACTTTGCAACCCTATGGTTTGTTTTTTTTTAATTGAGGTCACCCGAGGACAATGGACAGAGGAGCCTGGTGGGCTGCAGTCCATGGGGTTGCTGGGAGTCGGACACGACTGAGCGACTTCACTTTCACTTTTCATTTTCATGCATTGGAGAAGGAAATGGCAACCCACTCCAGTACTCTTGCCTGGAGAATCCCAGGGACGGGGGAGCCTGGTGGGCTGCCATCTGTGGGGTCGCACAGAGTCAGACACAACTGAAGCGATTTAGCAGCAGCAGCAGCAGAGGCCCAGAATGGGCCAAAGCTACCAAAATGTTCTCAACCCTTATTAAAAATGCGGAAGTGTCTTGACACATGCTACAACATGGATGGACCTTGAAAACATCATGCTAAATGAAAGGCCACATATGGTATGATTCCATTTATATAAAATCTCCAGAGTAGGCAAATCTATAGAGACGGAAAGTAGACACATGAGTGCCAAGGGTTGGAGAAGTTGAGGGGAAGTAGTAAGGGACTAGTAGGTACAGGATTTCTTTATGGAGTGATTAAAATATTCTGAAGTTAGTGGTGATGGTTGCACAACTGTGAATATACCACTGAACTGTATACTATAAAAGGATGAATTTTGTGATATTGCAACAGGAAAAAACAAATCTGACTCTATATTGGATGTTTCTTTTAATCTTTGTATTCTATTGCTTTTGCTGCAAGTTAATCACCAAAGGCATGTTGTCCGTAAGCTTAAATTATACATAATGGCCCATCTCTGGGAACCCTGCCACCCAGGTAATGAGTGTTAAGCTAAAATATCATTGTTCAACTTCTAACCAGGCCCACCTGTGAAGGGTGGCAGGAAGGAAGAAATCAACGCATTGCTTACAGACTCTAACTGGAACCAGGACTTTACTCCCTCCCCTCTTAGAAGCCTGAATGCTAACACAGAGAAGATGGCTCTTTGGGATATTTAGCCACCATCTTCTTGGTCCCTGGTGGCTCAGATGGTAAAGCATCTGCCTGCAGTGCAGGAGACCCAGGTTCAATCCCTGGGTTGGGAAGATCCCCTGGAGAAGGAAATGGCAACCCACTCCAGTACTCTTGCCTGGAAAATTCCATGGACTGAAGTGGGCTACAGTCCATGGGGTCGCAAAGTGTTGGACACAATTGAGTGACTTCACTTCTTGGTCTACTGGGTTCCCCAATAAAAATAAAGTCGCCATTCCTTGCCCCAACACCCCCTCTCTCCATTTACTGATGAGCAGTATAAGCT
Source organism: Neotragus pygmaeus (assembly GCA_006410875.1). Lineage (NCBI taxonomy): Eukaryota > Metazoa > Chordata > Mammalia > Artiodactyla > Bovidae > Neotragus > Neotragus pygmaeus. The sequence goes on from SJYV01050251.1 coordinate 44,563, forward strand.
TATTTGTGAGTTACATCTCAAATTAAAATAAATAAATTTATATAAAATTTTAAAAATGTGATAAGTGTAAAAGGTGTTCTTGGGACACAAAGTCTCTTAGTCAAATCTGGGCTTTGGGAAAGGCTTTCCAGAGGATGTGATGGAAGATGAGTTAGTGTCAAATGAAGGAAGACAGAAAGAGCATTCAGGCAGAGGGAGCATGGAGGTGTGAATAAGTATGGCCTGTTGATGAGCCTTGTTAGATGAATGGACAGATGGACAGACATACAAGTGAATGAATGAATAGTGGAGGGAGGGTGGATAGATGGTAGATGAATGGAGGTGGGTCAGTGGATGCAGTGGCAAAATAGGCATGCATAACCTGATTATCTTATCTTATCCAACAGTTATCTCAGCCTTTATGGCTTACTCCCTTGATGTTTGGGTCAGGAATTTAGGGAATGTCAAAGATGAAAGACACAGTATGCCCCCTGGGGAGTCTGCAGTCCTGAGTGCAGAGTTGTGGAGCCACATTACTCTTGCTGCTAGGGGACTTCCCAGGAGAGCCACCAATGGTTACGTTTAGGGGACAGACAGGAGGAGGAACTAGAGAAGAAGGTGGAATCAGAGAGCCAGGTAGAAACCAGCCGGGGGCAGCCTCACCAATCAGCTCTGCAGGGAAAAAGAAGCCACGGAACAGGGCACCCTCAAGGTGGCATGTCGTCTGGGGAGGGCCCTCGCATCAGACTTAGGAGACCTGCATCCTTGTCCCCTTTCTGCATTTGAATCCCTGTATGACTACAGGCTGGACACTAACGCTCTCTGGACTCCACTTCCTTGTCTGTTTGATAACAAACTCACCACTTCACTGCAAAAAGGAGGAGAAAAAGTGGAAGCAGTGACAGATTTTATTTTCTCAGGCTCCAAAATCACCACGGACAGTGACTGCAGCCATGAAATTAAAAGACACTTGCTCCTTGGAAGAAAAGCTGTGATAAATCTAGATATTGTATAGGAGAGACATCACTTTGCCCACAAAGGTCCATATAGTTAAAGCCATGATTTTTCAAGTAGTCACGTATGGATGTGAGAGTTGGACCATAAAGAAGGCTGAGCACTGAAGAATTGATGCTGTTGAATTATGATGTTCAAGAAGACTCTTGAGAGTCTCTTGGACTGCAAGGATATCTGGCCCATCAGTCCTAAAGGAAATCAACCTTGAATATTCATTGGAAGGACTGATGTTGAAGTTCCAGTATTTTCATCACCTGATGGAAAGAGCTGATTTATAAGAAAAGACCCTGATGCTGGGAAAAATTGAAGGCAGGAGGAGTAGAAGGTGGCAGAGGAAGAGATAGATAGCATCACCGACTAAATAAACATGAATTTGAGCAAACTTGGGGAGTCAGTGGAGGACGGAGGAGCCTGGTGTGGTGCAGTCCACGGGGTCATAAAGAGTCAGATACGACTGAGCAACAGAACAATACATGAATGATGATGAATGTGAGCTTGAAAGTTTCAAAGGCCCTTCGGTGAAACGGAGTTGTTAGGGTTTTGAGACTAAGCAAAGCAAGGGCAGAAACATCATTTCAAATCAGTGCCAGGCAGTGTGGTACAGAGGAAAGAGCATAACCCCTGGCCTTGGATGGTACTGGACTCTCATCCAGCCTTACCCCTTACTAGACTCAACGTCTTGGGCTAGTGCCTTAATTTTCCAAGCCCAACTTCCCTCATTTGCACAACAAGGTTATTAATGCTTATCGCACAGAGTTTGTTGGGAAGGCTTAAGTAAACTGAAAACTGTATGGACAGCACTTGGCATTTTTCAATTTTTAAAAAATGTGAGTGCCCATCCCCTGACTTTCTCTCTCTCTGCTTAGTGCACATATTTTAAGTCTTAATCTTCACCCTGTTCCCTCTTCTTCTGAGAAGACCCAGCACCGGTGTTGAGCCCCAGCGGCCATGAGTATTACATAACCCTGGTCCCTTGGTCACAGATGACTGGACTCTGCTGGGTGCCTAAATCAGCAAGTGACACATTTGAGAGTCAAGTTCGCTTGAGGAAACAAAGGACGGAAAGAAGGAAGAAGAGAAGTTTCCTTCATGTCTTGACTTAATTTGATCAGGTTCTCACCGAGGCTGTGGGCACCTCTCTAGACTTATCCCTGAGGCTGAAGGCCTGACTGACGTCACCACATCACAGAAGGTCTTCCCTGTGGTCTGCCCCTGACAAGGACCCCTCTGAAGAAGAGAGGGTTCAGGGGCAGACAAGAGGAAGGACCTCACTGAGAGGTGCTGACCTTGGTCAGGAATGGCCTCCTCCGGCTGGGCCAGAGATTCGCGGGTGGGGGTGCGAGGCGGCCTTAAGGACTAGTGGTGACTCAGGTGGTCCCTGAGGGTTCCTGATAAGGAGGCTCAGGACAACAACAAAGACCGGAATCTAAGCCTCCCGACTCCATTTTGTGCAGACAGGCCCTTGAGGGCCCAGTGCTGCTGTGGTGCCAGGCCACGGGGCGCCATCTGCCAAAGCTGGTCTGCTCCAGGGCTGCCCCATCTCAGCCAGCGTGCTCCCTGCTTCGCCCCCCAGCGCCTCTCTCTTACCCTTACCCCATCTCCTGGCGGCCGCCGCCACCACTTCTTATTCATTCTTGGCTTTCAATCTCTGTCTTCTTACTGTGTCTCTTGGCTTCTGGCCTTGCAAAAACAGAGCTCTGCCTCTCTCNCCCCCCAGCGCCTCTCTCTTACCCTTACCCCATCTCCTGGCGGCCGCCGCCACCACTTCTTATTCATTCTTGGCTTTCAATCTCTGTCCTCTTACTGTGTCTCTTGGCTTCTGGCCTTGCAAAAACAGAGCTCTGCCTCTCTCCGGAGGCTGCCTCTCAAACCCCGAGAGGGAAGCACGCTGGCTCCTTTGGTCACTGTTGTCTGTGCTCAGTACGTGGGGCTCAGCCAGGCTCCTCCCCAGGCCACTGGCCCACCTGTGGGGTGGCTGCCTTTGTGTTGGGTACACACCTTAATCCAGTGTGCAAGGGTGGGTCAGCCAGGCAGCTTTATTCCAGAAGGGGCCTGGGCCTGGCAGCTCTCAGAGCATGCTACATCTTTCTCTAACATACCTGGGGAAGGAGCAAATGAGATTGTGGAGGTGACTATGCTTTGAAAAGTATAATGGGCCTGCTGGCACAGAATATCTACTTTTCACCACATTAACAAGGCCGTCACGTTGCAGCTCCTAGGGAACTTTTGCTTCCCTAGGACTTGTGGCCAAGGGCAGTGGGTACCAATGGCCCTGGTCTGTGATTTCCAAACCCCTCTCCAGGGAAGTTGCTGGGACAGCCATGCCCCTCCGCCTTCCCCGACTAGTGCTGCTTCTTCGAGAACCCTCCTTACCTGCTTCTCTGCTCCAGCTCCAGTCTCTCTGGGCTCTCCCGACAAGGTGCACAGAGCCCCACGCTGCCCGAGCGCTCCCAGGTGCTTGCACTTTAGCGCTCCTTCCACGGGGACCTCAGAACATTCCCAACAGCTGAGGAAGCAGCGCCCTCTTCTTTTCAGCCTTGCCCATGGGGAGTAGGGGGAGGAGGCTCGGCCCTTCACTACCTTCTAGCTCACCTGATCTAGCCTGTTGAAGAGAATGCCTCTTCCTCTGTCAAGGTCCCAAATTCCAGAGAAAGGACCAAGGCTGGTTCAGCTGGGGTCAGAGGTCCGTGCCTGTACAACCAGCTACAGCCAAAGGCCATGTTGGAACCATCTCCACAGACAGGCAGTGGGCGACAGTGGACGGGGCCGTCCAGGACCAAGCCTTCACTCCGAGGAGCCCACACATGTCACAGTCCTGTGCTACCAGATCTCTGATCACTCCCCGGCTCGTGAGCCAGTGACCCAGACTGGCATCGGCCACCTGGACTCTCTGCTTCCTTGTGGAGCTTCCTACCCACCTCTGGCCTCGGAGATAGACTTTCTTCTCTTCCCCTTTTTCCTTTGATTGTTATTCTTTACACCTCAGGGCTGGACTCTCAGCCCCCTATTCCCTTCACCTGTTTTGGAATCCAAGGGACAAGGGGTGGGCAGGTGGGCAGGTGGGCCAGCTGATCAGATGGGTGACCCTGCCATCTTAGAGTTCCCATGCTGCTCTGCAGCTTAGACCCCCTTCTCCTACCTCTAGATATATTCTTTTCTTCTTCTTTGCTAATAGCTATCCTGAGATAATAATTCACATACAATATAATTCACCACCTTTTTAAAGTGTACAGTTCAATGTTTTGTCACATATTTTGTGTTCACAATTATGAAACCATCAATCCAATTTGCAACATCCCCCTCCAAATCCCCATTAGCATCATTCACTTTTTTTTTTGCACCAATTCCTCCCCCCACAGCTATAGACAATCCCCAATCTATATTTTGCCTGTATTTATTTTTCTATGCCCAATATTTCATAAATGGATTCTTATAACATATGGTCTTTTGTGACTGGCTTCTTTCTCTTTTTATATTTTTTGTTTATTTATTTGACTGCTTTTTAGTTGTCCCATGCAAGATTTTCAATCTTCATTGCAGCATGTGAACTCTTGGTTGCAGCCTGTGGGATATAGTCCCCTGACCAGGAATTGAACCCAGGTCCCTTGTGTTGGGACCACGAGGGAAGTCCCTTGGCTTCTTTCAGTTAAGATTTTCAAGGTTCAATCACATTGTAGCAGATATCAGTACTTTATTTCCTCTTATGATGGAATAATATCCCATTGTATGGATAAACCACATTTTTATTTATCCATTCATCAGCTGGCAGACAGTTGAGTTGTTTCTTCTTTTGGGCCATTATGAACAATGCTGCTGTGAAAATTTATGTAAAAGTTTCTACATGAACACATTTTCATTTCCCCTGGGTATACAGCTAGGAGTAGAATGACTGGGTCATACAGTAGCTCTATGTTCAACTTTTTGACGACCTGCCAGGCTGTTTTCCAAAGCGAGTGCACTATTTTGCTTTTCCATCAGCAGTGTGTGAGGGCTCCAAGTTCCCCACATCCTCGCCAAGACTTGCAACTACTTGTCTTCTTGACTGCAGCATTGAGAAGTTCTTACTGTCCATCCTTGAAGGACTTGCTCAGAGGCCAGCTCTTCTACGATCCCCTCCTCTCTCCCTGACTTCTCTCCTTGGACTCCCTGCCTCCTTAGGATTCCATGTAACGGGACGTTTATAAAACTCCAATGATGCCAAGGAAAGGCCTCCTGCGGGAGCTAGAGTCAGAAGCAGTCCCCTCTGGCTCATGTGTGATCTGAATGGAGATTAGTGAAAGCCCAAGTGAAACCAGCCCTCCAGAAGCTGCTGTCACAGGTGAAAGCTTCCATTAGAACTGTTCCTCTAGGACAAGGATCTGGCCCTGAGCTTACTCAGGGCTCCATTGATTTGTAAAACAGAAACTCACTTAACTCCGTACAGAGACTTGTCAGGGGGCGGAGCAGTATTTGGCATTCAGTCTCCATTGTTCTGAAAACAGTACTTAGATCTTTTTTTTTTTTTAAGTCCATTCTTCACGCTCTCTTAGTCTATTTGGTTTAGGTGGGCCTGGACCCAGCCAGAGGTAATGGCCCCTGTTTGGCCAATCACAATAATGGTTTAGGGTCACGTGACCAAATCTNTTTTTTTTTTTTAAGTCCATTCTTCACGCTCTCTTAGTCTATTTGGTTTAGGTGGGCCTGGACCCAGCCAGAGGTAATGGCCCCTGTTTGGCCAATCACAATAATGGTTTAGGGTCACGTGACCAAATCTGGGCCAGTAATCATCAGTCCTGGGACCTTTTCTAGATGAGCCAATGAGTCAGCAGAAACACTGATCTGCAGAGGGGAAAAAAGGAGATATACAGAGAAAAAGCAGGAATGGGAGATTGTGTGGCTTCAGGGAGAGAGGTCAGGAGCAAGAGATGTGGAGTCAGAGGCAGCCTTTTCATTCCTATGGTTTCTGGCTGTGCTTTCTGCAGTGGATTCCATGACATTCCCCCTTGGTTTATTATACACCCCATTTTTAGTTGAAATCTTCACTAGTCAAGATTCATTCATTTTTGTATTGATTCAATTTTATATCAGATTAGCTTAAACAAGAAAAGGGAGATCTCTGGGCACACAACATTGGAAAACTCAAGGGATGAATCCAGGTATGGCAGAATTTAGAACCTCAGATGACATCACTGAGAAGTAGTCTCTTTCTCTGTGTTGGCCTCCTTGTTAGGTAGGGTTTCTCAAGAGGTAGACAAGATGGCCCCAGAAACTCCAGGCTGTATAGAGACCCCTGAAGACAGTAATATCTTTCCAATAGTTCAGTAAGGTTGGAGACAGATTCCCATTAGGCCCCAGATCTGCCACTGCTGTTAGTACATGCCTTGGTGGTGTGTGCATGCTGAGTCGTGTTGGATTCTTGGTGACCCCATGAACTGTTGCCCACCAGCCTCTTCTGCCCATGGAATTTCCCAGGCAAGAATCCTGGAGTGGGTTGCCATTTCCTCTTCTGGGGGATCTTCCTGACTCAGGGATTGAACCAGCATCTCCTGCATTGGCAGGCAGATTCTTTACCACTGAGCCACCTGGGAAGCCCTTAGTGCTGTTTACTTTCAGCCTAACGGGGACAGGGGAGGGGAGGAGGAGAGAAAGAGGAAGAAAGGCATAGGATTTGTTTAGTACCTATCAGCTCGGGGGTCACTGTTCAGCCCCTTTACCTGTGATGGAGCCCATTCACAACCTTGTCTGACTGCCAGTAAAGGAGGGCCAATAATGTTCAAAGAACCTCCTTCTGTGCCTGAGACTTTCTGGACTTGAATATGCAAAGATGGGCAAGATTTGGAACAGGGCTTGAGAAGGTTGAATTGTTCTGTCTAGGAAAGTAGGAAAATTTGGAGGGGGTTAAGAAGGGGATGACAGAGGATGAGATGGCTGGATGGTATCACTGACTTGATGGACGCGAGTCTGAGTGAACTCCGGGAGTTGGTGATGGACAGGGAGGCCTGGCGTGCTGTGACTCATGGGGTTGCAAAGAGTCGGACACGACTGAGTGACTGAACTGAACTGAATGATAATAATAATAATAGCTAACATTATTAACACTCTGCTAAGGGCTTCCCATGGATTGCTTTATGAAATCCTCACCACCAATCCTGTTATCTTCAGCTTTTATTATCCTCAGAGAAAGATGAAATTGATGTTCAGAGAGGTTGGGTAACTCTCATATTATCACATAGCTGATGAGATCCAAAGCTAGGCTCAGAGAGTCAGGCCATATGGGAGCAGAACTCTTGCATTTAACCACTGGACTATTTTGAGTCTCAAGGAAGAGAGGTGTGAAAAAGAAGATGAAGAAGAGAGCCAGGATTATTGTACAACACAGGGAATATAGCCAATATTTTATAACAACTAAAAATGAAGCATAACCTTTAAAAACTGTGAATCACTATATTGTACACCTGTAACTTATATAATATTATACATTGACCATGTCGTTGCTGTTTAACAGCAAAGTCATGTCAAACCCTTTTGTGACCTGATGGACTGTAGCCCGCCAAGCTCCTCCAGCCATGGAATTCATCAGGCAAGAATACTGGAGTGGGTTGCCATTTCCTTCTGCAGGGGATCTTCCCTACCCAGGGATTGAACCCACATCTCCTGCACTGGCAGGCGGATCCTTTACCGCTGAGTCACCAGGGAAGCCCATATTGACTATGCTTCAATTTAAAAAAAAATTAAAAGGAAAAGAAAAGAACCAGGCTGGGGAACTGTGTGAGATAAAGGGGTCCATGAAAACTTCTCAGGGGTGAAACTTTAAAGAACAGGACTGTCCAATGTCTGTTTGAAGTTTTTATTGTCGCACTTGAAACCTTCCCTCTGACTTCCTGAAACCTCCCTTTGCCTGCCTTCCACACAAATACCTCTGCGGTGGTTTCTGGTGGAAATAGCAGAAGGCGACGGCCACATTCCACGTCTCAGTCAGGGCGCTGTGAAAACAAAACAGCAGACCTGGGTCAGAGGCCTGATCCAGACACTAAACGAATTTAGCAGAAGTCACTGCTCTGATGCGGAAGGGAGGGAGAAAACGTAAACCAGAGTGCTCCAAAGCATAGGCGGTATCTTTGCATTCCCACAGGGTGTAGAATATGGCTTTGATCTGATATTTTTGAAATCATAAAGGATGGGGGGGCGGCCCAGCTGATACATGGGTTATGTACAGAGGGCAAACTGAAGCTGAGAGACGCTCCAGTTCCCCATTCGCCTCCCTGTGCCCCAAGCCTTGGGCTGGCTGGGTTTTGAAGATAGACTCCAGCTTACACAGGGCATGGAGAGGGCCAATGACTAAGGTGAGGAAGGGACCAGGGAGGGACTTGGGTTCCTTGGGTCCAAGTGTCTGAGCCAGAGCATAAGCCCTCTTGTGGAAACCGACACGGATGAACTTAGGGGGAGTGGGCTGGCTTCACTACCTTCGGTGGGGGGGGGTCCCGGGCCTGGCGTGTGGCTGTCTGCAGATGGGCCTCAACTGGCTCCTGCTGTAAGCTGAGGAGACAGGGGGGCAGCGAGCCAGGCTGAACTTGGCCAGGGACTCCGGTGAGAGACTCAGACCTGCCTGGTAAACTCTGATGAGGGGAAAGTCTGGAACGCTGGGCCCTGAGGGGGAGGGGGCATGGGGGGCTGTCTCAGAGGCGGCCCTCAGAGGCAGCCAGAGCCAGAGGAGGGGCGCAGGAAGCAGGGAGGTAAGCTTGACCCGCTGCCCACCTGGGCAGACTCAGGGCCGCTCGGTTTCCCAGAGTAGCTGAGAGATGCGTCTTGTCAGTTGCCAGAGGGGCCGGAGCCCAGCCAGGCTCTGGCGGCTGCCTGGCTCTCAGGCGAGTTCCCGCGGCTTTTCCTCCCTCTCCTGAACCTTCCATTGGCTCCTCCGAGGCTCCCTTCCCGTCTTCTCCCATCCTGCTTTCCCTCCGAGGCTGCAGCATCCCTTCTATCTGATGATGCCCAGATGTCCACCTCNGCTGCCTGGCTCTCAGGCGAGTTCCCGCGGCTTTTCCTCCCTCTCCTGAACCTTCCATTGGCTCCTCCGAGGCTCCCTTCCCGTCTTCTCCCATCCTGCTTTCCCTCCGAGGCTGCAGCATCCCTTCTATCTGATGATGCCCAGATGTCCACCTCCTGAGCGTCCCTGACCTCGTACCCACCCCTGCCCCCACATTGCCACAGATCCCTCAGCCTCAGAGGCCCCGATCCACACTCCCCTCTGCAGCCCTAGGCCTGGGGAGCAAGACTCCCTTCCGCAGCCCTTTCTCTCCTTACCTCCCCTGACCCCCAGGAGAGAGCTAGACCTTGAGGTCAAGTCCCGACTAGCCCTGTTTACCAGTGGGTGGGCGCTGGGGAATCTGATCCCGCCCATGCCCGTGTCTCCTACATTGAAGCTCTCCTCTACCTGTGCCTGGCCCTCCCTCTGTTGTCTTCCCACCCTGGCTGCAGAGGTGGTTGGCTAAGTGCGGCCTGAGCTCTCTGCTGCTAGCTGCTTCCTCTCTGGAAAGTCATCCCTGAGATGCTGCATCAGGCCTATCCCACCTGGCCCAGCGAAGGTGATGGGATCCTGAGATTTGGCCTCAGCCTTGGAGGAGAGGTCTCCTTGGTCCTTAAACCAACCTGGGTTGGGGGGTGGGCTCGCCATTGATTTGAGGGTGTTACCAGCACCAGCCAATAACATGGTGACCTGCATTTCCCGAGATAGGACACCCCCAGACCGTGCAGGGAGGGGTGAGTGGAGAGACAGGTGTCCTGCTTCCTAGGTCCCACTGCCTGATCCATTCAATAAAGCCTCATTTTGGCCTGATTTCTAACCATCTTTCCCCTTCAAAGCAGACTCTTTTTTGTGTTCCCCTCATAGGCGGTTTATTAAGGACTTTCAGGTCCCTCGGTTACAATTATGGCACAGCTTTATGTTTTCAATAACAGCGACCAACTGGGCTCTGCAAACCCCTCCACCAGTGGGGAGTTATGCACCTTTGATAGTATTTGGTCCAGTTTCAAACATTCAGACAGCTTTTGATTATGAAAGCAATTTTTCTCTCGTTAAGGTCTGGTCATTTCAAAACTTCAGGCTCAAATTTGATCCCAAACTTTCTTCTTCCTCCACAAGGTAAGCTAAGCTGGGAGCTCTGGGGGCTGGAGGTGTGCGTGTGGGGTCTGTCACACACAGTCACACAGATACACACACACACACACACACACACACACCCTTCCTCCATGTGATTGTGAGGTCTGTCACACATACACACAAACACCCACTTCTTCTGTGTGAGTGTGGGGTCTGTCTCACACACACACACACTCATATACACACGCTTCCTCTGGGCTCATCCTCCAGGGCTGGGGTCAGGGGAGCAGAAGCAGGGAAATGGCCATCCCTCTAGCAGCACCTGGCCGGGCTGTGGTTCCCCTCCTGTGAGTCACGGCTGTGGTGTCTGCAGGTCTGGAGGTAGTAAGTGGAGGCCCCCAGGTCCCTCTGACAGGGACCCAATCCCAGGCCTCTCCCCCAGGCACAATTGGTCCCTCCCAGACAAAGCTACGCCTTCCAGTGACCCCTCAGCCACATCCCTCTAGTGCCGAGACCCCAGCCCCAGGCTAAGAAGGTTCCAGGGAGCCCATCACCTCCACCTCCTCCCAACCCCCCACATCCTGTGCTTGGCTTGAACCTCTCTGTCTCCCAGGTACCAGAATCCAAAGGACTCTACCCTGGCACCATGTTGTTGAGTCGCCCTGTGGGGGCCTTGGGGCACGTGGTAGTGCATGGCTACGTCCACACCACTGGGGTAAAGGCATGTCAGCCTCCCCTTCCTGCGGTCTCCCCCAGACCTTCCAGTCACTCTCTGTGGACTCCCACTCCTCCACGCTGGGGAGAACCTCCAGGCGCCTGCTCTCCAGCCTTCTCCCTGCAGGCCCCTGAGTGGGGGACAGGAGCATCTTGTGATTGTTAGTTTCCTCAAAAGGCAAGTTTCTCCAGGCTCTGATGCTCTCAGTGGTAAACCCACCAAACCTGTTGGGCCTCTCTCCCAAAGGGGCCCAGAGTCTCAGGGTGATCTCTGGACAAAGATTCCTCTCAGGACCTCCCGCTGTTCCACCTGCCCACGCTGGGCCGGGACCCCAGAGACCCCAGAGTCATCCTAATCACCTTTCTCTTCTCACTGCCCCGCGACAAACTTCTAAACCATCAGATTCAGCTCTCTGCTCCCTGTTCAGCGTTCAGTTGGGCCCATCTGTTCTCACTTGGACACGCCCCTCAATGCCTCCTCTGCCCCAGTTCCTTCCACCAATGGCAGTGACCTTCCTGAAACTCCTCAAATGTTAATCTAGTTATATTCCTCCCCCTACCATCCTCTGCTGGTTCCCTAATACTAGGGAATATTCTAGCTCCTGCTCCCACATTCTAGGCCTCTCTCAGCTTGAGCTCCAGCTTCCTCTCCAGATAAGTCCACACTTGTTAGCCACTGCTGGCTTCATCTAGTACACAGCCTGACCACTGGTCGTGACCAGCCCCTGGCTCTGTGTTGAGGGCTGTGAGGATGAATCAGGAGGAAGGAGAGTGGCATGATCAATCAGTGATGCCTCCCATGGGCCCCAGCTAGCAGAGCTGCTGGGTTTCTGCCATCCTGTTCTACCTAGGGATCCAACCTGGGTCTCCTGCATCGAAGGCAGATTCTTTACCATCTGAGCCACCAGGGAATCCCCAGTTGTTCCAAATTGTCCACCTTTTCCCACCTGGAGGCCACCCTGGACTCTCCATAGCCCACTGCCTCCGTAAACTCTCCACTTGTCCCGACCCTTCCATGACTTCACACGTGCCATCCCCGCTGCTGAGACTCCCCTCCACTTGTTCTCCATTGTCAAGTCACCCCTCACTTTTCCATCTTTCCAGACTTAACTGGGGCAACCTTGCATCCTTTTTGCCCAGATTTACACTGTAGCCCACCGTAACTATTAGTAGGACCTCTTTACTCTCACACAAGTCCCAGTCTGCACTGTGAATTATGTACGCTCACCCTGACTCTAGCACATATGATGCTAGAGGTGCCTCCTGTCATTTCTAGGGCTGTCTTGCCAGTATCCAGCCCAGTGTCTGGCACAGAGAGGTATCTTAGACTGGAGTGGAATTAAACTGGCAGGAAGAAAGAGAAAGCGGCTGGCAAGGTGAGAGGCGGAGAGAGCTGGTGTTGACTGGCATTGGAGTGGGCCCCTGGGACCCCAGTGAATCAGTCAGTTCCCTGCATTACAGGAAGCCGGGGCTTCCCATCAGCCCCTCAGCTCAGGACCCTGGGGGATGGGCCGAGATACAGAAACCCGAGGTGGGAGACTATAAAAAAACTGACTGAGGGGGCCCAGATCCTGCTAGCCCACCAGTGTCATCAGAAAGTAAGACATCTAAAAATACAGCTGCAGACAAACAGGAAGTGGGTGCAGCCAGGAGGTGGCAAAGACACAGCTCTTTGTCTGCACTGCCTGCCGCCCTGAGGGTGTCCTGGCGGGGGCACTGGCACCCCAGGATCTTCGCTCTGGTAGTGCTCCCTGCTTGGAAGGTTCTTCCTTCCCTGGACTCTTCCCCCAGTGGAACTCCCCTTCTGGAAGTTCTCAGCTTCAAGGAGACTTCAAGAAAGCTGTCTCTGATCTGTTACCCCTGCCCTCAATCTGGATAGATTAGTTCTGATCTCTCCTCCATGGCTCTGTCCTTAGATCATTATTTCTGTGATTGTCTGCCTAACCCTGACCAAAGCCCCTCATATAACCTGGGTCAGAGGGCTTAAAGTCAGGCACCTGGGCTCAGATTCCTAGGCATGACCTTGCCCTGCATGCTCTGCGCCTCCTCTGTAAAACCTTGCCTGTAAAATGGAGACAGTTCCAGCAGCCGCCTCTCTGGGTGGTTATGTTGGTAGTGTGCTTTGAAGCACGTCACATGTCTAAAACCTTCCGTGACACCTTGTAAATCGCCTTATTATCAGCATTCAGTACTATAACTTGAATCCTAAAGGAAATCAACCGTGGAATATTCATTGGAAGGACTAATGCTGAAGCTCAGTTCAGTTCAGTTCAATCACTCACTCATGTCTGACTCTGCGACCCCATGGGCTGCAGCACGCCAGGCTTCCCTGTCCATCATCAACTTCCAGAGCTTGCTCAAACTCATGTCCATAGAGTCAGTGATGCCATCCAACCATCTCATTCTCTGTCGTCCCCTTCTCCTCCTCCCTTCAAGCTTTCCCAGCATCAGGGTCTTTTCTAAGGAGTCAGTTCTTTGCATCAGGTGGCCAAAGTATTGGAGTATTGGAGCTTCAGCAACAGTCCTTCCAATGAATATTCAGGGCTGATTTCCTTTAGGATTGACTGGTTTGATCTTCTTGGAGTCCAGGGGACTCTCAAGAGTCTTCTCCAAGACCACAGTTCAAAAGCATCAATTCTTCGGCACCCAGCTCTCTTTATAGTTTAACTCTCACATCCATACATGATTACTAGATGGACCTTTGTCAGCAAAGTAATGTCTCTGTTTTTTAGTTACTGTTTAGGTTTGTCACAGCTTTTCTTCCAAGGAGCAAGTGTCTTTTAATTTCATGGCTGAAGTCACCATCTGCAGTGATTTTAGAGCCCCCCAAAATAAAGTCTCTCACTGTTTCCATTGTTTCCCCCATCTATTTGCCATGAAGTGATGGGACCAGATGCCATGATCTTATTTTTCTGAATGTTGAGTTTTAAGTCAACCTTTTCACTCTCCTCTTTCAGTTTCATCAAGAGGCTCGTTAGTTCCTCTTTCTGCCATAAGGGTGGTGTCATCTGCATATTTGAAGTTATTGATATTTCTCTTGGCAATCTTGATTCCAGCTTATGCTTCATCCAGCCCACCATTTTGCATGATGTACTCTGCATAGAAGTTAGATAAGCAGGGTGACAATATACAGCCTTGACGTACTCCTTTCCTATTTTGAAACCAGTCCATTGTCCCATGTCCAGTTCTAACTGTTGCTTCTTGACCTGCATACAGATTTCTCAAGAGGCAGTTCAGGTGGTCTGGTATTCCAACTCTTGAAGAATTTTCCAAAGTTTGTTGTGATCTGCAGAGTCAAAGGCTTTGGTGTAGTCAATAAAACAGAAGTAGATGTTTTTTTGGAATTTTGTTGCTTTGCTTTTTTGATGATCCAAAGGATGTTGGCAATTTGATCTCTGGTTCCTCTGCCTTTTCTAAATCCAGCTTGAACATCTGGAAGTTCTTGGTTCACATACCACTAAAGCCTGGCTTGGAGAATTTTGAGCATTACTTTGCTAGCGTGTGAGATGAGTTCAATTGTGTGGTAATTTGAACATCCTTTGGCATTGCCTTTCTTTGGGCTGGGAATGAAAACTGAACTTTCCCAGTCCTATGGCCACTGCTGAGTTTTCCAAATTTGAAGGCATATTGAGTGCAGCACTTTCACAGCATCATCTTTTAGGATTTGAAATAGCTCAACTGGAATTTCATCACCTCTACTAGCTTTGTTCATAGTCCCACTTGACTTTGCATTTCAGGATGTCTGGCTCTAGGTGAGTGGTCACTCCACTGTGGTTATCTGGATCATTAAGATCTTTTTTGTATAGCTCTTCTGTGTATTTTTGCCACCTCTTCTTCGTATCTTCTGCTTCTGTTAGGTCCATACCATTTCTGTCCTTTATTGTGCCCATCTTTGCATGAAATGTTCCCTTTTAATCTCTAATTTTCTTGAAGAGATCTCTAGTCTTTCCCATTCTATTGTTTCCTCTATTTCTTTGCATTGATCCCTGGGAAGGTTTTCTTACCTTTCCCTGCTATTCTTTGGAACTCTGCATTCAGATGGGTATATCTTTCCTTTTCTCCTTTGCCTTAAGCTTCTCTATTTTCTCAGCTATCTATAAGGCCTCCTCAGAAAACCATTTTGCATTTCTTTTCCTTGGGGATGGTCTTGATCACTGCCTCCTGTACAATGTCATGAACCTCCGTCCATAGTTCTTCAGGCACTATGTCTATCAGATCTAATCTCCTGAATCTATTTGTCACTTCCACTACATAATTGTAAGGGGTGTGATTTAGGTCATACCTGAATGATCTAGTGGTTTTCCCTACTTTATTCAATTTAAGTCTGAATTTGGCAATAAGGAGCTCATGATCTGAGCCACAGTCAGCTCTTGGTCTTGTTTTTGCTGACTATATAGAGCTTCTCCATATTCGACTGCAAAGAATATAATCAATCTGATTTTGGTATTGCCCATCAGGTGATGTCCATGTGTAGAGTTATCTCTTGTGTTGTTGGAAGAGGGTGTTTGCTATGACCAGTGCATTCTCTTGGCAAATCTCTGTTAGCTTTTGCCCTGCTTCATTTTGTATTCCAAGACCAAACTTGCCTGTTACTCCTGTGAAGAGCCAACTCATTAGAAAAGACCCTGATGCTGGGAAAGCTTGAGGGCAAGAGGAGAAGGGGGTGGTAGGGGATGAGATGGTTAGATAGCATCACTGATTCAGTGGATATGAATTTGAGCAAACTCGCAGAGATAGTGAAGGACAGGGAAGCCTGGAGTGCTGCAGTCCATGGGGTTGCAAAGAGTTGGACACAACTGAGTGACTGAACAACAACATCTATCACTGGAAGGCAGGGATGAATTGATACTCTTGCTTCACCTTGGAGCCCCAGTAAAGTCTTTGACTTGTTTATCAAGTGAACACATTTTTTTTAATGTACCACTTGGTTCCAAGAAAAAGACTTAAGGCCACACGACAACACGTGCTATTGAGAGTTTTGCAAATGTTAGAGCAAGCTTAAAACGTTAGTTATTTTTCCTAGGCAGCCCTGGTCTCTCGGCATGGATAACCATCCCTCCCCACCACGCCTGGTGTGAACTAGCAGGAACCCACTACATTGGGGTTCCTTCCCTCCCAGAGTGCCTGCCTCTAGTCACAAGAAAAGTCTGTGTCCCAGGGCACTGAACTGAAATGTGCGTCGGGTCACTTCCTGCCACTGGCCCCGGTTCTGCCCTTAGGCCTTGGCCTGAGAAAACCTGCCGGAGATTTGAGC
>SJYV01050255.1:0-12179 GCA_006410875.1 Neotragus pygmaeus
CTTTTATGTTGGGTGTGGATATCCTAAGACCCTGTACATAAGAAATATTGTTCAGTCGCTAAGTTGTGTCCAACTCTGTGACCCCATGGACTGCAGCGTGTCATGTTGCCCTGTTCTTCACTATCTCCTGGAGTTTGCTCAAATTCACGTTCATTGAGTCAGTAATGCTACCTAACCATCTCATCTTCTGCCACATCCTACTCCTTTTGTACTCAATCTTTCCCAGCATCAAGGTCTTTCCAAAGAGTCAACTTTTCACATCAGGTGGTTAAAGTATTGAAGCTTCAGCTTTTTAATATGCTCTCTAGGTTTCTCATAGCTTTTCTTCCAAGGAGCAAGAATCTTTTAATTTTGTGGCTGCAGTCACCGTGCACAGTGATTTTGGAGGCCAACAAAATAATGTCTGCCCATATTTTCCTCACTTATTTGCCATAAAGTGATAGGACCAGATGCCATTATTTTAGTTTTTTGAATGTTTAAGCCAGGTTTTTCCCTCTCCCCTTTCACCTTCATCAAAATATTCTTTAGTTCCTCCTCGCTTTCTGCCATTAGAGTGGGATCATCTGCATATCTGAGGTCATTGATATTTCTCCCAGCAATCTTGATTTCATATTGCAATTCATCTAGCCCAGTATTTCACATAATGTACTATGCATAGAAGTTTATTAAGCAGGGTGATGATATATAGCCTTGTTGTATTCCTTTCCCAATTTCGAACCTGTCGGTTTTTCCATGTCCAATTCTAACTGTTGCTTCTTGACCTGCATACAGGTTTCTTAGGAGTCAGATAAGGTGTCTGATATTCCCTTCTCTTTAATAATTTTCCACTATTTGTTGTGATCCACATAGTCTAAGGCTTTAGCATAGTCAAAGAAGCAGAAGTAAATGGTTTTTAGGAACTGCTGTCCTTTCTCCATGACCTAACCACATGTTGGCAATTTGATCTCTGGTTCCTCTGCCTCTTCAAAACTTTGCTTTTACACCCAGAAGTTCTCCATTCATGTACTGCTGAAGCCTAGCTTGAAGGATTTTGAGGATAACCTTGCTAGTGTATGAAATGAAGACAATTGTATGATAGTCTNGGCAATTTGATCTCTGGTTCCTCTGCCTCTTCAAAACTTTGCTTTTACACCCAGAAGTTCTCCATTCATGTACTGCTGAAGCCTAGCTTGAAGGATTTTGAGGATAACCTTGCTAGTGTATGAAATGAAGACAATTGTATGATAGTCTGAGCATTCTTTGGCATTGCCCTTCTTTGGGATTAGAATGAAAACTGACCTTTTCCAGTCCTGTGGCCACTTCTGAGTTTTCCAAATTTGCTGACATACTGAGTGCAGCACTTTCACAGCATCATCTTTTAGGGTTTGAAATAGCTCAACTGGAATTCCATCATCTCCACTAGCTTTGTTCTTCCTAAGGCCCACTTGACTTCACACTCTAGGATGTCTGGCTCTAGATAAGTGACTACACCATCATGGCTATCCAAGTCATTAAATCCTTTCTTGTAAAGTTCTTCTGTGTATTCTTGCCACCTCTTCTTAACATCTTCTGCGTCTGTTAGGTCTTTACCATTTCTGTCCTTTCTCATGCCCATTCTTACATGGAATGTTATCTTGATATTTCCAATTTTCTTGAAGAGATCTCCAGTCTTTCCCATTCTGTTATTTTCCTCTATTTCTTTGCATTGTTCATCTAAAATGTCTTTCTTATCTTTGCTATTCTCTGGAATTCTGCATTCAGTTGAGTATATCTTTCCTCTTCTCATTTGCTTTTTGCTTCTCTTCTTTCCTCAGCTATTTGTAAAGCCTTCTTATTCAACCATTTTGCCTTCTTTCATTTCTTTTTCTTTAGGATTGTTTTGCTCACTGCCTCCTGTACAATGTTATGGACCTCTGTCCATAGTTCTGGTACTCTACAAGATCTAGTCCCTTGAATCTATTCATCATCTTTACTGTATAATCATAAGGGATTTGATTTAGGTCATATCTGAATGGCCTAGTGGTTTTCTCTACTTTCTTCAATTTAAGCCTGAATTTTGCAATAAGGAGCTCATGATCTGAGCCACAGTCAACTTCAGGTCTTTTTCTTTTCTTTTTTCTTACTGTATAGAGCTTCTCCATTTTTGGCTGCAAAAAACATAGTCAGTCTGATTTTGGTATTGATCATCTGGTGATGTCCATGTGTACAGTTTTTTCTTGGGTTGCTAGAAAACAATGTTTGCTATCACCAGAGTGTTTTCTTGACAAAACTCTGTTAGCCTTTGTCCTTCTTCATTTTGTACCTTAAAGCCAAACTTGCCTGTTATTTCAGACATCTCTTGACCCCCTACTTTTGCATTCCAGTCTCCTGTGATGAAAAGAAATCTTTTTTTGGTGTTAGTTCTAGAAAGTCTTGTAGGTCTTTGTAGAACCATCAGCTTCAGCTTCTTTTGCATCAGTGGTTGGGACACAGTCTTTGTTACTTTGATTCTGAAGAATGATTTGCCTTGGAAATGAACTGAGATCATAATGTCATTCTCGAGATTGCACCCAAGTACTGCATTTTGGACTCTTGTTGACTATGAGAGTTATTCCTTTCTTCTAAGAGATTCTTGCCCACAGTAGTAGATAAAATGGTCATCTGAATTAAATCCACCCATTCCCCTTCATTTTATTTCACTGATTCCTAAGATGTTGACGTTCCATCTTGCCATCTCCTGCCTGACCATGTCCTAGCCAATATTGTTCTTTACAGCATCAGACTTTGTCACCAGACATATCCACAGCTGAGCATATTTCCCAGTTTGGCTCAGTCATTTCATTCTTATTGGAGCTATTAGTAATTACCCTCTGTTCTTCCCCAATAGCATATTGGATACTAGAGCCATGTCTTTTTGCCTTTTCATACTGCCCACTGGGTTCTCCAGGCAAGAGTACTGGAGGGAGGTTGCTATTTCCTTTACCAGTGGATCAGATTTTGTCAGTACTATTCACTATGACCTATCTGTCTTGGGTGGTCCTGCATAACATTTCACTCAGCTTTATTAAGTTACACAAGCCCCTTCCCCATGACAAGGCTGTGATCCGTGAAGGGGATAAGAAACGTAGGCAATATCTAGCTCCCAACATTTCAGGAGTAGGTTGGTATACTAGATACCTATTGCTATGTAGCAAATTATCCCACAACTTAGCAGCTTAAAACAACAGACATTAATTATCATCTCACTCGGTTTCTGAGGGTCAAGAATTCAGAACTGACTTAGCTGAGTGCTGTTGTTCAGGATCTTTTATGAGGTTGCAGATAAGCTGACATCTGAAGGAACCCCTTATTTCAAAATTCAGACTTACCTTGAAGAAAGTAGGGAAAACCACTAGACCATTCAGGTATGACCTAAATCAAATCTCTTACAATTATAGAGTGAAAGTGACAAATAGATTCAAAGGATTAGATCTTATAGACAGAGTGCCTGAAGAACTATGAACAGAAGTTTGTGACATAGTACAGAAGGCAATGAACAAGAGCATCCTCAAGAAAAAAGAAATGCAAAAAGGCAAATGGTTGTCTGAGGAGGCCTTACAAATAGCTGAGAAAAGAAGAGAAACTAAAGGCAAAAGAGAAAAGGAAAGATATATTTATCTGAATGCAGAATTCCAAAGAATAGCAAGGAGAGATAAGAAAGCCTTCCTCAGTGAATGCAAATAAATAGAAGAAAACAATAGAATGGGAAAGAGTAGAGATCTTTTCAAGAAAATTAGAGATACCAAGGGAACATTTCATGCAAAGATGGAGACAATAAAGGACAGAAACAGTATGGACCTAACAGAAGCAGAAGATATTAAGAGGTGGCAAGAATGCACAGAACTATACAAAAAAAGAACTTAATGACCCAGATAACCACTGTGATGTGATCACTCACCTAGAGCCAGACATCCTGGAATGCAGTCAAGTGGGTCTTAAGAAGTGTCACTACGAACAAACCTAGTGGAGTTGATGGAATTCCAGTTGAACAGTTCAGTTCAGCAGTTCAGTCATGTCCAACTCTTTGAAACCCCATGGACTGCAGCATGCCAGGCTTCCCTGTCCATCACCAACTCCTGGAGATTGCTTAAACTCATGTCCATCAAGTCGGTGACACCATCCAACCATCTCATTCCCAGTCATCCCCTCCTCCTCCTGCCTTCAATATTTGCCAGCTTCAGAGTATTTTCCAATAAGTCAGTTGTTTGCATCAGGCAGCCAAATATTGAAGTTTCTCCTTCAGCAACTGTCCTTCCAATGAATATTCAGGACTGATTTCCTTTTGGATGTACTGGTTTGATCTCCTTGCAGTCCAAGAGACTCTAAAGATTCTTCTCCAACACCACAGTTCAAAAGCGTAAATTCTTTAGCACTCAGCTTTCTTTATAGTCCCACTCTCACATTCATATATGAATACTGGAAAAACCATAGCTTTGACTAGACAGACCTTTGTTGGCAAAGTAATGTGTCTGCTTTTTAATATGATGTTTGGGTTGGTCATAGCTTTTCTTCCAAGGAGCAAGCGTCTTTTATTTTCATGGCTGCAGTCACCATCTACAGTGATTTCAGAACCCAAGAAAATAAAGTCTATCACTGTTTCCATTGTTTCCTCATCTGTTTGGTATGAAGTGATGGGACCAGATGCCATGATCTTAGTTTTTTGAATGTTGCATTTCAAACCAGCTTTTTCATTCTCTTCTTTCAGTTTCATCAAGAGGCTCTTTAGTTCCTCTTCATTTTCTGCCTTAAGGGTGGTATCATCTGCACATCTGAGGTTATTGATATTTCTCCCAGAAATCTTGATTCCAGCTTGTGCTTTATCCAACCTGGTATTTCACATGATGTACTCTATACAGACGTTAAATAATCAGGGTGACAGTGTACAGCCTTGACGTACTCCTTTCCCAAATTGGAACCAGTCCGTTGTTCCATGTCTGGTTCTAACTATTGCTTCTTGACCTTCATACAGATTTCTCAGGAAGCAGGTAAGTTAGTCTGGTACTCCCACATCTTGAAGAATTTTCCATAGTTTGTTGTGATATACACACTCAAATGCTTTGGTGTCAATAAAGTGGAAGTAGATGTTTTTCTGGAACTCTCTTGCTTTTTTGATGATCCAGTCGATGTTGGCAATTTGATCTCTGTCTCCTCTGCCTTTTCCAAATATAGCTTGAACAACCAGAAGTTCATATTCAACTGATATTCTATCACCTCCACCTGCTTTGTTCGTAGTGATACTTCAAGCTGAGCTATGTCAAATGCTAAAGAGGATGCTGTTAAAGTGCTGCACTCAATATGCCAGCATATTTGGAAAACTTAGCAGTGGCCACAGGACTAGAAAAGCTCAGTTGTCATTCCAGTCCCAATGAAAGACAGTGCCAAAGAATGTTCAAGCTATCACACAATTGCACTCATTTAACACACTAGCAAAGCAATGCTCAAAATTCTCCAAGCCAGGCTTCAACAGTACATGAACCAAGAACTTCCAGATGTTCAAACTGAATTTAGAAAAGGAAGAGGAACCAGAGATCACATTATCAACATCTGTTAAATCATAGAAAAAGTAAGAGAGTTCCAGAAAAACATGTATTTCTGTGTTATTGACTACACCAAAGCCTTTGACTGTGTGGATCACAAAAAAATATGGGAAATTCTGAAAGAGATGGGACTGCCAGACCACCTTACCTGCCTCCTGAGAAATCTGTATACAGGTCAGGAAGAAACATTAGAACCGGACATGGAATGGACTGGTTTCTAATAGAGAAAGGAGTATCGTCACCCTGCTTATTTAATTTATATGCAGAGTACAGCATGCAAAATGTTTGGCTGGATGAAGCACAACCTGGAATCAAGATTGCTGGGAGAAATCTCAATAAGCTCAGATATGCAGATGACTCTCACCTAATGGTAGAAAGAAAAGAGGAACTGAAAAGCCTCTTGATAAAAGTGCAAGAGGAGACTGAAAAAGTTGGCTTAAAATACAACATTCAGAAAACTAAGATCATGGCATCTGGTCCAATTACATCATGCCAAATAGAAGGGGAAACAATGAAAACCGTGAGATATTTTATTTTCCTAGGCTCCAAAATCACTGTAGATGGTGACTGCAGCCATGAAATTAAAAGACACTTGCTCCTTGGAAGAAAAAGCTATGATCAACCTAGACATTGTATTAAAAAGCAGAGACATTAATTTGCCAACAAAGTTCTGTCTAGTCAAAGCTATAATTTTTCCAGTAGTCATATATGGATGTGAGATTTGGACTATAATGAAAGCTGAGCACTGAAGAATTTATTCTTTTGAACTGTGGTGTTGGAGAAGACTCTTGAGAGTCCCTTGGACTACAAGGAGATCAAACCAGTCAATCCTAAAGGAAACCAGTCCTCAATATTCATTGGAATGACTGATGTTGAAGCTGAAACTCCAATACTTTGGCCACCCGATGTGAAGAGCTAACTCATTTGAAAAGACCTTGATGCTGAGAAAGATTGAAGGCAGGAGGAGAAGGGGATGACAAAAGATGAGATGGCTAGATGGCATCACCGACTTGATGGACATGAGTCTGAGCAAGCTCTTGGAGTTGGTGATGGACAAGGAAGCCTGGTGTGCTGCAGTCCATGGGTTAGCAAAGAGTCGGACATGACTGAGCGACTGAACTGAACCGAAGGCTTGGCTGGGGCTGGAGGAGTCCCACTCACATGGCTGTTGGCCGGTCTCAGTTTCTTACTGGTTGTTATCAGATGTCTCATTTTCTTACCACATTCGGTTCTCCATAGGGCTGGTCATAATGTAGTAGCAGGCTTGTTCGGGAGTGCCTGTCAGAGAGAGAGGGAAGGAAATCAAGTTGTAAATGGAAGTGCCGTGTATAGTCAATGTTGGAAATTGCATCCGTAATTTCTGCTGTACAACACTGGTTAAATATGTGAGAAGACTGTATAAGGAGAAGATTGTATGAGAAGACTATCAATACAAAGATTTGAGGGGTTATTGGAGTCCATCTTAGAGTCTGACTACCACATATCAGCTGGACCAAATACAGGAGAATTACATGAAGTTTGGTGAGGTTTCCCATCTTATTATGCATTCTATCCAGTTGTCTAGCTGTTCCAGTCTTGGCCAATTAAAGGGGGCCGATGAAATTCAGTACTCTCACATCTCGACATTTCTTGGAAGTAGCTCTCTAGGACCCAGAAAACCCATTCACACTGATGGATAGGCAATTGCAAGGTCCTTCTAAGTTTGAACAGCAGGCTTTTCTTCCAATGACAGACGGGCAAAACTTATGTTCCTCATCTCTGTTTTGCTTTGGTTTGTTTGAAATATAAAGAAACACCTTGTGCCTTATATCAAGCCCTCAGAACTTGGACTCTGAATCTTCCATATAATTCTACTAGATTATTTTCCACCTAAAGTGGTGGCCAATACTTGCCTGGGATTATACTTGGAAAGGAAATGTTGATTATCAGAGAGATCATGATGATATCTGAAAGCTATATTATAGTCCCTCTCATGAATATGATATTTTTGAGTAAGAGATGATTGTGAAGACGTTTGTCTCATACCACAGGGACCTTTTTTCATTGTCATGTGTCATCATCATTCTATGTGTACTGTTTCATTTAATCACAATGTCTTGTGGGCTTTTGGGGAACAAACTAACTTTTGTGTCACAGTACACAGAACACTCTCTAGATGCAAAGATTCTATAAAAAATGTAAGTTACATGACATGCTTTGGATTGTTTGATAAACATGTACTTTGTATTGTCATAGACTGTGCAAAATGAATGCAAATACTAGTACTTTAATGTTTTATAGACTCGACCTTTATGGTAATCTTCCAAAGTGAACTAGATAAATATTTTCATGTCAGTGAGGAAACAGCCAGTGAGTGAAAATGCTAAATTTAGAAAAGGCTTTTGACCCATGTATTGTATAAAATTCTATATACTATCTACTTTGGCAATAAGACATTCACTCTCAGAAAATCTTCTGATTAGATATACTGATAAAAAAGATCCCTATGGGATAAATCTCAAAATAATTATGCTGAGGGAAAGAAGCCAAGCAATAAAGAGTATGTATTTACATATCATATGATTTTATTTATATATCATTCTAAGATAGTGGTTCTCAGTCAGAGCCTGTTTAGCCCCTAGGGGACATTAGGCAATATTTGGTTACATTGCCTGGTGGTTGTGACTGGGACAGGGAGACGACTATATACACATCTGATGGGTAGAGACCAAGGATGGTGATAAACTCCCTGTGATGCAGATAATAGCCCTCTACTACAAAGAATTATCTGGCCCCAAAATGTCTACAGTGCTGAGGCTGAGAAACTCTGCTATAGAAAAATGAAAATGAATCTATAATGACAGAAAGGAAATCAACGGTTGCTTAAGGATGGAGATGCCAAAGAGATGGGAAGAAGGAATTACAAAAGACCACCAGGAAACTCTGGGCTTCCTTGATAGCTCAGTTGGTAAAGAATCCACCTGCAATGCAGGAGACCCCAGTTCAATTCCTGGGTTGGGAAGATCCACTGGAGCAAGGATAGGATACCCACTCCAGTATTCTTGGGCTCCTCTTGTGGCTCAGCTGGTAAAGAATCCACCTACAATGCTAGAGACCTGGGTTTGATCCCTGGGTTGGGAAGATCACCTGGAAAAGGGAAAGGCTACCCACTCCAGTATTCTGGCCTGGAGAATTCCATGGACTGTATGGAGTCACAAAGAGTCCACATGACTAAGTGACTGTCACTTTCACCAGGAAACTCTAAAGTGTGATGGAGCATTCACAGTCTTGATTTTAGTCATCAGTTCATGGGTATAAACATATGTCAAGGATTATCAACTTATAAATTTAAATATGTGCAATCCATTACATGTCTATTATGTCTCAACAAAGCAGTTCCTTTAAGTAGTTGAAAATTTAAATGATTATATTTGGAGAATATAAATAGTTTAGAATTGATGTAGCATGAAATAAGTGATTGGATCCACATAGTAGGATGTGAGCAAAAAGCAAGGGTCAACTAGGAAGGAAATATTTTATCTTACTAATGAGTTTGTACTTTGTTTTATATATCATGGGAAGTTAGTAAAGTATTTTAAGCAAGCAACTCGAGCTGGTTAGTATTTTGGAAAGATTGCTTTGGTGCTAGTGTGGAGAATTGACTTAATGCCTATTCTCATTACTGAAGTCTAGGGATTTTATTTCGTCAAAAGTTTATCATTTCATTGTCATAAATTAACATTGATTTGTGCAATTATGTTTCATTACTAAATGGCAAAAAATGACTCCTTAAAAAACAGAAGTAATTCCTTAACATAGTTTCAATGTAAAGAGCCAGAAAGAGAAACCTTTCTTTTTTTATTGAGGTTCTAGTTCAGTAATGACAGTGTGGGACTACTCTTTGCCCACATGAAGACATTAAAAGTCCCCTGTGGCTGAAGAGCGAGTGGGATGGGGAATCAGGATGAGCAAAACAGCTCCGGACCTAGGGAGCAGCGGGAAGCCTCCTTTCAGGAGAGAGAAAGGGACAAGCTGCCCTTTAGAAAAATTGAGACTTTCAGCCTATTCTGTACTGAAGAGGAAAGCAGGATTCACAAGCCACAAAACTGTCAGTTTCAGGAAGAAAAATTCTCAACAGAGACCATTAATATTTTATCCTCCTGCACAGATATTGAAGCCGCTTTATATATCTGCATTGTCCTCTACTCCTGGACAGACATGGTGACACTTTATAGATCCTAAGTGTCCTCTCCTTCAATTCTGTGACCTCCCTTTGATGTATATTATTGGTACCCCTTTCATAAAGTCTTTGGGCTAACTTGTAATACACACTGCATCCTTTCCTGTTGAAAGCCGTGGCTTCACATCCCCCCCTTTTTTTTAAAGATGAATATCATGTAACCCCTTGCCCTTCTGACCACAAAGCAAACCTTGAGGGTCTTAGTCTGTGGCATGTACCAAAGCCTGTCATATTGACGCATTAGGAAACTGGTTATGTTCGTTCATTCTTTCAGAGCTCTTTTCTTCCTGTGAGACAGTTCTTACAAATAGCAAAGTGCTGTTTTTATATTCTGAGCCTGAGTTAATTTTTTTCTACAACAGTATTGATTTAGCATATCGTGTGGGGGCCCTTCTTTCTCCTGAAATGGAAAACTGCGTAATGGAAAACTTAAGACCAGAGGAAGGAAATTAGAATGTGAGAAAAAAAAAATTGGGGGATATAGGAATGAAATTTAGTCAGGCTTGAATCTTAGGCTTGCTGGGGTATGTTCCTGGAAACGGGAGTTTTTAAAAGTGTCTCGCAGTAAGTGCTTAGTAAACACAGTAAACAGGTTCGTGATGCATTATTTGTTTGCACTTGTTGAGTATATAAACAAAGATTCCATCATAGGCAGGTCGAGAAGAGGCTGTAAGAATATAAAATTTCCCAAGAAGATGCAGAAGTGAGTTTAATATGTCTGGCAGAATCCTTACTCTGAGAAGAAGGGTAAATGGTATTCACATCTATTACTCCCACGGGAAACTTTGGATACCTGGAAAGCTCTATCTCCTTTCAGGAGCATTTAATTTTGTCTCTATAAATATTAAAATATGTGCTGTTAAGGGACTTCGTAAGCCTCTGATTACAATTGTGGTTACTTTCCATTAATCATGTCACAGTTCTGTTGAAACATATATGCTAATGCAATATGAAATCTATGGAAAAAAGTGGTACTTTAGGAAAATAGAAAAGATATGGGAATGTGAACAAAAACATAATTAATATCATTAAATATTTTATGTGTATCATGAGCTAGAAGGATTAGATTGTTCTATGTGGTTTTCAGTAGTAGAACTAGGACCAAAAAGTAGATATGGGTCAAGATAGGAAAGATTTTTGTATGTTTAGCAGTTTAAGCTGGTCACACGCAGTTGTTTACCATTGGAGGTGTTCAAATGAAAGTCTACTGACATCCTATTAGGTCACCAGAAAGTGAAAGTTGCTCATTGGAGGTGTTCAAATGAAAGTCTACTGACATCCTGTTAGGTCACCAGAAAGTGAAAGTTGCTCAGTCTCTCTTTGAGACCCCATGGACTATACAGTCCATGAAATTCTCCAGGCCAGAATACTGGAGTGGGTAGCCTTTCCCTTCTCCAGGTGATCTTTCCAACCCAGAGATCAAACACAGGTTACCCGCATTGCAGGAGGATTCTTTACCAGCTGAGCCATAAGGGAAGCCCAAGAATCCTGGAGTGTGTACTCTATCCCTTCTCCAGCAGGTCTTCCTGACCTAGGAATCAAACCAGTGTCTCCTGCATTGCAGGTGGATTCTTTACCAACTGAGCTATTAGGGAAGTGCTAGATCACCAGCAGGGCTTTCAAAATTGAGTGACACTAGATATCTTCTATGTGTCTTGAAAGTGGAATATTCTAGAACTCAAACAATATGATATGCTCAATGTCAAGATCATGAACTATGATCTTCATATAATTTTGCATCATTGGACAGAATAATTTTTCTTTGGATCATGAGATGTCCTCCTTTCTCTTCTATGACTTATTTTTTATGTTCAATAGCTACTTTAGTTTGTTCTTTCATTTGTTTATTTGTTCATTCAATCACTTATTAACAAACACTGTTGAGTTCCTCACCTATAGTATTAGATATTGTGCTAAGGACCAAAAGATGAAAGAGATAGTGTACCTGATTTGTCCCCATGAAGCTGAGTCTATGCTCAGCTGCTATCAAAGTTGGAGCTTTACCCTTAAATGTATGTGGTGCTTTTAATTTTTTTTTACTGGTTGTTTCAGTTCAGTTCAGTCGCTCAGTCGTGTCCGACTCTTTGCGACCCCATGAATTGCAGCACGCCAGGCCTCCCTGTTCATCATCATCTCTTGGAGTTCACACAGGCTCACGTCCATCGAGTCTGTGA
The DNA here is from genome assembly GCA_006410875.1 of Neotragus pygmaeus. Taxonomy (NCBI): domain Eukaryota; kingdom Metazoa; phylum Chordata; class Mammalia; order Artiodactyla; family Bovidae; genus Neotragus; species Neotragus pygmaeus. The sequence goes on from SJYV01050255.1 coordinate 11,928, forward strand.
TGCCATCCAGCCATCTCATCCTCGGTCATCCCCTTCTCCTCCTGCCCCCAATCCCTCCCAGCATCAGAGTCTTTTCCAATGAGTCAACTCTTCCCATGAGGTGGCCAAAGTACTGGAGTTTCAGCTTTAGCATCATTCCTTCCAAAGAAATCTCAGGGTTGATCTTCAGAATGGACTGGTTGGATCTCCTTGCAGTCCAAGGGACTCTCAAGAGTCTTCTCCAACACCACAGTTCAAAAGCATCAATTCTTC
>SJYV01050255.1:12259-30223 GCA_006410875.1 Neotragus pygmaeus
AGGGGAGGGGGTGTGGGGGAGAGGGGGAGGGAAAAATGAATGGTGACCATTGGAAACTAAACTTTTGGTGGTGAGCATGAGGTTGGGTGTATGAAGCTGAAATATAACGTACACATGCAGCTTGTATGATATTATAAACCAGTGCTAGTTCAAGGAAAGAGAAAGGATCCTCAAAAGAGAGGTAGGGGCAAAAGAGGGAAAATGTCAAGAGGGCCAAGTTTCCAGCTATAAAATAGTCAGTTAGGAGGATGTATAGCACTGGTGACGAGAGTCAGTCCATACTGTATTACATAGTTCAAGGTTGCCAAGTTTATACTTCAATTTAAAAAATAATAAATAGTCTTTCCGCCATCTTTCCGTGCCGCCATAATGGTGCTCATGAATGTCCTGGCTGATGCTCTCAAGAGTACCAGCAATGCCAAAAGAGAGACAAACGCCAGGTCCTTATGAGGCCGTGCTCCAAAGTCATCGTCAGGCTTCTAACAGTGATGATGAAGCATAGTTACACTGGCGAATTTGAAATCATTGATGATCACAGGGCTGGGAAGATTGTTGTGAACTTCACAGGCAGGCTAAATAAGTGTGGAGTGATCAGCCCCAGATTTGATGTACAACTCAAAGATCTAGAAAAATGGTAGAATAACCTGCTCCCATCCTGTCAGTTTGGTTTCATTGTACTGACAACCTCAGCGGGCATCATGGACCATGAAGAAGCAAGATGAAAACATACAGGAGGGAAAATCCTTGGATTCTTTTTCTAGGGATGTAATACATACAAATAAAATGCCTCAGAGGACAAAAAAAATAATAATAATAAATAGAAAAAAGTTGCCAAGAGAGTCGATCTCAAATGTCCTCATCACAAGAAAAAAACAACTTTTTTTGCAACTACATATCGGTGACAGATGTTAACTAGATTGATGGTGATGATCATTTCACAATATATACAAGTATCNAAAAAATAATAATAATAAATAGAAAAAAGTTGCCAAGAGAGTCGATCTCAAATGTCCTCATCACAAGAAAAAAACAACTTTTTTTGCAACTACATATCGGTGACAGATGTTAACTAGATTGATGGTGATGATCATTTCACAATATATACAAGTATCGAATTATTATGTTTTACACTGAAACTAACATAATGGTATGGGTCAATTTTGCCTTGATTTTAAGAACAAATAAATCAAGTGGGAGGAAGAGGGGAAAGAAGAGAGCAGTTCCCCCGCACCTTGATCTGTGCTCCTTAGCTCTGTGGGAAAGGACTCACCTGTCTGAAGTCATGAATTGGGAGTTTTCACTGATTCTCCCTGCAGAGTGAGTTCATGCATTTCCAGCCCAAATTCATGTCTTTTTCTAATTTATCTCTTTTTACTTTCTTCAAAATGTCTGTCCTGGCTTCATGAAATATTGATACTTATCATTACCAAGCATTTAGTTGAAGCTGGAATAGTGAAATGCATTGTATGTCTACAGGAACAACCTCTAGAATTGCTGGTGTGATGTTAGGATCGTTTAGCTGGCTGAAATAATACCTCCTGCTCTGGACAGAGTCTACAGTTCACTTATTAGGAAGTCATTCCTCTAACTTGAGGCTTCTTTCAGATGTTCAAATGAAAACTCCTGTGGAAAGGCTGCTGCATTCAACACGGTCAGTTGTTTGTTTCTTCGCTGGGAAGAAGTCTGGTCTTTGCTCAGCCAAGTTGGAGAGGTGGTTCGTTCCAGAGCATGAACACAGAGGAGAGAATCTTTTACGTGACTTCCACCCAAAAGAGCCCGTTTTTCCAGGGAGTTCAAGTCAAGTGGGCCACATTTCACCAGGACCCTGGTGTGCAACCCGTTTACGTAAGCCAAGCATCTTCTACAGAAAAAGGTGGCCCCTTCTTCTTCAGACCTTCTTCCCCCACCTACTCTCCAAGTGTCTAGCTCTCAAGACTCCTCTGCCGAAATCCAGCAGTTGGGGTGTCTTGGGTTCACAGGATGTGGTGGAGGTGACCCCAGGAAGTTATTGCATATGAGCCAAGGGCGCTTTCCTCACCTCCCTCACCTCCCAGGATGGTGGTAAGGCCTACATGCCATGCGTTGCACTGCTGGCATTCATCCTCATCCCAGGAAAAAAAGAGGAAATGAAGAGAGTAAAGGGAACGAGCACTTGGGTTCACAGTTCTTATTTCACGGTTGAAATGAAGAGCCGAGGAAGCGCCAAGCACAGGATCACCTGCTCCTGTGGGCACTGCCTCACTGAATCCCTATGAACTGCCATTTCCTAGGTGAGGAAATAGTCTGAGGATGTGATGTAACTTGCCAGACCGGGAGGGAAGTAAGGGGCAGAGCTGGGGCTCCCAACTCCTCCTTTAGAATCTCTCTCCCCTTAAATAACATCAACCCAGTCTCAGAAAGTTCAGAAGATGCCTCTCTGGGCCTGTCTACTGTTACTGTTTTTATTAATATGTCAAGTAGATATGAAGGAGAAGTGTCTTCGCAATGTGCTGAGCTCTCTGCTAAGCATATGATGTGCAATGTCACATTCAAACTCACAACCACCCAGTGAAATAATCTCAACTCCACATTGCCCCCTTCATTTACAGTGTGAAGAACTTGACTCTCAGGGAAGTTAATAAGTGTCTCAAGATCACACAGCCAGTAAAAAGGAAGAGTTCTCTGATTCTAACTTAGGTCAGTCTAATTTCAAGTTAGATCGACTGGGGTAAAGTTAAAAGGAACACTCCCAAAGGTTGTTTTTGTTTTTGTTTTGCTAGTTTCATCATAATGAAGCATGAGAAAGAGGAAAGCACTTTTAGAAAGTGACCTGAAACTGCAGAAGACCCAGAGTTTAGAGGAATATCAAGGCAAGAGGCTGGAAAGACCAATTTAGGAGTGAGTCAGCAATTGCTCGGGGCTATTCAATTTATTTAATTTTTAAAAAGAGAGTAAAAAAGTGGGTTGTTTTTTTTTTTTGAAAAGCAAAATACCCAACCAGGGAATGGTCTCTGCCCCACATAGCATCTATCATACGATGCTGCAGACTTCCTGAAACCATTAACCGTGTATGCATGTGGAATTATTCCCTCAAGGAAAGCAGATTAAACTCTGGTGCATAAGATTCATATAACTGCTGGAGAGAGATGGGAACGGACACTCTGGAGAATTTGCTGACTGGTGGGAGGGGATACCAGATGACCCAGGAGCGCCAAGCCCTTCAGGCACACAGTACTCGGAGAAGAAGCCTCTCACACCCAGCAGGTGCACAGGGAAGGTCGAGCTACTGTGGGCCCTGGGGACCAGGCATCATTATTATAACCACCCTTAGCTTCCCCCTAGCCTAACGGGCCATGCTGACCAAGGCTGGGTGAGGCTACACAGGCCACTGCCAAGCCCAGCCATGCCCACTCTGGCCCCCACGATGCTTGNCCCTGGGGACCAGGCATCATTATTATAACCACCCTTAGCTTCCCCCTAGCCTAACGGGCCATGCTGACCAAGGCTGGGTGAGGCTACACAGGCCACTGCCAAGCCCAGCCATGCCCACTCTGGCCCCCACGATGCTTGGAGCCCTCCCCTCGGCAGGCTGCCCAAGCTGATGGATTGCATCCCGTCAGGATATTGATCCTGGTGAACTAGGGGACCCTTGGCTGTGATTAAAAGAACCTGAGCATAAAGAAAAGTCTTGAACTATAGATGATACTGTGTCACTTGGGAGACATTGTCAGAAAATCAACTCCAAACAGTTCTAATGGAATGTGATGGAGATGTTAAGCATCCAGGGAGTGGGGTGAGAGGAGGTTTCCCACAATCAGCAGGTGGTTGGCAGGAGGTTCCAGGAAGTTGTCTACAAATGCAGAGTCCCTGGGCTTCGGGTGGAGGTCACTCAACCACTAACCGTTTTGCAAGATGACCTTGCATCACATCCCTTTAGTGAGAACAACCCAGCCCCCATATAGCTGAGATCCCAGAGAGCAGTGGGCTCATAGCCACCTTGTAGTCCTCCCCACCCCGACCGAGACTCCCAGCACCTCTTCCCTCCTGAGTCCGCAGTGAATGGAAAAGGCCCCTGCAGGCAGGTCTTCTCCACATCTCCTCCATCCCCAGGTTCAGAGCCTCCCGGGAGTTAAGAACCTTCTTCCCACTTCTGTTCTCTCTTCTCCCGAAGAAATTCCCTGCCCACTGCGCTGGGTGTCCTTGAACAAGGCAATCAGGCTGTTTAAGGTCAGTGATGCCCTTGTGTCCTTGGAGATCCAGGCTGATTCCTGAGAAACAGATGGCCCCTCGGCGGCTTCCCACCATGAAAACGACTTGAGCAGAGGTAAACAAGGATGCGAGTAACATGACATGGCTCTTCAAAAGGATCTGAAAACCTGCATAAGAGCCGCATCAACGGTTCACTGCATTCTCTGATGGTTTTCAAAATGCATTTTCACGAAGGCCAGTTCTGTGTCTAATTCATCTTTCTCTCCCCCACATCAGGTGCTCCACGTAACAACAACATGCTTCCACATGTGCTGCATTTCACGTTGGCAGGGTCGCTCCCCATCAGCCATTCGTCCTGATTCCTTCTGAGCACCTAGTGTGTGCCAGGCACTGTGCTGCATCACAGGAATGAAACACATGGGTGCACCTGCCCCATGGAACTCCATGCTGAGCAGGGAAATTTAGAATACAGTGTGATGAACACTTGACAGAACTCCTCCAAGCCCAGATTGGGAGGGGGTCAGCTGAGGAAGCTTCGTGGTGGTGATCCTGAGCCCAGTCCTGGCTGTGATTCTGGACAGTGAGGGAAGTGAGCACAGAGCATTGAGGGGGTGGCTGGGCGGGGGCTGTGAGCATCAGTGTCTCCACCCTGGGAAGCGGGGAGTGGGGGTGACAGTCAGGGGTGGAAGCACAAGACCCAAAGGGGTTTGGGTTCCCAGGGCTTGTGCCCCAAGCAAAGAGCCTCACTTCTGTTGGAAGAATCACGGCAGGATTTGAAGCAGAGGAATGCCACACCTGCACGCACATTTGGGGAAGGTCTTTCTGCTGCAGAGGAGAGGGAGGAGATGTGGCTGGGCATGAAGAGGCTGGAGGTGGGAAGCAGGTGGGAGGGACGAGAAGCCACACACTGGGTGGCTGGCGGTTGATGGAGGGATGGTTGGAAAAGCAGTGTTCTCAGTGACCCCTTGACCATGGTGAGTGCCGGAGGTCAGGCTGATTGCCAAGTCTGCCTTAGAAGCTTGGCAAAAATGGGGGTCATTTGTCATGCTGGAAATTCAGGAGCAGGGAGAGGAGTCAAAGAAGGAAATGACCATCGAGTCAGGTGAAAAAGTGAAATGTTAGTCGCTCAGGCATGTCCCACTCAGTGTGACGCCATGGGCTGTAACCCGCCAGGCTCCTCTGTCCATGGGATTCTCCAGGCAAGAATACTGGAGTGGGTTGCCATTCCATTCTCCAAGGGATCTCCCAACCCAGGGATTGAACCTGGGTCTCAACTCTGCCTACACTGCAGGCAGATTCTTTATGGACTGAGCCACCAGGGAAGCCCCATCAAGCCAGTTAGGGGCCTGCATAACACCCTGGGCTGGTCTGTGTGGAAGCTGTGGGCACTGAGCTCCACTCTGGAGCCCTGGACAAGGACTGGCTGTAGATAGATCCTGGGGTCAGGAAACCTCCGGGGGAGGTGGGGGATGAATCCTGTTGGGCCATGTCGCCCCAAGAAAGCACTCAGGATTATTTAAACAACAAGCCCAGCAAAAGATTCAAGGGTGTGGGACTGAACCTAGGAAACACCAATATAGAAACTATAGAAAAGGGGAGATCCACAAACAAGCCTTTTTAAAAGCCTGGGGGTGGCGCTGGGGAAAAATCAGGAGAATGGTGCCCTGAAAACAGTGAAGGAAGGGAAGGGGTCTCAAGTTCTTTGAGTCCTGATTTGTTCTCACTGCACCATCATTGTTCCCATTTCACAGAGAAGAAAATTGAGGATCAGAGAGTCAAGGAAGTAAGCGATCTACCCAAGGCTCTTCATTTAGAGACAAGCCTCCAACAGATGTGTATAAGAGACAGGTTCACGGTTCACNGTCCTGATTTGTTCTCACTGCACCATCATTGTTCCCATTTCACAGAGAAGAAAATTGAGGATCAGAGAGTCAAGGAAGTAAGCGATCTACCCAAGGCTCTTCATTTAGAGACAAGCCTCCAACCCAAGTCTTCAGTGTCAGTCCAGCTCAGGTCTCATTCCTCAGGGCTGCCTCCCACAGAGCAGATCTTAGGTTCATTAGTTCACTTATTTAGTCTTGAAAACTGTAACTACATCTTATGGTCAGAATAAGTCACTGCAGAAGGAGGAAGCAGTCCACACGAACGGGCCGGTGAACGAGGCTGAGCTCGAGGCGTTCCGCAAGTGTGGCAGCCAGACCCACGTTTATTAAAACGCTTCCCACCTGCTCCGGCCCGTGTCCTCCACTATCCCGGATGGTCCCTGCCAGGTCCATATGGTTTAAGAGTCTGAGCCCCAGGAGCGGCGACCCCTGAGTCTCGCAGAAACGGAGCGCGGGGCTGGCTGCGCGGTTGGCAGGGTTGGGACTGGAAGCCTGGCACGGACCCGGGTGCCGCGGCCGCCTCCTGGAGCCGCGGGGCGCCCTCCCTTTCGTGCGCGAGCCGGCAGCGCCCCCTGGTGCTCGGCGCCGGCACCAACACATCCCGGTGAGCGCAGCTGGCGCCGAGAGGCCATGCGTTCCTGCCAGCCAGACACTGGAGCCATCTCAGACTCTTGTTTATCTCAAATCTTCAGCCCCTCGTGGCCAGTTCAGACGATCTGAAAGGTTTTCCAAAGGGGACTTCGTTGGCCTGAACACGTTCACCGGGAGTGAGGACGACAAGGAGCAAAATGACTGCAAGAGTTATCAAAACCCTTAAGAGGCAGAGACACATAGACAGCCCTCAGAGAGAAACCCGATGTTTCAGGAAGAGCCAAGCAAAGGAGATACAGGGAGAAAAACATGGAACTCAGCCGCCCTGAACACATCATTAGGACCAGCCACTGCTGAATGACAGAGCCAATGAGCAAAAGTATTTTCCCATGGAAATAAAAAAAGAAGGAAGAGGAAAGAAAGAAAGATACATATGTGCCCAGGGAGAGATTTTTTTTTTTTAACGGTGATAACAATACCAAGGGGCTTCAGCCGTGGCTCAGCGGCAAAAAATCCTGCAGTGCAGGAGCCACAGGAGACAGGGGTTCTATCCCTGGGTCAGGAAGATCCCCTGGAGGCATCCCACTCCAGTATTCCTGTTTGGAAAATCCCATGGACAGAGGATCCTGGTGGGCTATAGTCCATAGGGTCTCAAAGAGTCGGACACGACTGAAATGACTTAGTATGCATGCAACAATACTCGAAAGAGGAAAATGCAGGGTCCTCTGAAGAAACAGGGAGGAGGCCACTGATTTGGAATTCACTTGAGGTGGGGATGACAGACTTTCCCTCTGCACCCGGCTTAAGAGTCAATCAGTCTTGAAATGTACTAGAGAAACCAACAAACAAAATATTCCCTTCTCCCACATCTCTCATGCAAAGTGTCCCAAAGAGGCTCCTGCAGAATGGAATTGAGCTGAACTCTGCAATGAGAAAGCATACACGCTATAAAGGAACATTCTATATAGAAGCAATCAATCCAAGGTGATTCGCGTGATCAGTCAGTCAGAGGTGTAAATCCCTCGGGATGCAGGAAGTGTGTGGCTGGTCTGAATGCCTATTTTCTAGGGGCAATGAATGAATGGATCTCTCCCTCCTTCCCAGACTCCAATGCTTTTAGCAGTTGGCACTGTGGCAGGATTTATACAGTTCTTGTAAATTGTACCTTCCCTCTCTCCTTTCCAAAGGTTTCTTTCAATAAAATGCAGATGGAATTGTTCGAGAGCTGCTTTTCATGTGTTTATAGATTACTTCTGCTGGGCTGCTTATGCAGGTGCAGGTCTCTAGGCCTCTTTGTTTTTTATTTTCTCTGCCTATTAGGAAAATGGAAACATATGGATTCCTGGTCTGGGCCCAGCAGACCTTATAGAATCATGTCCCTCTTGCCTTCCTCACACATCTTCCTGTAATCACATGACTCTGAATTAGCCTCTTAACTCCCTGGTGGAAAAGCCATAATATGGGAAAATTCAATAAAACATATACGCCGTCTGAATGCCAAAGCACTTACAAAAATAGATGGGAACGTGGTCATTTATACAACTGTGAAACGAGAGTCTTAGCTGACATTGGTGATAAGTCACAGTTGCACAAAGAAACAGACATTCAACATGGCAGACATGAGCCTGGTGTTCAGACAAACTAAGATTATAAAGTCTAATTGGGAAGAAAGTAGCACTCGAGTGTAAAGACATTGCAGGCTTGAATCTGGATCTGCACCACCAATACCAACATTTCCAGGTTACATGAGCAGTTTGATGTAGAGATTTCTTGACTATTGTTTGCGTGGAAAATGAAGAGTCTAGAGACATATGCAGAGTGTTCCCAGAAATGAACAGTAAAGCCCTGCTATAGGTTATATTCCCATGTCATAATTTTCTTTGAAAATAAATAACTCACCTACTGAAGGCTGCATATGTTTTACAAAAATAGCCCACTACATTCCTTTAGGAAGAGGAAATCAGTTAATGTTCACCCAGGAGGCTGTCCACCATTCCCAGCAGAGTGCTCAATAAGACTAATAGGAACACGTAGTGTCTACGTTGCTCTAATTTTCAGGAAAAGAACATCCCTCAGGTGAAGATTATCATTTTGCTGTCCTTCTTCCATGCAGGTCTACAGACAGCCTAGGAAGGAGGTGAAACACACAGACATCCATTCCCCAGCTGCATCTGGATGAAAAGACAAATGCATCCTGTGAGGCTGCATTTGGGGGCCTCAACGTGATTTGCACAAATTCAGACTAAAATATGGCGGGATTCCATGTGCTTCCCTGAGTCTTTCGGGAACACTGCCAAAGTTGCAGTCTAGAGGGAGTCACGCTGTTGAACCCTGCCAACCAGAGTCTCTGACCATCTTCCTGACTCAATGGGTGGGAAACCTGCTCTTCTATCTGGATAGATTTCACTTGGGTGGGGCACAGACTTTCAAACCTTCACAAGCTCTTCCCTGGACCCACTCTGCGATGTGGAGCTAAGGTACCCCAGAAAGGCAATGGCACCAGATGCCCCCTGGTGGAGGCTCAAAGAAGAAAGAAAGAAAGGGATGTCACTCAGTCATGTCTGACTCTTTGCGACCCTGTGGATTGTAGCCTACCAGGCTTTTCCGTCCATGGGATTCTCCAGGAAAGAATACTGGAGTGGGTTACCGTTTCCTTCTCCAGGGGATCTTTCCGACCCAGGGATTGAACCCAGGTCTCCCACATCGGAGGCAGACGCTTTAATCTCCAAGCCGCCAGGGAAGCCCTAGAGGATCGATGTATACAATAAATGTATTGTTGATGGAGATTTGCTTGGTGAACACAGTGAAAGCAAAAAACAAAACAAAACAAAACAAATCACTGATAAGGATCTAGTGATAAAAATCCCTAGTGATATTCAACTCCAATTACAATTCAGTCACTCAATCGTGTCTGACTCTTTGCGACCCCATGAACTGCAGCACACCAGGCCTCCCTGTCCATCACCAACTCCCANAAGAGAGTTCCAGAAACACATCTATTTCTGCTTTATTGACTATGCCAAAGCCTTTGACTGTGTGGATCACAATAAGCTGTGGAAAATTCTGGAAGAGATGGGAATACCAGACCACCTCACCTGCCTCTTGAGAAATCTATATGCAGGTCAGGAAGCACGGTTGGAATTAGACATGTAACAACAGGCTGGTTCTAAATAGGAAAAGGAGAGCATCAAGGCTGTATATTGTCACCCTGCTTATTTTACGCTGGGCTGGACGAAGCACAAGCTGAAATCAATACTGCCAGGAGAAATATCAGTAATGTCAGATATGCAGATGACAGCACCCTTATGGCAGAAAGTGAAGAGGAACTAAAAAGCCTCTTGATAAAAGTGAAAGAGGAGAGTGAAAAGTTGGCTTCAATCTCAACATTCAGAAAACGAAGATCATGGCAACTGGTCCCATCACTTCATGGCAAATAGATGAGGAAACAGTGGAAGCAGTGTCACACTTTATTTTTGGGGACTCCAAAATCACTGCCAGGATTGATTGCAGCCGTGAAATTAAAAGATGCTTACTCCTTCAAAGGAAAGTTATGACCAACCTAGATAGCATATTCAAAAGCAGAGACATTACTTTGCCAACAAAGGTCTGTCTAGTCAATGCTATTGTTTTTCCTGTAGTCATGTATGGATGTGAAAGTTGGACTGTGAAGAAAGCTGAGAGCTGAAGAATTGATTCTTTTGAACTGTGGTGTTGGAGAAGACTCTTGAGAGTCCCTTGGACTGCAAGGAGATCCAACCAGTTCATTCTAAAGGAGATCCTGGACATTCTGAAGCTGAAACTCCAATACTTTGGCCACCTCATGCGAAGAGTTGACTCATTGAAAAGACTGGTGCTTGACGGGATTGGGGGCAGGAGGAGAAGGGGACGACAGAGGATGAGATGGCTGGATGGCATCACCAACTCGATGGACATGAGTTTGGGTGAATTCCGGGAGTTGGTGATGGCCAGGGAGGCCTGGCATGCTGCATTTCATGGGGTCACAAAGAGTTGGACACGGCTGAGCAACTGAACTGAACTGCACTGAATGCCCATTTTACCAAGTAAACAAGACAAAAAGAAACAAAACAACAACAAAAGTTAATTTACCTATAATAAGACAACTTCCCTGGTGGCTCAGATGGTAAAGCATCTGCCTACAATGTGGGAGACCCGGGTTCAATCCCTGGATCAGGAAGATCACCTGGAGAAGGAAATGGCAACCCACTCTAGTACTCTTGCCTGGAAAATGCCACGGACAGAGGAGCCTGTAGGCTACAGTCCATGGGGTCGCAAAGAGTCGGACACGACTGAGCTACTTCACTTTCACTTTCACGTCTTTTAATAAAAGAAAAAAATTCATTTTGAGTTTGAAGTATATAACTTTCAAAAAAATGCATTTCTTAAATTGAATAAATATATTTTTATAAAAATTTACTACAGTACCCTTAGTCTTCTAATGTTGCCTTGGGCTGTTGACAACCTTGTTATGCATGACTATCTATCTTTGGACCATCATTTAGAAAATATTGGAGTAGATAGCATTGAAAGTTGTTTCAACATTGACATTTTGAAATATTAAGCTATCTTGTAAGTCAGTATATCTCCTTTCTTCTGAAAGCATCACTAGTCCAAATTGTTAGAGACAAATATACCTCCATGAGAATATCCCAGGCATGCTTTCTGTAGCTGTTTATATTATTGTTAACCAGAGATGGTTAATTAATTCAGATCATACCTAATTTACCAGTTTAATTTAAATCATCTTGATAAAGGTGAGACCATGTTTATCTCTGACCCTGAAGCAATTTGTCAGAGCCTCCTGCTTTATTTTAACCTAAGGTCTCACATTAAGATGATGAAGTAATAAACTAAACAAGAGATTCTAAGAAGGCTAAGGGAACATCCAAGTATTTAATGTGAGTTGAAAAATTCATAAAGATACACAGCACAGGTCACTCTCCTAATTTTCTCTGCCTAAAGAAAATGACATCTCCATGTCTGAAATCAGTAAATTTCATTTGTACACAGAGTGGTTTGTGCTTTGTTCCATGTGAATGAACAAAGGAATTTCAAATTTCTTATGTCATAAATATAAATAACATCTTGGAAGTGGCTTCTAATTCAATTGGCTTATTTTCAAATGAAGAAAATGAAGCCCAGAGCTATTAATTGTCTTGATGAAGGTCACACAGCAAGACTGTGGTTCAAACCAGTTTAGACTTTCATCCAACAACAGTCTGATGATCTTTCTATCAGATCATGCTGCCATTCAGATTTCCAAAGTTCATCTGTGATGTTTTCAGAAAGGTCTTATTTCTAAAAATTTCAGAGATTTCAGAAAAATAATCAATGTGGTTCAGAGTATACAGGTAAAAATATTGATAACTTCAGTTTTAATTCTGGCTGTGCCAGTTGCTAGTTGTATAATGTTGAGCAAGTGACAATCTCTCAGAGCTTCATTTCTTTATTGTAAAGTGATGATGTCTACATAGTAGTATTTCTGTGATAAGTGAACAATGTAATATGTACAGAATTCTTAGCCCAGAGTTAGGCACATTTTCAGTTTTTCCTAAATTTTCATTTTTATCAGCATTTATGTTCCTTTCAGAAATGCCAGAATCTTAATCTTCAGTCCTAAATCTTCAATAAAGGAAACTAGAGATAGTGGAGTGGCTTAGGCGGTAAAGAATCTGCCTCAAACCAGGAGACCTGGGTTCAATCCCTGGGTTAGGAAAATCCCCTGGAGAAGGAAATGGCAACCCACCCAACTATTCTTGCCTGGAGAATTCCATGGATAGAGGAGCCTGGTGGGCTATAGCCCATAGGGTCACAAAGAGTCTGATAGGACTGAGTGACTAAGGCTTTCCCTTTCAGAGATAGCGGAAAATGTCCCTGGCAAAGGATTGGAACCAGCTTATCAGTACTGATAAACCATATGAATATGAATATGTTTGTATATCTAAGCACACTGAAGGCAAATGAAATGCCATAGAATGCTATCTAATCTATTCTGCTAAACACTACCGCACCCATGCCAAAAACCTGGAGCTTATCCAAAACTATGTCCATTCCTTCTGCCCCTTCTACAGATTCAGTCTCCATGTTCAGTTTTAATCCCCAAATGTTTTTTTCATCTGTTTCCTGCCTCCATTTTCTAGACAACAGCCTTGATTTAGGATCTCCTCTGTTCTGACTGGACTGCCCCCAAAGCCCAATCACTACATTCCTACTTTATTCTATCCTATGTTTCACCACTACAAAAATAGTCTAATGTTAAAATCTAACCATGTCATTTCTCTGCTCAAAATTCACCAGTGAATTTCCATTGCCTACAAAATGACTCAGAATCTGGGACAAGGCATGCCCAAGTTCTCCTTGAGTTTATACTGTCTAATCATTCTGAAGTCACACCGCAGTTACCTAGCTCAATGCTTAGCACGTGGTAGGCACTTCAGATACGATGGGTGAATAAAGAGATGAATATGTAAATGAATACTGAATGAACAGATAAAAATCTAGCATATATTCATTCCTCTGGTCTCCTTTTGAGCACATAGTTGCTTTGCGACCTGGTAGAAATCAGTACAGCACACAGTAGTTTCAGGCTTCATTCAGAACATTTCTTTCTTCAGAATATTTCTTCCTTCCAGTGTATTAGTGTATGACTTCTAGACTCTCAAGGCTTTTTATGAAACTCAGTGCTATAGAAGAGCCATACTTTTTATTCAGTTTATTGTGACTATTTCTGTATGATTAAATAACCTACATTAATGATTACAGAGTATTCAATCCTGTGGATATATTGTAGTTTACTTAACCAATTTTTCTATTATCAGAACTTTAGATCATTTACATTTATTTGTTTTGTAAAGCATGCTTGCTTAGGTGGTATGCATATTCTTTTAGGGGAAGTAATCTTAGAATGAATGGAATTTCTTTGTTTCTGAAGCTTTTTCTGTATATTGCCAAATTCCCTCCAGAATGATTTTAACACTTCTACTAGCAGGTTAGGAGAGTGCCAAGTAAATATTTTTAATGATAGAAGATTAAGTACCACAACAATTATGGGGGGGTGGGGGAGGAGTGTATTTTTTTGTCTTATGATAAATCTAGTCATAATATTGGTTTATTTGATGCCTAGTAATTCTGCAGTTGAGTTTCAGTGTTTTTTCAATATCATTTTCTCTCTCCCTTCCTCTCTGTCTCTTTTCATCCTCTTCTCATAATGGCCATTTTTGCTCTTCTTCTAGGATTATTAAATCCACAATTGTGTCTTTTTCCTGCTTAAAAAATATGATTAATCAATGACTGTCCTTTTCTCTTTTGCGTAAATTCATCTCAAGTGGTATTCAGAGTCCTGTCATCTTTGGATTATGTACAGAGAGAAACCTGCAGTACTAATCAATGTCACCTTTCAAATAAAGGTTTTTCAAATTTTTAATGTTTAGCCATGTCAAATATTTGTTGTTTAGAAGAGCAAGAAAACTAAAGCCATTGAAAAACGCATTTTTCCTTCCCAAACCATGCCTCACTCTAAAAACTTTGCAAAGTAGACATTTCAAAAATGATAGATACAAAGGATACTTCCCTCTCTCTTTTCCTGTGAGACCAACATTCTGAGACCTTGGGCTTAAGGGTAGAATAATATTTAATGAGTCATGTAAAATATTAATTCTGCGAAGCTGTTATTCCTCTAATGATTCTAAATTTTTTCATTAGAATTGACATAGTGCTTGCAGTTACCTTAGTGAATTATGAGTGTAAAAGAATCACAAGGATCTTGCAGGTGCCCAAACTCTCAAAGAATTGCTCAGTCCATGTCCATTGCCTCTTCCATGGGAGCTGAAGGGACTCAGTTTGCTTATGTCCTGTTTCTTTTCAACAGCCACCATTAACTTGCCCTTTGGAGACCCAGTTTTCCCAAGTCTAGGTAGAAGAAAATGCAGGTTTCCCAAGCTCTATTCCTTTAACAAGTTTCAACAGAAACAGCCAGGGTGCTAATAAAAATAACAGAGAGAAACTACCCATTCTGTTCAGTTCAGTCGCTCAGTCATGTCCGACTTTTTGCAACCGCGTGGACTGCAGCACACCAGGCCTCCCTGTCCATTGCCAACTCCCGGAGTTTACCCAAACTCATGTCCATTGAGTCGGTGATGCCATCCAACCATCTCATCCTCTGTCGTGTCCTTCTCCTCCTGCCTTCAATCTTTCCTAGCATCAGGGTCTTTCCCAATGAGTCTTAAGTCTTAAAATCATGATGTTAGAGCTACAGTTTCTTAAGCAGTATGGGAGAGCACAATGTGCCATTCCAAAATGTGTCACTTTGGCATAAAGATTAATTTAGGCTGATTATTAATTTCTTTATTTTTAAATTGGAGGATAATTGCTTTACAATGCTGTGTTTCTGCTGTACAACAACATGAATCAGCTCTATGTATGTGTGCGTGTGTATATATGTATATAACCCCACGATACCACTCCTCTAGGTTATCACAGAGCACTGAACTGAGCTCCCTGTGCTATATGGCAGCTTCCCATGAGATACTTGTTTTACACATGGTAGTGTATTTATGTCGATGCTACTCTTTCAATTCACCCCCACCCTCCTTTCCCTCCCTGCTGCATCCACCTCTCTGTTCTCCACATGTGCATCTCTATTCCTGTCCTACAAACAGACTCAGCTGTACCGTCTTTCTAGATTCCATACATGCACCTTAACGTATGATGTTTTTCTCTTTTTGACTTATTTCACTCCCTATGACAGATAGGCTAATTATTTTTAAGAATCAAAAGATGCAGAAAGAAACCTTGATCTTTGGCCGAACTGCCTAAAAGAATTTAGAAGGAAGGTGTGCTCCCCAAACAGAACTGTTATCAGAGTTATCTGCCAAAGCATATGAGCAAGATGTGGTGTGGAAAACGGTTAGAGATTAAAGCCCATGCTGTGTCCCACTGTCTCTGCATGGCCCAGAAAATGTTTATTTACCAAACATTTGGTTTTCCATCTCCATGTGAAATGCCTTTTGAAATTCCAAATCTTTACTCCCAAGAGCCTTTTTTGTCTTGATGATATTTAAAGTGAAGGCTTCCAGTTGTTTTGTCAAGACAGTTTTCCTCAGTTTCTCCCAAATGTGAAAGTGAAAGTGAAGTTGCTCAGTCATGGACCCCATGGACTGTAGCCTACCAGGTTCCACCACCCATGGGATTTTTCCAGGCAAGAGTACTGGAGTGGGGTGCCATTTGTTTGCTTTTCTCCTGTTACTCTGTCTCATGTCAATTTAATTCTTGGATCAGTCAGAAACATTTTCCTTTGAGAAAAATTTCTTCCTCCCTGAAAGTGGTAACCTGAAGCCTTAGTAGCCTTTTGTGTCTTTGTCAATTACATCTTACCATGCACCTTGGCTTTTTTGTTTCACCCATCGGGAATGGATGGCCCCATTAAGCTTCAGTTTTAAGTGACCATAAAGTCCCATGTTTTCTTGAAGCATACAATTGCTTATGGTCCCCAGCATTTTTCACACCTGGGACTTTCATTAAAAAGGGTCTCTAATTTGGTCCCTTCTCTCTGTCTGGACACTGGTAGGTTTGCCTGTTTGGGTACATGCTGCGTGCCTTTAACCTGAATTACAGAGGAAAGAAATTTTCCATTAGGAGAAAACTGATATCAATAGAACCAGCAGGATCCTCATATAAGATCCTAAAAGGGATTGTGCAGTACTTAACAATGAAGGACAGGTCCTTTTAATTCTGGACTCTTTGTGTCAGGGAGTGAATGATGATAAATTCCATTACTGTGAATGTCAGTTAAAGGGTTGATGAGAAAGCTTACAGTAATGCTGCACAGAAAGTGCACACTCAGAAGGGGAGTCTTTTTCTTTTGTCCTCTATCTTTAATAACTCTAGCTCTGACCAAAGTTAGCTGATTTTTAGAAGTTCACAAGAGCACAGCTGTCCATTATCATGAAGACAGAGTATTCATGAAACCAAAGGACCTGGAATGCCTCTGATTGTAATACATTGCCTTTGTCCTAAAATAAAGTGAATTCTTCCCTTTCTGATAAAACTCATTTTTTTAATGATATCTTTTGTTCTGTTACATTAGTTTATGAAAGTCTATGTCTGCAATTAAGACTGAATGATATTAATGTGTTAATAGGGGGGAACCAAGATCTTTTTTTTTTTAAACCACGGAGTACAGGTAGCTAATGGGCAAATAGATAAATGGAAAAGATCAGGGTCATTTTATTAGAAAGTTCACCTCCTTATTCATGATAATCAACCTAAATCTAAAGGAAGTAACACTTCCAATTTCTTATATCTCACCTAATTTTCTCCAGTCAATGAGTCAGAACAAACTGGCCATCAAAGAAAACATTAAGGATCCAAACTTTTGAAAATGTACATAATTTGTGGAGCTCAGCTGGGCTTTGCGTATCTCAGCAAAGGCTGACACATTTTAATGGAAAGATCATACTTCATGGGAACATGACGCATTGAAAGGAAAGCTATGGGGACAGAGAGATAAGTTGTACTCAGGTTTGACTATCTCAAAACTGGAAAAGATAAGGTGATTAAATTTAAAGAGGCTTGCAAAAGATAGATTGGGTAAAAGTCAAAGATATAAAGGGAAATCAGATCATTGGAAACACTACCAAAAATTTTAGAAAGGAAGAAACCAACTATAGCAGCAGCATGTTTTATTAACAATTCTACTTTCTAAGGAAAAATATTTTTGATTAAAAAGAGTGCTACTCTTCTGCTGGTTTTATGGCAATACTGTTTTTTAATGGCAGTGCATTAAAGGAGGGAAAAGAAAACAAAGGTCAGAATTTAAGGAGTACTAACACTATCTGATTTACCATAGTAAACAACATATTCAATTCAGTTTAGTCCCTCAGTCGTGTCCAACTCTTTGCGACCCCATGAATCGCAGCACGCCAGGCCTCCCTGTTCATCACCATCTCCCAGCGTTCACTCAGACTCACGTCCATCGAGTCCGTGATGCCATCCAGCGATCTCATCCTCGGTCATCCCCTTCTCCTCCTGCACCCAATCCCTACCAGCATCACAGTCTTTTCCAATGAGTCAACTCTTCGCATGAGGTGGTTACTGGAGTTTCAGCTTTAGCATCATTCCTTCCAAAGAAATCCCAGGGCTGATCTCCTTGCAGTCCAAGGGACTCTCAAGAGTCTTCTCCAACACCACAGTTCAAAAGCATCAATTTTTCGGCACTCAGCCTTCTTCACAGTCCAACTTTCACATCCATACATGACTACAGGAAAAACCATAGCCTTGACTAGAC
>SJYV01050255.1:31299-91850 GCA_006410875.1 Neotragus pygmaeus
TCTCTTCTTTTCACAGCTATTTGTAAGGCCTCCCCAGGCAGCCATGTTGCTTTTTTGCATTTCTTTTCCATGGGGATGGTCTTGATCCCTGTCTCCTGTACAATGTCACAAACTTCATTCCATAGTTCATCAGGCACTCTATCTATCAGATCTAGGCCCTTAAATCTATTTCTCACTTCCACTGTATAATCATAAGGGATTTGATTTAGGTCATACCTGAATGGTCTAGCGGTTTTCCCTACTTTCTTCAATTTAAGTCTGAATTTGATAACAAGGAGTTCATGATCTGAGCCACAGTCAGCTCCTGGTCTTGTTTTTGTTGACAGTATAGAGCTTCTCCATCTTTGGCTGCATAGAATAGAATCAATCTGATTTTGGTGTTGACCATCTGGTGATATCCATGCGTAGAGTCTTCTCTTGTGTTGATGGAAGAGGGTGTTTGCTATGACCAGTGCATTTTCTTGGCAAAACTCTATTAGTCTTTGCCCTGCCTCATTCTGTATTCCAAGGCCAAATTTGCCTGTTACTCCAGGTGTTTCTTGACTTCCTACTTTTGCATTTCAGTCTCCTATCATGAAAAGGACATCTTTTTTGGATGTTAGTTCTAAAAGGTCTTGTAGGTCTTCATAGAACCGTTCAACTTCAGCTTCTTCAGCGTTACTGGTTGGGGGGTAGACTTGGATTACTGTGATATTGAATGGTTTGTCTTGGAAATGAACAGAGATTATTCTCTCATTTTTGAGATTGCATCCAAGTCCTGCATTTTGGACTCTTTTGTTGACTATGATGGCTATTCCATTTTTTCTAAGGGATTCTTTCTCACAGTAGTAGATATAATGGTCATCTGAGTTAAATTCACCCATTCCAGTCCATTTTAGTTCACTGATTCCTAAAATGTCAATGTTCACTCTTGCCATCTCCTGTTTGACCACTTCCAATTTGCCTTGATTCATTGATCTAACATTCCAGGTTCCTATGCAATATTGCTCTTTACAGCATCGGACCTTGGTTCTATCACCAGTCACTTCCACAACTGGGTATTGTTTTTTCTTTGGCTCCATCTCTTCATTCTGTCTGGAGTTATTTCTCCTCTGATCTCCAATAGCTATTGAGCACCTACTGACCTGGGGAGTTCATCTTTCAGCGTCCTATCTATTTGCTTTTTCATACTGTTCATGGGGTTCTCAAGGCAAGAATACTGAAGTGGTTTGCCATTCCCTTCGCCAGTGGACCACGTTCTGTCAGACCTCTGCACCATGACCCATCCATCTTGGGTGGCCCTACACGGCATGGCTTAGTTTCACTGAGTTAGACAAGGCTGTGGTCCGTGTGATTAGATTGGTAGAGTCTGTGATTGTGGTTTCAGTCTATCTGCCCTCTGATGCCCTCTCTCAGTGCCTACCGTCTTACTGGTGTTTCTCTTGGATGTGGGTATCTCTTCACGGCTGCTCCAGTGAGGTCCAGCTGCTGCTCCTTACCTTGAATGTGGGGTGTCTCTTCATGGCTGCCGCTAGTGACCTTGGACATAGGCTATCTCCTCTCGGCCACTCACCGCTCCCTGTTGATGGTCAGCTGAGGGCAAAGGCAGGATTCAAATAGCAGGTTTCAAATTCTGCTGCTTCCTCTGTTGATTAGCTGTGAAACTCAGCTACCTAAACCTTCTGTGTCTTGATCTTTTCATCTGGCAAAGGGAATTGTAGTAGACCTGACCAACAGGGGTCTTATGCATTGTAGAAATAATTGTAAACCACATACCACAAGACTTTACAGGTAGCAAATAATTAATGACAATAAGCTATGATTATGTCCATGGGATTGCAAAGAGTCAGACATGACTGAGTGACTAAAACTCACTCAGGTATGTAAACTATATCTCAAAAAAGTTGTTATATAGTATGGTACATACTATATACCATATGATACATATGGTATATAGTATGTACATACGTATATAGTATGGTACACACAATGGCATCTTGTTTTTTGTTTTTTTCCTTATGTAACACAGTGTGACTTTTTCCATATAAAATCATATAAAGATGCCTATGTTTTTAAATGGTTATACAATATTCCAAATTATGAGACATTTTATTGTTTTCTATAATTTACATCAGAGAGTTTCCTGAAGGTAAAAGTCTTGTTCTTGGCCTGTCTGTATCCTAGAAATGACCACAATGAGGGGATGAGAAGCATTTAGGACCAGGACAGCAGAATGTTAGGGTCAAGAAGTGATGAGGTCTTATTGCTATTGATGAGGTCAGGAGTCCTGGAGAAGAGGCAGAATGGCTGCAGGCCACTCATTTCTTTCTGAGAATTTTTCCTTGTCTGACCCCATAGTTTTCCAGATATTGAAAATGGACCACTATTACCGCCCCAATATACTGAACTTCATCAGAGTAAACTCAGTGCACCTGTGTGGTTGATGATTTTGCTTTTTGACTGTATCTGCTTGTGGAGAAGGCAATGGCACCCCACTCCAGTTCTCTTGCCTGGAAAATCCCATGGACAGAAGAGCCATGGGGTCACTAAGAGTCGGACACGACTGAGCGACTTCACTTTCACTTTTCACTTTCGTGCATTGGAGAAGGAAATGGCAACCCACTCCAGTGTTCTTGTCTGGAGAATCCCAGGGACAGCAGAGCCTGGTGGGCTGCCATCTATGGGGTCGCACAGAGTTGGACACGACTGAAGTGACTTAGCAGCAGCAGCAGCAGCGCAGTAGCAGCTTTGCATTTCTTTGTGGCAGTCTATAGATTTTAAGTATTTTATTGAACATGTTAATATTTTTGCCTTCTTTCTTAGCTCAGTCCACAACTTAATTTTTATTCATAATTGAGTCCTTGGAGGTAGTAACTTCTTTTTTAAATATTTGGAAACATATTTTGCTGTTAGTTTCTGATAAATACTTTTATTGGGTTAATGATGTTTTCTTCTACTTCTTGATGAATAATTTTTCTTAAAAGTCAGGGATGGATTTGGAGTTTTACCCAATTTGAGGGGATAGCCATCATAATGATTGTATATGTATTTATTTTTTTCTCCTTTAATCCGTTCATGTGATGAATTGCATTAGTGCATTTCCTAATCTATTTTCAATCATCCATTTGGCATTCATTTCACACATATTTATTTAGTGCTTTCTACATGGCAGATGCTGTGCTTAGCACCAGTGATACAGTAATAAGTAAAACAGACATTTTTCTTTAAACACATTGCTAAATGCAATCTGCTAGCCTTTCACTTTTCTTGCATTTAGATTTTAGAACATATCTCAAGAAATATTCAAATGTACACACAAAGATATATTATAAAAGATGGCTATGTTGACATTGTTTTTAAATGTTAACATGACCATTTATAGGAGAATATTGAAATATATTTTAGCTTCTTCACGGTATAGAATAATATATGGTAATTCTAAAGAACTAGGTAGCTCAGTACACACAAATATGGAAAGATTTTTAAAAAATCAAGTCTTAAGATTTATGTATATGTGATGTCATGTCGTTTTTGTAAAAATGAAAAAAAAATTCCCTGTGTGTTCAGAGTTTCTACAGACATGAAAAACAAGTGGAAGAATGTGAAACAGCAAACTATCAAACATGGATTCCTTTAGGATCTAGGTTGAGAGGGTAGGGGGCATAGACTTAAATTTTTCAAGGAGTAACTTCTATACTGCTCTATTTTTATTTATTTATTTTTTACAACAAGTAGGTATTATCGTTGTAAGTACTAAAGGAGAAAAATTAATAGTGGAGCTTAAGGAATGGAAGGAGGGCGAGTGGAAACACTTTGAACAGGACTCCATGGTTTAGGGCCCAATTGTAAGCAACAGAATCATCAGAGCTAGTTTTAAGCAGAATGGGTTTTTTACTATGTATAAGATGGCTTACAATATTATTGGAAGAGTTGAAAGAAGGTGGTAGGTGGAAAGGTGGTAGATGAAATTTCCAGGAACACCTCTAGAATCATCCTGTCTCCCTAGCAAGCTGGGCAAGTTACCATCCCTGTGGCAAGAAGCTAGAGAGTCAGAAAGCTAGGGAGTGGGGATCAGAGCCATGGAGTTTCTGCTGTGATCTGCTTTAGTCTGTAGCCCCATAGCCTGCCTCCTTTCCCAATCAACTGACTTTCAACTTCTAGTCTCATCTGACCATGTCTGACTGGCAGAACCTAAGTCTCATCTGGAGCCCTCGCTGCAAATGAAGCTAAGAACTATAATTTTCAGCTTTCCAGTGCAGGGTAGGAAGGTGTATTAGAAAGAGGCTGGAATGGATATTAAGCAGGCAAGCCACACAGTATCTGCCACAATTAGCAAAAAGCACACTGCTTTTCGAATTTAATAAATGGCTATTTCTTTGAAAAGGCTGGGAAGATCATTGATTCACTGGCAGAATCTTTTAATTTTTTTATTATATAAAATATACATGCATGTTGACATATATACACAAATATATATATAGTAAAAAAATGAGAAAATAAGTAAGCACAGATCAGAAAAAGGTAAATACAACATCTGTAATCTCACCATTGTGTCCAACTCTTTGCAACTCCATGAACTGCAGCACACCAGGCTTCCCTGTCCTTCACTGTATCCCAGAGATGGCTCAAACTCATGTCCATTTAGTCAGTGATGCCATCCAACCATCTCATCCTTTGTGATCCCCTTCTCCTCTTGCCGTTAGTCTTTCCAAGCATCGGAGTCTTTTCTAGTGAGTCAGCTCTTTGCATTAGGTGGTCAAAGTATTGGAGCATTAGCTTCAGCATTAGTCCTTCCAATGAATGTTCAGTGTTGATTTCCTTTAGGATTGACTGGTTTGATCTCCTTGCTTTCCAAGGGGCTCTCGAGAGTCTTCTCCAGCACCACAGTTTGAAAGCATCAGTTCTTTGGCACTCAGCTTTCCTTACTGTCCAACTCTCAAATCCATACATGAATACTGGAAAAACCATAGCTTTGACTAGATGGACCTTTGTTGGCAAACTGATGTCTCTGCTTTTCAACACACGGCCTAGGTTTGTTAGAGCTTTTCTTCCAAGGAGCAAGTGTCTTAATTTCATAGTTGCAGTCACTGTCCACAATGATTTTGGAACCCAAGAAAATGAAATCTGACACCATTTCTACTTTTTCCCCATCTATTTACCATGAAGTGTTGGGACTGGATGCCATGATCTTTGTTTTTCTGAATGTTGAATTTTAAGCCAGCTTTTTCACTCTCCTCTTTCATCTTCATCAAGAAGCTCTTAGTTCCTCTTCACTTTCTGCCACTAGAGTGTTATCATCTGCATATCTGAGGTAGAATGTTAATATTTTAATATATGACCTTTCAAACACCTACATACACTACCCTCTCCAACATATATACTTAAAAAAAAACAGCATATCACACATGGATAGAATCTGTTTTAAATGTGTAGCAGAGCTTAATGCAATGTTTAAAAAGTAAACTTAATTAAAATTCATAAAGCATGCCTAATAACTTAATTAGAAAACTCATTGAAGTAATAGTCACTGAGCTTTCTTTTGAGACACTGAGTTTTTAAAAAAATGAAATTCACTTTTAACTCACTTATATCAAGTCAAAAATTGGCTATCTTCATTTTAATGACCTCTAATTTTCAATTTAATCAGGGTTTGTTTTTAATTAAATTTTTTTAAACTTGAAAAACAGCTCCCTTAATTCCTTGTCTGCCCCAGGACTGAGGGAAATTCTATACTCTACCTAATTTTAAAACAATGGAAAAATACCTAGATCAGTTGTTAACCATCCACATGACCCACATAAGCCATAAAACCTCTGTGCATATTGGTTTCAATGT
Organism: Neotragus pygmaeus; assembly: GCA_006410875.1. Classification (NCBI taxonomy): domain Eukaryota; kingdom Metazoa; phylum Chordata; class Mammalia; order Artiodactyla; family Bovidae; genus Neotragus; species Neotragus pygmaeus. The sequence continues at coordinate 37,114 of SJYV01050255.1, forward strand.
TTGTAAAGTGAAGAGGTTGAACTGTACTCTCAGGTTCAGATCTAAGAGACTGAACATTCTATAAAGAAATTTCCATCCTTGGGTAGAAGTTTCAGTCTGCAGAATCCTGACTTTGATTTCCAGGCCTGCTTTTTATGTACCAGGTGACCTTGCGCTCATTATGAATTGCTCAATGCCTGTGTTTATGTATCTGAGCCCTAAGATTAAAAGCATTTCCTATTTACTTCCTGGAGTTTGACAAGAGTTGCCAGTTCACTTGTAGAGAATGTCCTGTTTACATATTATAACCAATTAAAGTAAGGACAGTAATGTGGTCCAAGAGATAACTAAACAGAGTTCTTTAATTTTGGTGTAGATTTTAATTTTGATGTGGCTCTGTGAGATGTAAAAGCAACAGTGCCAAGACTTTAAGAAAGCAAAAGAAATTTATTTCAGATAATGAATGCATTAAATCATCGCTCCAAAGGAAGAGTTTACCTCCAATGTATATTACTCCACATGTATCTACCAATCTACTGACTTACGTTCCATAAGTCTACACATATCTGTTAAGACTTTTTACTAATTAAATGTGTTTATCTCTGGGATGAAATTGAAAGTGATTTTCTGAATTTTCCAATTAAATTATTTACATTTAGTGAGCAGATGTCATTTTTGTATAGCTAGGAAAAATATAATCAAGTATATTTTTGAATGTATGTTTTAATGAAAAAAATTGTGCTTTGTTGCATGTATTCTGAGATTGCAGCAGGTGGTAATAAGAAAGGAAAGAGTATATACCTATTGAGCTGTTCTTTCTGTTATGAGAAGGAGAGAGCGAAAGAGAGCTGTTGGGTAGAGTTCCAAGGTCCTTTTAGTCATTTGTGACCCTAACTTCTCATCTGTCAGATGAGCTTAACCTTTCACTTAGTTTTAGATTTACCTGTTGGAATCAATGTTATCCTCTCAAAACTCATTTGTCCTCCCCAAGCTATATTTTTCAGTCTTTTACCACAACTGAACTCACTCTCTCTCTCTCTCTCTCTCTCTCGTTTCTTCATTCAGCAATCATTTAAACCCATCCTTTTTGCCCTTGAAGAGGTAAGTTCTGGGATTCCTAAGGAGCAGGATGACATAGGCCCAGAGGAGACTTTCTGCAGTCAGCCAGGACTATTTCAATAGACCCCGTTTTCTTACTCTGGTCCCTCCTCTAACCATTTCACAGTCTCTCTTCATTGTTTTCTGAAGCACAGTTCTCATGGTTGTACTCTATTGCTCAATAATCACAAGTGCATTCCGAGAGTAGGCAAAAAAAAAAAATCAAAACAACAACAAAAACCCGTTTCTAAGGAAAATCATTCAATATCACAGTTATCCAAGTCTATGCCCCAACCAGTAATGCTGAAGAAGCTGAAGTTGAACGGTTTTATGAAGACCTACAAGATCTTTTAGAACTAACACCCGAAAAAGATGTCCTTTTCATTATAGGGGACTGGAATGCTAAAGTAGGAAATCAAGAAACACCTGGAATAACAGGCAAATTTGGCCTTGGAATACGGCAGGGCAAAGACTAATAGAGTTTTGCCAAGAAAATGCACTGGTCATAGCAAACACCATCTTCCAACAATACAAGAGAAGACTCGACACATGGACATCACCAGATGGTCAACACTGAAATCAGATTGATTATATTCTGTGCAGCCAAAGATGGAGAAGCTTTATACAGTCAATAAAAACAAGACCGGGAGCTGACTGTTGCTCAGATCATGATCTCCTTATTAACAAATTCAGACATAAACTGAAGAAAGTAGGGAAAACCGCTAGACCATTAGGTATGACCTCAGTCAAATCCCTTATGATTATACAGTGGAAGTGAGAAATAGATTTAAGGGCCTAGATCTGATAGATAGAGTGCCTGATGAACTATGGAATGAGGTTCGTGACATTGTATGGGAGACAGGGATCAAGACCATCCCCATGGAAAAGAAATGCAAAAAAGCAAAATGGCTGTCTGGAGAGGGCTTACAAATAGCTGTGAAAAGAAGAGAGGCGAAAAGCAAAGGAGAAAAGGAAAGATACAAGCATCTAAACGCAGAGTTCCAAAGAACAGCAAGAAGAGATAAGAAAGCCTTCTTCAGTGATCAATGCAAAGAAATAGAGGAAAAGAACAGAATGGGAAAGACTAGAGATCTCTTCAAGAAAATTAGAGATACCAAGGGAACATTTCATGCAAAGATGGGCTCGATAAAGGACAGAAATGGTATGGACCTAACAGAAGCAGAAGATATTAAGAAGAGGTGGCAAGAATACACAGAAGAACTGTACAAAAAAGATCTTCATGACCCAGATAATCATGATGATGTGATCACTAATCTAGAGCCAGACATCTTGGAATGTGAAGTCAAGTGGGCCTTAGAAAGCATCACTACGAACAAAGCTAGTGGAGGTGATGGAATTCCAGTTGAGCTGTTTCAAATCCTGAAAGATGATGCTGTGAAAGTGCTGCACTCAATATGCCAGCAAATTTGGAAAACTCAGCAGTGGCCACAGGACTGGAAAAGGTCAGTTTTCATTCCAATCCCAAAGAAAGGCAATGCCAAAGAATGCTCAAACTACCGCACAATTGCACTCATCTCACATGCTAGTAAAGTAATGCTCAAAATTCTCCAAGCCAGGCTTCAGCAATACGTGAACCGTGAACTCCCTGATGTTCAAGCTGGTTTTAGAAAAGGCAGAGGAACCAGAGATCAAATTGCCAACATCCGCTGGATCATGGAAAAAGCAAGAGAGTTCCAGAAAAACATCTATTTCTGCTTTATTGACTATGCCAAAGCCTTTGACTGTGTGGATCACAATAAACTGTGGAAAATTCTGAAAGAGATGGGAATACCAGACCACCTGACCTGCCTCTTGAGAAATCTGTATGCAGGTCAGGAAGCAACAGTTAGAACTGGACATGGAACAACAGACTGGTTCCAAATAGGAAAAGGAGTACGTCAAGGCTGTATATTGTCACCCTGCTTATTTAACTTATATGCAGAGTACATCATGAGAAACGCTGGACTGGAAGAAACACAAGCTGGAATCAAGATTGCCGGGAGAAATATCAATAACCTCAGATATGCAGATGACACCACCCTTATGGCAGAAAGTGAAGAGGAACTAAAAAGCCTCTTGATGAAAGTGAAAGAGGAGAGTGAAAAAGTTGGCTTAAAGCTCAACATTCAGAAAACGAAGATCATGGCATCCGGTCCCATCACTTCATGGGAAATAGATGGGGAAACAGTGGAAACAGTTTCAGACTTTATTTTGGGGGGCTCCAAAATCACTGCAGATGGTGACTGCAGCCATGAAATTAAAAGACGCTTACTCCTTGGAAGAAAAGTTATGACCAACCTAGATAGCATATTCAAAAGCAGAGACATTACTTTGCCGACTAAGGTCCGTCTAGTCAAGGCTATGGTTTTTCCTGTGGTCATGTATGGATGTGAGAGTTGGACTGTGAAGAAGGCTGAGTGCCGAAGAATTGATGCTTTTGAACTGTGGTATTGGAGAAGACTCTTGAGAGTCCCTTGGACTGCAAGGAGATCCAACCAGTCCATTCTGAAGGAGATCAACCCTGGGATTTCTTTGGAAGGAATGACGCTAAAGCTGAAGCTCCAGTACTTTGGCCACCTCATGAGAAGAGTTGACTCATTGGAAAAGACTTTGATGCTGGGAGCGATTGGGGGCAGGAGGAGAAGGGGACGACAGAGGATGAGATGGCTGGATGGCATCATGGACTCGATGGACATGAGTCTGAGTGAACTCTGAGAGATTGTGATGGACAGGGAGGCCTGGCGTGCTGCGATTCATGGGGTCGCAAAGAGTCGGACATGACTGAGCGAGTGAACTGAACTGGACACTCATACAAGACACACATAAAAATTCCAAAGCAACAACTAACCAACCAAACAAAAAAGCACCAAAAAATCCTCCAAAGTCTTAAGGTGGACTATCAAGGCCTTCTTATCTGGGCTGTGATCTATCTTTCCAAGTTATTGTTTCTTCCTTCTATGGTCCCTCTCTTTCCTGCTTTTTGCCTCTGCTGTGGCCAGCTCCTTGGACTGCCCTTCTCCATCAGCTCCACACATCCATCTCTCTGTTATTTAGAATGCAGCTCAAACCCCTAGGAAGCAGTCTTCAGTTCCTTTCCTTGAAATTCTCTGAACTTGCCTCTCTCATCTCCTGTAGCAGTCCACCTTTTCTTCTCCTGAGCACTTGCAACCTTCCACCATTTATTGTGGTTATTTGGGCTCTCTGGGATCCCAGCCATGAACACTCTGTCTCTGATCTGAGTTGGTATTTTCTATTGAAGGCTTGTAATAAATATGTTCTATTAAAGAATTAGATCCAATATTGTTTCTGGGTTAGATCCCACCAGGGTAGCTATAAAGTGAATGCATATAGGGCTTTGGGGTGGGGGGGGGGAATGAATTTCCCCAAGCCACAGAAGCACCATTTAGTACCCAAGGGCTGCAGTTTATTAAAATGACTCGAAGTTACTTATTTTCTGGACAATGAATTGCCCAGAGTTAACACTACACTGTCTTTGGGGCAGGGATGGGGTGGGGTTGTGAGCTCTTTCTTGGTACTAACCTCTAAATCTGCATGGGTTCCCTGAAACTAGAAAATGAAAAAAATCATTTATCATGGCTTTTGAAATCACAGGCAATGGAATGAATTTTAAACTTTTTAATCACATTTTGTCCACATTTCCTGCTTTGCTTCTTGCCCCTCTGATTTATTTGTTTATACTTTTCTTTCATATACAGGTTGGCTCTAGGCTGTTTTTAATAGTGATTCCATTGGGGTAGCTGCCAACCTCTATTAATGACAACCTGTGAGTGGTTGAGGAGGTGGATGGTAATTTGGTGAGACAGAGGCAAGGAAGGAAGGCTTTTTTTTTCCCCTGGGAAAAGGGGTATTTCGTCAAGGATAGTGGAAGATCAGATCACACCCGCCTTAGGTTATGTAAGCCATCCTCCCATGTTATGTGGATACTTGCAATCCATGAAGGTGATCCAAAATCAAGACATTATCATGAAATGACCAATATTAAGTTTCTTTAGTCAGCAGCATGATGTTTCAGAATAGAAAATAATCTGGATGAGAACATAAAGTAAAATTTCTTGGACATCTAGGTTTATGATCTGAAATTTGATCATTATATATAAGTCATGCATGCCACTTTCAGATGATTTTGTTTGGTTATCCTGGAGTCTGATAAATTCTGGAGTCCCTAATCAAATTGATTTTCTAGAATGTGAAGAGCTGTGATTAAGTCCTAAATAATAGTCATTTCACCACAGCTGTTCTGTTCTTAAAGTCTTCCTTTTGTAAGCCTTTGAGCTTAACATGTGACTCTTTAATTACTACAGGAAATATTAATAGGGAGAGCAAAGGAGTGACGTTGATGTGGGCATGGCGACATGTTGTAGAGGTGATTTTTTCTGGTTATATATATGGCAGACTTCTAAAAGAAACTCGTAAATATTTTTATAATATAAAGGAACTGATTCTATATTTCAGTTAAAAATAATATTTAAAATATGTGTTGAACAAATATATGTAACTTCTGCCAAATTGTTTTGACAAAATTTGTCCTTTATACTCTTTAAAAAAATACTCATTTTTCCTCTGATGGTTGACTAATTCATATGAATGTAAGAAAATTAAAAGAGAAAAACATACAGGAGAAGATAATGCAGCAATATGGTTAAAATATGGGGCTACCAGGTGGCATTAGTGGTTAAGCGACCCACCTGCCAATGCAGAGATGCAGGTTTGATCCCTGGGTCAGGAAGATCCCCTGGAGGAGGCATGGCAACCCACTTCAGTATTATTCTTTTTTTTACATTTATTTATTTTTAATTGATTAATGATTGGTTTACAGTATTGGGCTGATTTCTGTCATATATCAACATGAATTAACCATAGCTATACATATGTCTCCTTCCTCTTGAATCTCCCTCCCACCTCCTGCCTATTCCCACCACTCTAGGTTATTACAGAGCCCTAGTTTGAGTTCTCTGAGTCATACACAAAATTCCCGTTGACTGTCTATTTATATATGTAGTCATGAACAGAGGAGCCTGGCAGGCTGTGGTCCATAGGGTTGCAAAGAGTCAGACACAACTGAAGCAGCTTAGCACAGCACATGGTTAAAAAGGTCCTTTAAAAAATAATCATGGAGTTTCAGCAGATGTAATACAATAATACAATAGGTTTCAGATACCCCACATTAAAAAGTGAGATGTGACCACCTGTGCAGAATGCATGACGTGATACAGAAATGGGTCAGCGTGATCACACCTGGTGAGCATTGGAGAGATGAAAACATTGAAAAGGTGAGTTGCTTCTCACCTACTAAAGTGAGACAAGGAATTTCAGAAGATCTACTTGGAGGACTTGATATTCATCCCCTGGAGTCTGCTGAACTCAGAGTGGAAGCTTGTTTCTTTCCAGGAGAAATCCTGAGGTCAGGACTGACTGTGGGTGCTGGGAGTAAGCTGTGCTTCCTTTGAAGGTGGGACAAAGGATTTTTTTCTTTCTTTCTTTTTTACTCCATTGGAAGGAGCAGACTGGGATTATATTAAAATAGACTCTGTCCCAAATACTACATGGAATGATAATAGGACCCTAGCTTGGAGGCAGAGTGGTGGAATTCCAAGGGCCCAGGGGTGTCAGAAGTGAGTTAAAGGCGAGGCATCAAGGGTGTGAGAGGCAACTATAATCAGAGGAATCCAGGGATGAATGGATGAATGAATGAAGAGTCTGCAAATGATCTCTATGAAAGGAGTCAGCTCTGGGCTACCATTTCCCAGGCACCAGCACCAGACTGTGAGTGAGCCATTCTGGAAAGCCCTTTCCTGCACCTCTGCCTCTTCTCACCCTTTACTCTCAACCAACACCCAAGAGGCACACAGTTCAGATAGCAAGCTTTGGAGGATGCAAAGAGAGAAGAACCCGAGCTGTCATCCCTTTCCCCCAGTGCCATCTTTGTCTAAAAAGGGGCCAAACATGGCTGCTCATTATATGTAAAGAGACATATTGGATACAAATTTGGAGTTATACCTGATTGGAATTGTGTGATTCTTAGGTGAGACTAGAATTTGTATTACCCAGAAAAAGATGATTCCTTTATTATTTGAGTCACCATAAACAATATGGAAACTCTGTGAAATTTTATCCAAGGGCAGGTCTTAGCAAATTCGTAGAGTGGCTTTGTAGAAGCAGCACTGAGAAAATGTGTTTGGTTTCTGCTTGCTCTTTGAGTACCTATCTCCTGAGATAACAACCATCCACAGATAACCAGTACATCTTCCCTGCCTCTTCTCTTTGCCTATAATACCTTTTATAAAAAACAATATTTGGATCAGATTCTATATCATAAAAGTTACAGTTTTTTTTCCATTTTCCATAGTCTTTTACTAAAATCTTAAAGTTAGACAACAATAATAAAATCTTTTTAAAAATGAATTGGGGTGAATCTGGAAGAAGTAAGGCACTTTAATGTTATCAATTTTCTGTAAAAGTCAAGGCAGTATTGTGTAATTATAATGACTATCATTAAGAACTGTTACACTGCTTTGCAAATCACTTAGCTTTATTGGTTGAAATTTGTTGGCAGAAGTGAGGCATCAGTGCATCTGAGAGATTTACACTCCATTTCTGTCCTGTATCAAATCTAAAGTGTGTGTGTACCTGGTGTGCCCCCTTCATAAGTCATCAGTCTCTATTGAAGTATTGGAAACACCTGGTAATTGCAGACAGACAATAATCTTGGCACTATTTCATTAATTATGTCTCCTTCCCAGCTGGTGTTTTTATTTCCAGAATGTTTTTTTTTTTTTTTCTTCCCTGTATAGACTTCATGCCCCCCGGGCAGGTACCACATTTTCCATTTTGTCTTGTCTTCTGCTGTTGCCTAACAAACACTGGAATATAATTTTAAAAATGGCTTTGATTCACTTAATTAGGATTCATCGACAGAGATTGGCAATGCCACAGATGCTTTTCAGCCTTGTGTCTTGCAAAGATAACATGCTCCAAAGTTTTAGCTTGCCCAGCATCTCTTCTTGTTAGAGGTATGTGGACAAAGGATTCATGACTTTTTTTTGTAAATGAGGATGCCAGATATGAAGGCAGAAGGAGAAGAGGGTGACAGAGGATGGATGGTTGGATGGCATCACCAATTCAATGGACACAAACTGGAACAAACTCCAGGAGAGGATGAAGGGCAGGAAGCCTGATGTGCTACAGTCCTTTGGGTCTCAAGGAGTCAGTCATAGTGACTGAACAATTTCAACATGCCAGATATCAGGGATATTCATAATCAGAAAGGACTGCCCCTTTCCAGTAGGGTTTCTCAGGTGGCACTAGTGGTAAAGAACCTGCTTGCAATGCCAGAAACAAAAGATGTGAGTTCCACTCCTGGGTCGGGAAGATACTTTCAACACCTAAGATGTGACAAATGTTGGTGAAGTTGCTTGTTTTTTCTCTATCATAGTTGCAAATTGATAGCCTAGGATAGGTTTGTTTCATTTGGTATATACGTTTTATAAGTTGAATTAACTGATTACATATACAAATCAAGGGGCTCACATAAATTGTTTAAGATAAAACAATAACTGTTGGCAACTCAAGGTTCCTATTCCTGCATGACAACAATCAACTGAGTAGCTGTTTTGCTTTTGGGTAGGGTGTGCACACTCCATTAGGCTACAGTCTCTGTTACTCCTTAGTCTGTTATCAACTCTGTGGCAATACGATATTTATCACTTAACATTGTTTGCATTTTTCCCCCTATTCTCAGCCTACTTCAATCATTCAGGTAGCTTGCTTTGTCCCTATAAGCATTTTACCTTTTGGCTGTGCCTCGGGGCATGCAGGATCTTAATTTCTCCAAATGGGTGTCACTCCCTGCAGTGGAAGCACAAAGTCTTAATCACTGAATTTCCAGGGAAGTCCCTTTGTATGCATTTTAACTTTCTAAGTCCTGCTGTCCAAACTATCATCCTTTGTAGAAACCTCTCCTAATTTGTCCCCTAGAAGGTCTCTTTCCCTTCTCCAGTTTCCACAAGACAATCTTCCCATTATCTTCAGAACAAAAATCCACTAACATCCATTATCATCTCTCCAAGACCCTCCACCTTCCGTTCCAGCTGGCAACTCCATCGTCTTTCCAGAATCCTTGTCTTTACTCTGCACCTCCAGAATTCCTCTCTGAGGACATCATGCATGCTCCTTGCTCATCCTGGAATACTCTTACCACCACCCCACCCCCCACTTTACTCCATGTTTACTTTTCATGTTAAACTTTCTTTCTCAGCCAGTTCTTCATACTTGTGGGTGTTCTCCTGGTATCTCATGGTTTCCATTCTGAAGCAACTATAACCTTTTAACTTTCAATGTCTTGAGTTCCACTGGGCTGTAAGGTTATAAATCTATTTGTCTTATTCACAATTATAACTCCAGTGCTAAACTTATGTTCTAAAATCTGTTTTTAGTGCTCAAATGCATAAAAGGAATCAAACAGGTCATAAATTCTGTCAACATAAGAAATATGTATGAGAGGTGAAAAATCTGAGTGAATTGGTTATTTAGCACTAGAAAATTGTGCAGTTTTGTTTCAGAAGCCAAATATAAAAATCATGAAATGCAGAAAAGTGAAGGAAATAAAAATCACTCCAAATCCTCCCTTCAAGATAAGTGAAAACTATAAATATTTATGTATAAATCAACCCTGTTTATTCTGTGCACGTATAGGGATAGGTTGGTAATTTTTTTTCTTGAAGAGATTATGAAACTACCCCAATGCCATTTAAATATTCTTTCAAATGTCATTTCATGCCCATGGTATGTATATTTCACAATTGATACCCATGCTCTTGCCTATTACAGAAATTTTCGATTGCTCATATTTTGATTTTTAGTTTTGTTTATGCCTTAAGTGGGCTTCCTGGATGGCTCAGCAGGTAAAGAATTCACCTGCAATGCAGAAGACACAGGAGATTTGGGTTCAATCTCTGGGTTGGGAAGATTCCCTGGAGAGGGAAAATGGCAACCCACTCCAGGATTCTTGCCTGAAAAATCCCACGGACAGAGGAGTCTTGTGGGTTACAATCCAAAGGGTTGTAAAGAGTCAGACAAGACTGAGCGACTAAGCACATTTATATGTACATTCCTTTAGTATTTGTTTATTGAATGTCATGTCATGGCTATACTTTTTGCTTTAGGATTACTGGCAAGGACAATATATTTTTGAAAAGTCTTAATATTGAGAATTCCTACAGCAGAATAGTTAAGAGCCTAGACTCTGGAGCTAGATTTTCCAGACTTGAATCATGGCTCTGTTGTTGACTGTGTTACCCAACTTCTGGGTGCTTTAGTTTCCTTACCGATAAAATGTGACATGATGCCAAATCAGGCTTTCTATAAACCTCACTAGGGCTTCCCCGGTGGCTCAGCTGATAAAGAATCTGCCTGTAATGTGGGAGACCTGGGTTTGATTCCTGGGTTGGAAAGATCCTCTGGAGAAGGAAAAGGCTACCCACTCCAGTATTCTGGCCTGGAGAATTCCATGGATAGTCCATGGGATCATAAAGGGTCAGACATGACTGAGTGACTCACTTCAAACATCACTTGGACCCTTTCCATTGACTTTTTCCTATTTTCCTTCAATCTTCCCTTCCATTCCAATTTATAATCTGTTTCCTATGGACCCTGGAAGCACTGCTCTGATACTTTTATTCTGTTGTTTACAAATCACCAATACCTTTTATGTGGAAAAAATCTGTAGACCCCTTAGCTGGCATTCAAGGTTCTCCAAGCCTATGCTCCCACTCTCCCTCTTCAGTCTTATTCTTTGTTTCTTGCTTTTCACCCTGGCTCTCATCGGTGCCTTGGCTTTGCATGCTGTTCCTTGACTCTACTCATCCCTATGCTTATAATTAAGGACTCAGCTAAAACTTCTAGGAAGCTCAGAGTTCTTATTTCCTGCATTTGAAGTGCTGTCTTTCCTCCTGCACATGCTTATTACACTTTATCTTTCCTTCTCTTTGGTCACTTAACTTTATTATTTTTTTTTCTTCAGTTGAATTTTGGTTATTTGTAATTTGGGGAGCTAAGCATGTAGTGACACGTGTACCATCTGTCTCTGATCTAGCTTGATTTTTGCTACACAACTATGCCTTAGCAATAAATATGTGCTAAATTAATAAATGGATTCCAATGGGCTTGGGGACTAGACCCACTATGCTTTAGGAAAAAAATAACTTTTCCAGCCTAAAGTCTTTAAATCATGTGGTTAAAACAAGAATGAAAGCAATTATACACACAAAGCACTTTCATCTCATTTAGTTCTGCTTGATGCAGCTTTTTCTACATCTCCTACATTTTTCTCACATTCTATACCAATGGATTAAAAAAAGTATTTTTCATCAAGGATTTATAGCAGGTTTTGTCCTTTTTATCACCTCCAGGTATAGCATTTATCTTGTAAATAGGTGTGATGGCTATTTCCATGGCTCTCTTGTTTACACCTTTACCATCACATTTGCTGTGGCCTGGATGTGTTCTGGAATATACTATTTTTCAACTCATGGTAAAAGATGAGGGTGAGGACAGAGTCATGAGTATAGTGTTTTGTTTTTTCAAAAAGCAGTGCTCTCATGCAGTGGAAGGGTGGTTGCCCAGGGTTTTGGTTGGCACCAACTATAGACCTTTAGACTCAGGGAATAGATATTAGAGGAAATCAACATGTCTTCTTACCTTAATTCATGCTGCCTGTGTTTCATTAAGCATAGCCTGGGTCAATTTTCTGCAGTTCAGAATCATCATCAGCATCTCAGTCCATCTGCCTCGGAGTTAAGACAGAGACCACCCAGATTCTGGCATTGGGCTATCCAAAAGCCTTAATTGTAAATGTTGCTTGTAGACACTGAGGTTAAGGGAGAAGTGGGAAAGTTATGCTTCAGGTGTTTCTTGGCAGATATCTTCGTCAATAGGAAATCATGCAAGATAATTTTTTTAAGTGTAAAATTTTTATAATTGAAGGTGTATGTATGTAGCTGGTGTAGTCCATCATATATTTGTTCTACACATTGTTTAAATTAAATGCCAAAATCACAGCAACAGTCTGTGAAATTCCCTGTACAGATGGCATCCCACTTACCCAATAGTATTTGGATAAATATCCAAATAATTTCCACATGGCATAGCTTTGATCAGGATGACAATGAGCCTTGTTGTTTGCATTTGGGAGCGAGAGTTCCTCTTCAGTTTGATGTCAGTTATGAAAAGCCAGAGGAAATGGGAGGAAAGAGAAAGGTTTGGGCCCAGTAGCTTAGGACAAATTCACCAAGTTTTCAGTAGCTCTGCTGGCGGAAGTCAAAGGATTGATGCAGAAACTAGGATTTTTCTTAGACGTCAAACACAATAACTCCAGGTATCTATGCCTTTATTTTTATCAAGACCCCATTTGTCTACACAAACGAGATGAGAGAATGAAAGGAGTACATACATTGGTTTTTGAATTCAGAAGTCTGGATTTATTTTCTCTTAATTATTATAAGCCCTGAAACTTGCTTCTTGCTACATTGTAGTATCATAAAAAGCAGAGACCTCACTTTGCTGACAAAGGTCTCTATAGCCAAAGCTACGGTTTTTCCAGTAGTCATGTACGGATGTGAGAGTTGGGCCATAAAAAAAGGTGAGCGTTAAAGAATTGATGCTGTTGAACTGTGGTGCTTGAGAAGACTCTTGAGAGTCCATTGGACAGCGAGATCAAACTAGTCAATCCTAAAAGAAATCACTGACTCAATGGACGTGAGTTTGAGAAAACTCCGGGAGATGGTGAAGAACAGGGAACCCTGGCATGCTGCAGTCCATGGGGTGGCAAACAGTTGAACACAATTGACTGACTGAACAACAGCAACAAAACAAACCTAAATTTATCCTTGCATAAATATTTCTCAAATATTAGCATATGGACTACATGATGGTACTGAGCTAAAATTTTTAACATCAAGCAATCAAGAGAAACAAGGTAATTGACATTATCACTTTATAATGAAGATTTGAAACTAGTAATTTAGTCATTAGCTGGTTCATGATTGCCGAGCAATCAGAAAGAGGAAAGTTCCAGGGAAAGTTCCATGAAAATTTCCATGTGAGGTCAGACAGTGTGTTTTAAGTATATTATAAAGCAAATGCAAAATGTGGCCTGGAATTTTTCTTTTAATAAAGTAATAATTTTGGAAACTCTTAAAATATTGCCCATTCAGTCAAGAGCTTTATCTTTTGTGTCCCCTGGCCTCCCCATCCAGGCATGTTCTTGAAATTAGTGAACAGTGATGAGTGGCAGCCCAGCAGTAACAGTGCCAGGCCATTTGAGGTGTGAGAGGCATCTACATGGTGCTACATCACAAGGATTCGAAAGCCTTTCCTTCCACACTCACCCAGGGCTAAAACACCCAGTTACTTCTGATGCTGGGGCATGTTCTCCAACAAGCAAGCCCCAGCATCAGGCTGTGATCTGCAAATCCTGTTTGACTACCATTTAGGATTCTTTGCCAGTACCTCCAGTTTGTGTCTGAGTTTCCCTGGATTTGTCGGCATTCACCTAAGTTTGCTGTGGTGCCATCTGCCCCCTTGTTCTCTGTGGAGCTACTGAAAACAAAGCTTCCTAGTCTCCACTCCAGACCAAGAGAATCAGGATCACTGGCAGGGAGGCCCAGAAGTCAGCAGAAGCAATTCCTTTGAAAATATTTTAAAAATCCAACAGTAATATCAATGTTTATCAGGTATACATATATCCCCCCTGCCCCCCGCCAGAACTAACAGACTTAGTTTTATGATTTTGGTTTTGAGTTTCTCAAAGTGAGAATGCATTTCAGATACAATTTAAGCTCCTTTTCTTTCTTTCTCACTACGTAACCTCTTGCCCCTTTCAGCTGTAATCACAATCATGAATATGATGACTCTTGAGTCTAGGCTTTATACACATATTATGGTTTCCACATGGAATTCCTGTTCAGCATTACCTTCACTATTCTTCATTGTTCTTTCTTTCTTTATGTAGATCTGAGTTACTGACAATTCTAGATTAGAAGTGGGATGTTTGTCTCAACACAGAATATTTCATTCTACTTTTATCTTTGGTCTTCCATAGGTAAGGGATTTTTTCCTTCTGGCTTCTTGCAAGTTTTTCTTTATTCTCCTGTGTAGTTTGAAAATGATATGGCCAGCTATGGGTTTGTTTGGCATCTATCTTGTCTGAACTTCCTGGATCTGTGGTTTGGCATCTAAAACATTTTGGGGGAAATTCTCAGTCATTATTGTGTCAAATATTTGCACTGTCTTTTTCTTTCTTCTTCTGGTATTCCCATTACATGTATGTTACTACACCTTTTCTAACTGTCCCACTGTCTTTGGATAGTCTATTCAATTTTTTGTAATCTTTGTTGCCTTTGCTTTTCAGTTTTCAAGGATTCTATTAATACATCCTCTAGCTCAGAGATTCTTTTCTCAGCTGTGTCCAGTCTGCTGCTAAGTCCATCAAAGGGATTCTTTCGTTTTATTAGTGTTTTTTTTTTAATCTCATTTCTTTTTGGTTCTTTCTTAGGATTTCCCTCTGGTTACACCGTTCATTTGTTCTTGCATTGCTGTCCATTTGAGTTGTCTAATGCTGTACATTTGGAGAAGGCAATGGCACCCCACTCCAGCACTCTTGCCTGGAAAATCCCATAGATGGAGGAGCCTGGTGGGCTGCAGTCCGTGGGCTCGCTGAGTCAGACACGACTGAGCGACTTCACTTTCACTTTTCACTTTCCACTTTCATGCATTGAAGAAGGAAATGGCAACCTACTCCAGTGTTCTTGCCTGGTGAATCCCAGGGACGGGGGAGCCTCGTGGGCTGCCATCTATGGGGTCGCACAGAGTCAGACACGATTGAAGCAACTAAGCAGCAGCAGCAGCAGCAATGCTGTACATTAGAGTTCCTCACATATTAGTGACAGTTGTTTTAAATTCCTTGTCTGATAATTCCAACATCCTTGCCGTGCCTAGTTTTTGATGCTTGCTTTACTTCCTTACATTGTGGTTTTTGCTTTTGGTATGTCTTTTTACATTTCTTCCTGATGGCTTCACTTGATATACTGGGTAAATCATCCTTGAGGAATGTGGTGGCGAGCTGTTGGAGGAGAAAGTAATACTTCTATGATTAGATCTCAGTGTTTTAGTTAAGCTTCTGCCTCTGGAGTGTGTGTTTCACAAGTGTTTCTATTTTTTTCTATCAGCTTAGGTGGGAATGGAGGGTTAGGGCCAGCTGCAGTTGGGTATTTCTCTTCCCCCAGGTTAGTTAGGCTGTAATATCATCTCAGCAGATTCAGTTCAGTTCAGTCACTCAGTTGTGTCTGACTCTTTGCGACCCTGTGAACCACAGCACATCAGGCCTCACTGTCCATCACCAACTCCCAGAGTCCACCCAAACCCATGTCCATTGAGTTAGTGATGCCATCCAACCATCTCATCCTCTGTTGTCCCCTTCTCCTCCTGCCCTCAATCTTTCCCAGCATCAGGGTCTTTTCAAATGAGCAGCTCTTTGCATCAGGTGGCCAAAGTATTGNTGGGCAACTGAATAGTGCTGTGTAAGTCTGGTTGTGTTAACTGGAAAACAAGAGATGGTAAAATAATGAGGAAAAAGTAAGTTGCCTTTCTGAGAAAATTGAGACCCTCACACAGGAAAAATAAATATATGTAAAAAACCATATATTGAAAAAGGAGATTTAAAGAAGAAAATGAAGTAGTTACTTTGTACAAGGGTAAAAAGTAAAGAGATACTATTTAGGCATAAAAGCATTTTTTGGAGATAATTTGGGGATTCAGAGAACTTCATCATTAAGTTTTCATCCTTTTGTTGCCTTGAATAATTGAAAAAGTTGAAGTATTTTACTTTTGCTCTAGGACCTGCCTAAGGTTTATTAAAAATATTGTTTTCTATTATGAAAAAGTTAGCATAAACATTAAGCAGTTGGGGAATAATTAAAATATTTTATAGCTCAACCATATGCTAGAATGTGCTCATTAAAATTACATCCAAAGAGCTATTAAGAATTATTTTTTTAAAATAATATTTAAGGACGTGGGAAATGCTCATCTACAATGTTATGTAATAAAGAAACAAACTTATAGAATGGAGTAAAAATTATATTCCCAGTTCAGTGCATATTTAACATATTGCATATGTAGAAAAAGGACAGGCAAGAAATAAAACACAATTCATTTTCCAAAAGCAAATACAAACATTATAGAAGTAGCCAAGCAGTTTTCTTTTGGTCGTGACTTTTTTATGATACAATCTTAGACAAACATTTTTTTTTTTTCTTGTTTCTCCTTGATTCTTTGCCCCATAACACAGTGCCTGATATCTGGTAGCTTCTTAATAATTATTTACAGAATATGGAAGTATATTGTCATGAGTTTAAGACCTTAGAAATTTAAATGAAAATCCCAGGTGGGACTGTAAAGAATCCTCCTGCCAAGACTCAAGAGACACAGATTCGATTCCTGGGTTGGGAAGATCCCCTGGAGAAGGAAGTGGCAACTCACTCCAGTATTCTTGCCTAGAAAATTCCGTGGGCAAAGGAGCCTGGTGGTCTACAGTCCATGGAACTGCAAAGAGTTGGACATGACTGAGCCCACAGAAAGTGACTAATTTATTGGTGTTGGTACTGAGTTATCTTAATGAGAGATTTATTAATTTTGTATGGATTAGTGCTCAGGACTGCAAGCTCTGGAATACAAATATCTGGGTTCAGATCCAGTGCAGTACTTACTTGTGTGAATTGGGACAAGTGGCTTAACCTCNGTGTTGGTACTGAGTTATCTTAATGAGAGATTTATTAATTTTGTATGGATTAGTGCTCAGGACTGCAAGCTCTGGAATACAAATATCTGGGTTCAGATCCAGTGCAGTACTTACTTGTGTGAATTGGGACAAGTGGCTTAACCTCTCCATTCAGACTCATTTTTTAAATGAGTGTATTGGAAGTACTGAATGAGATGGCCTTTGTAAAGTGCTTAGCGTCAGCTCACACACTGTGAATGTTTACTATATGTTACCATTGCTTTCATTATAAAAACATTATAAATTCAGGAATGATTTAATTTAAAATGAAACTGGAAAAAGGCTAGGTCACTAAAGCACAGGAAAAGGGGCTAGAAGATTACTGTCACAAATATTTTAAGAATCTGACATATAATCATTACTCTTTAAGAAACATTTGTAGTATGTACATGTAATTCCATTTATATGAATTTTTAAAGTTGTCTTTCCTATCACCCTTCACTCAAAGATCCAGTCATCCATTCACCCATCTACTTATCCATCTGTACTGGGAGGTATCTAGAGTGAGGTTAATACTGGTTATTTCTGAGTGGTTTCATTTAAGTGATTAATTGCCTTATTCTTTATGCTTTCCTGTAATTGAACATTTTATGAATATGTATAATTCTTTGTAAAACTATAAAGGTATTTTAAAAATCATAGAATAAAAATCAACACCAACCTCTCCTCTGTAACAATAATTGTAAATCAAACTTGGTGGAACAAAATTAACAATTTTTACTGTGTCTGTACCCTATAGGCGAAGAAGTGATGGAATTGAATATATACTATTCTTTTCATGGTACAGAGTAGAAGTAGAATAAATTTAGCAGAATTTGGTAATTAGAAAAGAAGCGACTTTCACACATTTTTAAGGATTCATTTTGCATCAGAAGAGGAATATGCTCTAGAGGGTTTGAGTAAATATGTCCTACTTACACATGAATGTAGAGAGAGCCTATTACAAGAAGATATTCATGTTGGCAAGAATTATTTGAAGTTATTTCTATGCCATTTGCAACACTAATAATATTTTTATTACAAATGAGAAGGAACCATCATTATTGAGTATCCTAGGATATATCTATACAACAAAGCCCCAGTGATTGAGTCCCATAATATGTAAATAACAAAGCCCTTAGAAACTGCATATATGCGTATACGCACTAGGAACGTGTGGCTTCTGAAATGGCTTAGCAGTAAAGAATCTGCCTGCCAATGCAGGAGACCTGGGTTCGATCCCTGGATCTGGAAGATTCCCTGGAGAAGGAAATGGTAGCCCACTCCAGTATTCTTGCCTGGAGAATCCTGTGAACAGAGGAGCCTGGTGGTCTACAGCCCATGGGGTCGCAAAGAGTCCAACACGACTGGGCATGTAGTAATGCATATGAGCTCTGAGGTATTAAGGACAACCACAGCTGCTCACTATAGTGGATACTGTGCTGTAGCCCACATCCATCCACTCCAGGACTGAAGTTCTCAGTCCCCAGCTGCTGAACAAGGATTTGTTGATCCAAAAGGGCCCTACCCCTTCCTGGGAGGGTGGTGGGTGGCAATAGGATGGATGTGTCTTAGACTCCCATCCCATTCCTACCTCTAAAAATTGATTACCTCAGTAATGCTATATGGCATACATCTAAACTTATATTTTTGATTTAATGACTTGAAGTAACCTCTGTATAACCAGCACTAGAAAAACTGAGGAATTTAGTATCTGTTAGCAACTAATCACTTATGGGTTTTGAACTATGTTATTCCTTTTAGCTCTTCTAATTATTATTCTAGAACTATAAATTATGTACNTGACTTGAAGTAACCTCTGTATAACCAGCACTAGAAAAACTGAGGAATTTAGTATCTGTTAGCAACTAATCACTTATGGGTTTTGAACTATGTTATTCCTTTTAGCTCTTCTAATTATTATTCTAGAACTATAAATTATGTACCTAAACCTCTGGCTTTTGAGTCATTAATTTTAAGCAGTGTCTAATTTTTCAAAATTAGAGAATTAACAAACTACATTGTCTGCTACTTTTTCAGTCCTCTGGGCTGCTATTCTATTTTTTTGTTTGTTTTATAGAGGAGATGTTTTTCTTATAAAATGTGTTTTATAAGAATATACATATACATATATGTATGTGTTTGTGTCATTTGTGTATGCATAGACATATATGGAAAATGTATTTGTGTATAGCTACACACATATATATATGTAATTTGAGAGTGATTTATTCTAGATTTTTATAATTACCTATAGGTTAATTATACAAATTAAAACAATGAACATTACATACTACATTATAATTATGTAAGATGTATTTATTGCAAAGCTAAACCAAGAAGTTTGTGATTAGATCCTGAGAGAAGGGAATATAATATCAGATTTCCCACTCCTGGACAATTTTAGAGCTTTCTCTCTAATTTCAGACCTTCAAATTTTCACCCCAAACCACTAAGTGTGAGCCTTTTGTCATTCAATCTTCTTGACACGAGGTGACTTTTCCATCTGAAAATGCTGTTTGTCTTTTCTTTTTAGTAACTTTTTCATTTTTCCTTTTGATTCTCTGTATTTTCCTTATGGAATGCCTAGTAGACAGATGTTGCGCCTTCTGGATTGTGCTTCTGTGTGCTTTAATTTTTCTCTGCTTCATCATTTGCCTTTTAGCTTTAAATTCCAAGTGATTTATTTTCTGTTCACTTTCAAATGTCTAACTTGGTCTTCAGTCATATCCGTTTTAAGATTCAGTCTCTCTAGTGAGTTTCATGTTTTAGTAATTACATATATATAATTTCCAGGAAACAATTCTTGCTCTCAGATTCCTTAAAAATATGCTTATTTTATAGATATAATATTATCCTTATTATCTCTGGGGTAAATACAAATTAATCAGGCTTCCCTGGTAGCTCAGATGGCAAGTCTGCCTACAATACAGGAGACTCAGGTTTGATTCCTGGTTTGGGAAGATCCCCTGGAGAAGGCAATGGCTACCCACTCTAGTATTCCCACCTGGAGAATTCCACGGACAGAGGAGCCTAGTGGGCTACAGGCCATGGGTTCCAAAGATTTGGACATGACTGAGGGATGGACTAATTTTCACTTTCCCTCTAGAGGTGAAGGTCCATGTTCTTTCTCTCTTTGGTTCTGAGTATATTCTGTTACTGCTTCACTAATAGGAAGCAGCAGAAGTGATGTGCCAGTTTCTGAGACCAGGCCTTAAAAGATCAACTACTTCTACTTTCTGTCTCTTAAAGGAGAAAAAAGAAAAAAGAAACTAGTTCTTGGAATCCAACCACCATGCTGAGAGGAAGCCTGAGCAGCCGTGTGGAGAGGAACTAAGGTCCCTGACAGAGCCCTGGGCAAGCTCTCAGCTGGAAGCCAGCATTAGTTGACGAGCTATGTTAGTAAGTCATCTGGGAAGTGAATACCACCAGTCCACTGATGCCATGTGGAGCATAGGTGAGCTATGCCCATCAAGTCTGGCCATTTGACTGACTCATTAGAATAATAGGGGCTTATTGCCATTCGGAATTAAGTTTTGGGGTGGTTTGCTACACAGCAATAGGTAACTGTAACAGAGACTGTGAAGGTACGCAAATTCTGTTGATGGAGGAGTTTCCTTTCAAGGTACATGGCAAGGAGCAGCAAGGCAAAATCAAGCTCAAGAAACTGAGTCAATCAAGCTAGAAGCAAAAGGATAAATACTGCAGAACTCCATTGATAGAAATTTACAGAACAGACAAGATGTATCTATAGTGACAGAAATCAATAGTTGCCTGGGTAGGCAGTGGAGGAACTAACTGGGAAAAGTCCAGTTATGAGGGAACTTTTGAGGTGATGGAAATATTCTGTTTCTTGATGAGGATGGTGGTTTCACAGTGTATACATTTGTCAGAACTCATCACGCTCTTAAAAAAACAGGTACATGGGCTCCATGCTGTATAACTATAGTAAATATATCCAGATTGTCTTCTTTGGGATTCCAGGCTTCCATAATCTGGCAAATACATTGTCCATGGCCCTTCTGATTCATCCTACGCCCATTCTTTGTAATCTTCTCACCATTCCTGAATATGAATGTGCTTTCCTAGTACACATGCTTTCAATTCTGTTCAGGTGCTGAGTTGTGTCAGACTCCTTTCAGCCCCATGGACTGCAGCATGTCAGGCTTTGCTGTCCATCACCAACTCTCGGAGCTTGCTCAAACTCATGTCCATTGATTTGGTGACACATGATTTAGCTCTCCATAGTCTCTCCTCACAAAGGGCTTTCTCACTATCATTTCTTAATTTTCCAAATCCTATCTGTTAAGGATAAAGGCTAATAAAGTCCTTCTGGATTCTATTAAAATCTGAGTTGTCTTTCTCTTTTGGGGCTACCACAAGTTACTAGGGGCTTCTCAGGTGGCTCAGTGGTGAAGAATCTGCTTTTCAATGCAGGAAACCTGGGTTTAATCTCTGGTTTGGGAAGATTCCCTGGAGAAGGAAATGGCAACTTACTCAGTATTCTTGTCTTGAAAATTCCATGGACAGAGAAGCCTGGTGAGGCTACAGTCCATGGGATTGCAAAAAGAGTCACACACGACTTAGTGACTAAACAACAAATTCTTGCCCCATTCCCTTAGAATGCATGTGAGGATGCCTTAAATTATAATTAGATCATCTATATGTTTGACATACTGGTAATCTCGCCCACCAGACTTAAGCTCCTGGAGAACAAGAATGTTTTCTTGTTCAGCTTCTAACTTCAAGAATTCTTTGTCTACAGTAAATGCTCAATAGATGCTTGTTAAGTTGAAATATCTCACCAATTCTAAAATATCTGGTTTTAGGATAGGTCTGACTGCTCAGTTCAGTTCAGTTGCGCAGTCGTGTCCAACTCTTTGCGACCCCATGAATTGCAGCACGCCAGGTCTCCCTGTTCATCACCATCTCTCGGAGTTCACTCAGACTCATGTCCATTGAGTCCGTGATGCCATCCAGCCATCTCATCCTCGGTCGTCCCCTTCTCCTCCTGCCCCCAATCCCTCCCAGCATCAGAGTCTTTTCCAATGAGTGTCTGACTGCTAATTAAGATTATATTCTTACTTTGTGCAGCAGTTGTTTGTCCTGACATTTCAAGTTAGCTTTGTTTTCATCTTGGCATATGACTCCCTTGTCATATACACCTCTATCCGCCCTGTAGGCTGCCTCATTTCTGATTTTCTTTGCTGTTATGAGTTTATATTTAAAAATACTGATACTTTAATGGTATAAAAAGGAGATAAACATGAGTGTTCAATCTACTATTTTAAACAAAATTCTGTTATAATACTCTGGCTATCTCAACTCTGTACAATTATATACTGTGTTTTCTTAATATGTTACCTGTGCAAACCATCTCTCTCTATGGGGCTTTGCTTTCTCATCTATAGAATGATTGGAGCAGACATCATAAACTTTTAAACATTTCAGGCTTAACACTTTTGTGCATCGGGGTTCTAGGCAGATATTTTTCCAATACTGAGAGTTATTTGTGTACACCTGCCATAAGATGCAGTTACTGGGGAGAAGGAAAGAATGATGTAGATTTAAATGAATTTACAATGATTGTTGTTCTAGCAATGATCCTTGTTAGCAGCTTTTAAATGAGATAGGAGGACATCCTGTATTTTTACACAGAAAATCTTCATGTCTATTTTGCACAGAGATCTGGTCATCTTTCAAGAAGCCAAAACAGATGCTAAGAAACAGAATCAGTCTTTCATAATCCCCAAATGACCCTATGTATGCTGTGGCAATGCTCACGTGTAGGAGTAGCTTTTTAGAATGATTTATTTACAGTGTATGAAATGGGGTCATCTTAACTGTGGTTCATTGAAACGCTTTACAAAAAAACAAAAGTTGTAACACATAAAGTCTACCATCCTGAACAAGCTGTCTCATATTATTTATCAGTAATTATAATATTTGCTCACATATTTTTTCCAAATTTTAAAAGACATGTACTGCTAAAACAGAAGTGGGAGGTATGAAACTGTGCTCATGAAAGAGAAAATAGATCATGGCAAGTAAAATACAAGTTTTTTTTTCTGGTGGATTGAATTTTTCTGGGGCCTTCGTGTGTGCACTTAAAATACTATGTTTTAGTTAACATTTAATTAAACCTAGCTCCCATAATTCAAGGATCTAGGATTGTTACTATTGGAAATTATATAATTCAGCATAATACAAGGATGGGAGAAATAGAAGGAAAAGAACCTTTTATAGAGGGAGGATGGAGGAAGGCAAATTGCTGTGTAACCATGAAATGATGTATTTCAATAGAGGCTGAGTCTGGGCTCCTTCTGACCTATGAGAAGAAAAGAGGAATCTGCAAGAAAATGCTAACAGATTTCAAAGTCAGGAAACAGAAGCAGAACCGGGTACTGTCAGTGCCGTGAGAACACTCTGGGGAAAAGGGTTGCTTGCTAAGCAAGTACACTGAACTCACTATTAATATTAATACTTTGGTTATACAGAAACAAGATCACGTTTCTGCACCTTGGAATCCCCTCGAGGTGTGTGGTAGCTTGCCTTTAATTTTCCATACAGACTCACGTTACTTATTTAATATGTAAACTATTCTGGTTGACTTGTGGCTCAGCTGGTAAAGAATCTGTCTGCAATGTGGGACACCTGGGCTCAATCCCTGGATTGGGAAGATCCCCTGGAGAAGGGAAAGGCTGCCTACTCTAGTGTTCTGCCCTGGAGAATTCCATGTACTGTATAGTTCATGGGGTCACAAAGAGTCTGACACGACTGAGTGACTTTCACTTTCACTTTCACTTTGGTTGAGGACCTCCTCATGCAAGAGGTAAAATGTTAGCAAGTTCCCCATTTGGAATGGGAAACTTAAAAGCTACTGTTTGATTTTAATTTTCTTTAAAATGACACAACAATAAACAATAAGGTCAAATGAATCCATCAAACACATTCACGTCTGTAATTTACTGTTTGTACAGTAGTGACGTAAGACACATGCATTCTGAAAACTCGCTCTGATTACTGGAGCTGCAGTGAAAAAAAAAAAAATCATTGCAGGCACCTGACATCTATAACAGATGCTTTTGAGCCTGGTGAAGTAAAACCAGCATCATCCTCAGTATCATTTCAACCTGAATCCTTTACTTTTCTCAGATGCTACTCAAGTATTACATGACATATACAGTAAATTATCAATGTACTCCCTAAATAGATCAAACCCTTTCTCTTCTTCTCAGGTCTAATGGGAACCTTGTAGCAGTGGCTACCTCTTTTGTTCTTCCAGACTTCTAAATATGAATTTTTGAATACAGTACCATTCAGTTTTCAGAGTGTAAAACCCACTTTCAAAGTTTGTTTCAAACCGCAACAGTAAGGTCATTGTGTGGGTGACTAAGACATGTGTGTTCCCAGGACACACAGGTTTTATTTCTGAATGTCCTCATGAGTTTCATGCTTTCAGAAGCAGAGGTGATTTTTTAGTGATTATAAAGAAAGTCAGGCAACCCTACTCTTCCACAATGAGACTTATGATACTTCTGCTTATCAGAGTTTTCAAGGTTGACTATAATCAACCTTCAGTTTCCCTACATAAAACAAGAGAACTCAGGACCCATTTATACAGGTGAACAGAAAGGAGCAGCATGGTGAGGATAACTTAATAGCAAAGGGCAAGCTGAGAGCTCTTCTCAGTGCTTAGAGATCAATCGCCTTTCCACATAAAATGAAGTGGTCATATTTCTAAGCATCTCCTCAACAGCTTCACTGCACTTTTATTTCCACCTTGACTGCAACATGCCCTATTGGGTTTCATGGGGATGATGGCATAATTTCCAAAAATGCCTTACAAGTCAAGATGTAGGTGACTCAAGGTTTTAGAGGAAATCTGCTTTCAAGAGGGATGAAGTGATTATGAGGGCCAATTTACTTCCCAAATTTATCACTGCCTAGATGGCTTACTATATTAATTTTATGCATGAGTGCCTTATTTGTTTCATATGAGATACAGCATGAGGCTGCTGGAGCGAAATATCATTATGTCTGGAAAAGGATTGGGTCACGAATACTTTGTCATCAAGGATCACTGGACAAAAGATTTTGTGTAACCTTTCATGTATTAAGTCATAAATATAAAATGAAGCATATTGGTATGTATGTACAAAGGAATGACACTTGAAATCTGTTAGTGAAGTGATGGCCCACTTAAAAGCAAGACATGAGTGCAGCCGTGTTTGTTACTAGTCTGCTCTGGGGAACCTGTAGCAGTGGGTTTCCCTCTTCTAGTTTTGACTCTGGAATTGTTAGAAAAGGTAATCTTGGTCCAAGTTCACTGTTTGGGACATTTTATCATGGGTCCAGGCCTTAAGGTCTAATTACTGCTTTGAAGAAAAAGGAGGAGGCAGGGACTTCTTTGATGGTCCAGTGGTTAAGACTCCATGCCTTCCCAGCAGGGGGCACAGGTTTGATCCCTGGTCAGGGAGCTAAGATCCTACATGCTGTGTTGCACAACAACAACAACGAAAAAGACAAGGTGTGAGGGATCATTTTGGGTGGTTCTGGATGTCTGTGCCTATCATAGAGACAAGTATTTTCATATATAATATGTGTATTATAAATGTGTGTGTAAAGTTGCTTTAGTTGTGTTTGACGCTGTGTGACCCTATGGACTGCAGCCTGCCAGGCTCCTCTGTTGTCCATGGGATTCTCCAGGCAAGAATACCGGAGTGGGTTGCCTGTTCACTCCTGCAGGGGATCTTCCCAACCCAGGGATTGAACCCACATCTCTCAGGTTTACCTGAATTGGCAGGAGGGTTCTTTACCACTAGCATTACATAATGGTTAATAGCAGATTCAGGTTGCCTGGGTTTGGTTCCCAGCCCTGCAGCTTTAAAAGCTTGGCTAGGTATTCAATGTCTCTGTCAGTGACCTCCTCGCCATACAACTGTACCTTATCTCCATTTGATTAATGGAGAAACTCAGGTACAAAGAACTTACTAGTTTTCCTGACCTCACACTTAATAAATGGTAAAGCTGAGGTTTGAACCCAGGTTGCCAATTTCCAAATCCATGTTTTTTTACACTACATTCTATTGCCTTTGGCTCATGCAAGTGTTTAAACAATGTCTGGGACTTAGAAAATGCATATTATATGTGTGAGAATGTTAGGAGCTACTGCTTTTTTAAAATTTTTGCACAGCATTGTTATATGCCAGTCACTCAGCTAGATGTTGGGAATATAAAAGGGAACCGAAGCTGACAATCTTCCCATGGAGATGATGGTTAATTTGCAAAGAAGGATAATTAAAAGGGAACAAAAGTCTAATTATAAATTATAACAAAGGCTACAAAGTGAAGATACTGGAAACTCTAGTAGTTATAACAGGGAATCTAACACAAACTAAGGAGAAGCGAAAGCCTTCCCCAAAGAAAGGATGTTTGAACTGAGATTGAAGAATGAACATACATTGACTCGAAAGAGCCAGCAGGTGGGGCAACAAAGTGGAGGTTGAAGGACTTTCAATCACAAAGAAAAATAAGGAAAACTATTCAGTTTGGGGAAACTGAAGACGGCTGGTGGTTAAGCAGGTCAGTGGTTGGAAGAGGTGGAGACATAACATGGTACAGGAGAGGTATTGGTGGGGAAAGATACTGCTGGATCATGTGGGCAATGTTAAGGAGTTTGGATTTTTCCTAGGTATAACAGGAAGTCATTTAAAACTGTTTAACGGGAAGCGTTTTAAACTGTGGGACAGCAGGTTTGACTTATTTTTAAAAAATCACTCTAATGTTAATATTTTCATACATCCCACTTCCCCCGAAGACTTAATCTTCCATATCCTTTTCTAAATAATAACTTTAGAAGTTAGTGCTTTTTTTTTTTTTTTAAGTTGCTTTTTTTTTTTCCTTGCTCCTGGGACCACAAATATCCTATGAACAAATTCTTTCTTATCTTCCAGCAACCTGTAAGCTTATGTGTTATAACTTGCTTACTCTAAGTGTTAGACATTTTTCTATATCCTACATAGTAGTAATGCCACTGATTTTAGATGGTTTTCTTCCCCTTGCAAAGTATAATTTGTGTTATTTAAGATTCTGAGGCTATGGTTTTTCCAGTAGTCATGTATGGATGTGAAAGTTGGACTGTGAAGAAAGCTGAGCACCAAGGAATTGATGCTTTTGAACTGTGGTGTTGGAGAATACTCTTGAGAGTCCCTTGGACTGCAAGGAGATCCAACCAGTCCATCCTAGAGGAGATCAGTTCTGGGTGTTCATTGGAAGGACTGATGCTGAAGCTGAAACTCCAATTCTTTGGCCACCTGATGCGAAGAGCTGANTCCCAGCACCACTTGTTAAAGAGATTGTCTTTCCTCCATTGTATATTCTTGCCTCCTTTGTCAAAGATATACAGTGTCTGTTGTACCATTCTGATTCATTAATTTTCACTGCTGTGTAACATGAGGGAGTGAGTGCTCAGTCGCTAAGTCATGTCTGACTCTTTACAAACCCATGGATTGTGGCCCTCCAGGCTCCTCTGTCCATGGGATTTTCCAGGCATGGATACTGGAGTGGGTTGCCATTTCCTTCTCCAGGAGATTTTCCTGATTAAGGGATGGAACCAGGGGTTCCTGTGTCATCTGCATTGGCAAGCAGATTCTTTACCACTAGTGCTACCTGGGAAGCCCCTGTGTGTATATATATCCCAGTATATTTATGTAGTTTCCTCTTGATGGATATTGAGAATGCTTCTGATAGGAACATTCACAGTCAATATTGCTGTGAATATATTTACACATACATGTCTTCTCATACATACATATGAGGGTTTCTCTGTATGCCCTAGGAAAGAAATTGCTGAGTCATAGGATAAATGTTAAGCAATTTAATATCACCATCATTATTATGCCTTGCCTTTTCTTTTCTATTTTATTTATGTCTCAGTATTTCATCCTGGCTGAATACTTTCATATCTGCCTTTTAATTAATTATTTCTCATTTTAGATCCAGTGTGTCCTTTATAACCTATATCGGAATTTTTATTATTTTTAGTTTCTAGGAATTCCAATTGGTTCTTTTTTCCTAATCTGCTTATTCTTGATTCCTATCTGACGGCTTTGGTCTCACAATTTTTGTTCTTATTTTACAAAACTTTTTTATTTCTCTGAAACATATCTATTTTAAAGTCATTTTTGGCATTTTCTATTTGAATTTTCTTCCCTTAGCCTTGTTATTTATCATATACTGGTAATAGTTTTGAAGCTCATGTTGAGTGACAATTTCTTTTCACATTGTCTATGCTCATTCCTTCCTGTCTGTTTTGTAGAGACATCTACACTGACTCTGGTTTTTCCTGTCTTGAGCCAGTCTCCACAGTGGTGTCTTTCTGCTGTTGTCCCATGGTGATGCAGAGAAAGTTCAGACCTAATTATGAACTTTTGGGAAGCCTGGCTGAGGTCTGACTGACACGGTCCCACCCACCCTCTGCTTCCTTTAGGCCCTCCTCCCCTACTAAAGTGTAAATTATATATTGCTTCATATAAACTGATGTTCTGGGAATTTTCATAGCATTATTAACTTCTTTTTAATGCTTTAATGCCTTATTTCAGGTCTCTGGTTTAATAGAATTAGTCTGGTTCAGGTATTTCCCCACATCCTACAAGAATTAAAAAAAAAAAACTCAGCTGTTCTTTTTATACACACACACAAACTTTTATGTGCTGAACATTTGCCATCCCCATTCATAGACTGCTCAATGTAATGGTGTTTGGAAAGGGGGGTTCTTTGAGAGATAAGTAGGTTCCAATAAAGTCATAAACATAGGGCCCTTTAGATGGGATTAGTGCCTTTATAAGAAGAGGATGAGGCATGAGTGATTTCTTTCTCTAAGAGCATACACTGAAAAAAGGCCATGTGAAATGCAGCAAGAAGATGCCATATGCAAATCAGAAAGAGGATTCTCTTCAGTAACTGAATCTATTGGCATCTTGATCTTAGACTCCTCAGACTCCCTAACTGTGAGAAATAAAGTCCTGTTGTTAAACCTGCCACTCTACAGGACTTTGCAATAGGAGCTTGAGGTAAGACATGTGCTGTAAATAATTCCAGAATTTGGTTGATCTGGTTGGCTGTAGCCCCTACTTATCTCTGTTTCTGTTCCATTTCCAACTCTGGTGCATATTTATATACTTGCAACTCGTTCATATTTTAAATGACTGTTATTTTAATATTTTTAAAACTATTTTAATACTTATTAATCATAAAGTATACTATGAATTCACAGTATTCACAGTATACTGTGAATGCGTCAAACAGAAAGTTGAAGCATTAATCCAAGGTGCCATTTTGACTGGAAGCCTTGAGGCTATTTCTTTAGAATGTTCTGTTAAATAAAAATGTAAGCTCAAATGGTGCAACAGAAGTAGAGGTACTGGATTAATTAGTAGAATGTTTAGGACAGAGACAATTATGTGCATTGAATTCTCTGCAGCCCTCACCACAATGTATTGCATGAAATAGATACTCATTAACCACTGAACCTCTGGCATTTGCAGATTTAACATTTGTGGTTTTGAATTTTCCCAAGTAACCTCCAGAGGGCCCTGGAATTTCACATGTGCATCTCAGCATGATTGACGGCCCTTAGCTCTTTATCAAGTGATAGTTATTACATGTCATCAAGGGCTCACAACTGAATTTTTTAAAATGTGTGTAAAATAGAGGTGAAATAAGATAACTGACAATAAAAATTTTTAAATAGCAAAATTGATTACTTGGATAGGGAAAGAAAATAGGTTACTTTTTCAATAGAATATAGTTCTGGAGCAAACCAAAATCCTTGCCAAAATATTTTGAAGTCATGAATTCAAGCTTATGTAGAGAAGCCTGGAAGAATTAATGAATGCCAAATGTCTGTGGTAAATATTTGTCCATTGAAATAATTTGAATTGATCTTTGAAGATGCACATGTGAGAAACAATAGGAATGCTCCACTGTCTTGAATTCCCCCCATACTGTCATAGTCAAACGATCAGTCATACTGATACGTCATCCTGTGAAATTGATTACTTTGTGCTAAGTATTGACCCCTCTCTAAAGACCTCTCTTAACATTAATATCCATGATTGTGAAGGGAGCAAGTACATTGTCACCAAAGTATTGGTGACTATGACATGGAGTTCTCCAGGCCAGAATACTGGAGTGGGTGTCTATTCCCTTCTCCAGGCATGTTGCCAATCCAGGGATCGAACTCAAGTCTCCTGCATTGCAGGCAGATTCTTTACTGCCTATATGTATATACATATATACATATATGCATGTATATATGTGTGTGTGTGAAAAAGCTGGCTTAAAATTCAACATTAAAAAAACTAAGATCATCATATCATGTCCCCTCACTTCATGGTGAATAGAAGAGGAAACAGTAGAAACAGTGACATTTTATTTTCTTGGGCTCCAAAATCACTGTGGATGGTGACTGCAGCCATGAAATTAAAAGATGCTTGACTTTTTGAAAGAAAAGCTATGACAGCCTAGGCAGCATATTAAAAAGCAGAGACATCACTTTGTTAACAAAGGTTTGTATAATCAAAGCTATGGTTTTTCCAGTAGTCATGTATGGCTATGAGTGTTAGACCATAAAGAAGGTTGAAGAAGACTCTTGAGAGTCCCTTGGACTGCAAAGAGATCAAATCAGCCAATCCTAAAGGAAACCAACCTCGAATATTTTGGAAGGACTGTAGATGAAGCTCCAGTACTTTGGCCATCTGATTCAAAGAGATGATTCACTGCAAAAGACCCTGATGCTAGGAAAGATTGAGGGCAGGAGGAGAAAGGGACAAAAGAGGATGAGATGGTAGGATACAATACCATCACCATCTCAATGGGCATGAGTTTGAAGAAACTCTGGAAGATAGTGGAGGACAGGGAAACCTGTCATGCTGTAGTCCATGGAGCCACAAAGAGTTGGACATAAGTTAGTGACTAAACAACAACATATATCTTTAGTGTGAGCTGAGGGTAGAGTGGAGATAAAGTTCACCTAGAAGTCTGAAGACAGCTTCTAGACCAGTTCCATCATTAGTTAATCATGTAATTCTGTGCAAACCATTATATCCATTGGAGTTTCAGTTTTCCCAACATGACAATGTAACAAATATAGTTGCCCTGTCACAAACAGTGAAGTCTTGGGATAGAAAGCTAAATAGAATACATAAAAATACATTGAAAATTACAAAGTACTACACAAATATAAATTTAGGTATGAAGTTTCATTCAGAAAGCTAAGGGGTTAGATTAATGCACCAGGGGTGACATGNGTCTTGGGATAGAAAGCTAAATAGAATACATAAAAATACATTGAAAATTACAAAGTACTACACAAATATAAATTTAGGTATGAAGTTTCATTCAGAAAGCTAAGGGGTTAGATTAATGCACCAGGGGTGACATGTCAACCAAGAATGAGTTTAAGGCACATAAGCTAGTCAAATGGTATGGAAGATTTTTTTTTTTTTTTTTTTGCCCTGCAGATACTTTCTGAATTGTGTTTGAGCTGTTGCCAGGATGAGTGTTCTTGTACTCTATACTTAGTTATCCAAGCCGTAGTCCTATTCTTTTTAAAAAATTTTTATTTGTTGTTGGAGTATAATTACAAAGTTGTATTAGTTTCTGTTGTACAACAAAGGAAACTGGCTATATATATATATATATATATATACACACACACATATCCCCTCCCTCTTGAACTTCTTTCTCAACCTCAATCTCATCTAGGTCATCACAGAGCATTGAGCTGAGCCCCCTGTGCTATACAGCAGCTTCCCACTAACTATTAATACCTGTTTGACACATGATAGGGTATATATGTCAGTGCTACCCTCCCAGTTAATCCCACGCTTGCCTTCACACCCCAGCCCTGTGTCCACATGTCCGTTTTCTATTTCTGCCCTGCAAAGAGGTTCATCAGTACCATCTTTCTAGTTTCCAAATATATGTTTTTTAAAATTAATTTATTTATTTTAATTGGAGGCTAATTACTTTATAATATTGTGGTGGGTTTTGCTATACACGGACATGAATCAGCCACAGGTGTACATGTGTCCCCCATCCCAAACCCCACCTCCCACCTTCCTCCACATCCCATCCCTCTGGGTTGTCCTAGGGCACTGGCTTTGAGTGCCCTGTTTCATGCATTGAACTTGGACTGGTGATCTATTTCACATATGGTGATAAACATGTTTCAGTGCTATTCTCTCAAATCATCCCACCCTTGCCTACTCCCACAGAGTCCAAAAGTCTGTTTTGGTGTCTGTGTCTCTTTTGTTGTCTCACATGTAGTGTTGTTGTTACCATCTTTATAAATTCCATATTTATGCATTAATGACATGAGTTTGAGTGAACTCCAGGAGTTGGTGATGGACAGGGAGGCCTGGCATGCTGCAATTCATGGGGTTGCAAAGAGTCAGACATGACTGAGTGACTGAACTGAACTGATACTGTGTTGGTGCTTTTCCTTCTGGCTTACTTCACTCTGTATAAAAGGCTCCAGTTTCATCCAACTGATTAGACCTGAATCAAATGCATTCTTTTTAACACGCTAGTAATATTCCACTGTGTATATGTACCACAATTTTCTTATTCATTCATCTACCAATGGACATCTAGGTTGCTTCCATGTCCTAGCTATTGTAAACAGTGCTGTAATGGACATTGGGGTACACATGTCTGTTTCACTTCTGGTTTCCTCAGTGTGTATGCCCAGAGTGGCATTGCTGGGTCATAAAGCAGTTCTATTTCCAGCTTTTTAAGGAATCTGCACACTGTTCTCCATAGTGGTTGTACCAGTTTGCATTCCCACCAATAGTGTGGGAGGGTTGCCTTTTCTCCATATGTTTTCCAGCATTTATTGTTTGTAGACTTTTGATAGCAGCCATTCTGATCCACATGAGATGGTACCTCGTTGTGGTTTTGATTTGCATTTCTCTGATAATGAGTGATGTTGAGTATTTTTTCATGTGTTCTTATCCATCAGTATGTCTTCTTTGGAGCAATGTCTATTTAGTTCTTTGGCCCATTTTTTGATTGGATTATTTATTTTTCTGGTATTAAACTATGAATGGTTTGGATATGTTTGAGATTAATTCTTTGTCAGTTGCTTCATTTGCTATTATTTTCTCCCACTCTGAAGACTGTCTTTTCACCTTGCTTATAGTTTCCTTCATTGGGTAAAAGCTTTTAAGTTTAATTAAGTCTCATTTGCTTATTTTTGCTTTTATATCCATTACACTGGGAGGTGGGTCATAGAGGATCTTGCTATGATTTATGTCAGAGAGTGTTCTATCTATGTTTTCCTCTAGGAGTTTTAATTTCTGGTCTTACATTTAGATCTTTAATCCATTTTGAGTTTATTTTTGTGTATGGTGTTAGAAACTGTTCTAGTGTCATTTTTTACAGGTGGTTGACCAGTTTTCCCAGCACCACTTGTTAAAGAAACTATCTTTTCTCCATTGTATATTTTTGCCTCCTTTGTCAAAGATAAGGTGTCCATAGGTGCATGGATTTATCTCTGGGCTTTCTGTTTTGTTCCATTGATCTATATTTCTGTCTTTGTGCCAGTACCATACTATCTTGATGACTGTAGCTTTGTAGTATAGTCTGAAGTCAGGCAGGTTGATTCCTCCAGTTCCATTCTTCTTTCTCAAGATTGCTTTGGCTAGCCAAGGTTTTTTCTGTTTCCATACAAATTGTGAAATTATTTGTTATAGTTCTCTGAAAAATACCATTGGTAGCTTGATAGGGATTGCATTGAATCTATAGATTGCTTTGGGTAGTAAACTCATTTTCACTATATTGATTCTTCTGATCAATGAACAAGGTATATTTATCCATCTATTTGTGTCCTCTTTGATTTCTTTCATCAGTGTTTTATACTTTCTCTATATAGGTCTTTTGTTTCTTTAGGTATATTTATTCCTAAGTATTTTGTTCTTTTCATTGCAATGATGAATGAGATTGTTTCCTTAATTTCTCTTTCTGTTTTCTCATTGTTAGTGTATAGGAATATAAGGGATTTATGGTTACTAATTTTATATTCTGCAACTTTACTATATTCATTGATTAGCTCTAGTAATTTTCTGGTGGTGTCTTTAGGGTTTTCTACGTAGAGGATCATGTCATCTGCAGATAGTGAAAGTTTTCTTCTTCTTTTCCAATTTGGATTCCTTTCTTTTTCTTCTCTGACTGCTGTGGCTAAAACTTCCAAAACTATGTTGAATAGTAGTGGTGAGAGTGGGCCCTTGTCTTGTTCCTGACTTTAGGGGGAATGCTTTCAGTTTTTCACCATTTTGGATAATGTTTACTGTGGGTTTATCATATATGGTTTCTATTATTTTGAGGTATGTTCCTTCTATGCCTGATTTCTGGAGGGTTTTTTTTTTTTATCATAAATAGGTGTTGAATTTTGTCAAATGCTTTCTTGAGCAGTTGTTTCTTTAGCATGTACTTGTTAATTCAGCAGAAACTGGAACCCACAACTTCCATTACACCACTGTTTTTTGTATTTTGAGGAAAACAGCATTTTTCCTTTTTTTTTTTTACATGGAAAAAAAATAGCAAAAGACTAATAAGCTAAAGCAAGTAACCTTGAATTTTGTGAAAGTTAAGGGAAATTGAATACTGAGATTTACAAGTCTGCAACTGAAATTAGTCCCAGGGCATCCCTTCTACTCTCAGAATCTGAGCACACCAGTAAAATATCAGAAGACATGCAATACCATGAAAATGGGTTCTTTGGGTACTGTAGCATCTTGAAGTAGATGAGCTTTTAACCTTGGCCTCATGCTTCCTGTGGGAGCTATTGCTGATGTTTCATAGGTGCTGGAATTATCAAGCAGCACCCAGAATTTTTTACCTGATCAAAATTAAAAATGAAACCCTCAAAGTCCTATTGATTCCAAACATGTTCTTTATGCATTAAATAGAACCTCATGGACTAAGAAATGTGGTTGAGCATTTTAGCCATATATAAGTAAGAATTATTTGTATGAGAGTCAATTACTTATATGCCCTTTATCCAGCAATGTATGTACATGAGTAGGTAATAACAGAGCATCCTGTTGAATCTCTCTGAGATAGCTGAGAATCACTTTTCATTCAGGATACTTAAATTTGGCTCAGTGTTAGTCCACCATTAGCTCTTGGCTTTCCTTGTATAAAATATATGTGAAAACATTTAGTGAATATTTTGACCGTT
The DNA here is from genome assembly GCA_006410875.1 of Neotragus pygmaeus. Lineage (NCBI taxonomy): Eukaryota > Metazoa > Chordata > Mammalia > Artiodactyla > Bovidae > Neotragus > Neotragus pygmaeus. The sequence continues at coordinate 72,270 of SJYV01050255.1, forward strand.
GGAAACACTGAGTAAGGACTTTAGCAGTGTTATAATTGATATTTTTCTAGTCTTCTAGTCTTTTTACTTGTTCACACTTATCTGATCCATGTCTTTTATGTTCTTAGGACTCTTTATCCTATATTTCTATCTTAAGTTTGGCTTTGAACTTTACATGAGCTTGAGCTCATATATCCAATGATCCTGTTGGAGGAAGTGAAAGTTGTAGTCACTCAGTTTTGCCTGACTGTTAGCAACCCCATGGACTGTAGCCTGCCAGGCTCCTCTGTCCATGGAATCCTTCAGGCAATACTGGAATACTGGAATACTTTTGTTTCTCCAGGGGATCTTCCTGATCCAGGGATTGAACCCTGGTCTGTTGCATTGCAGGTGTCTGAGCCACCCAGTTACTTAGAAATTTCACAGTGACCTGCTATTCAACATGCTTAAAGTTGAAAGTCCTGCTCTTACAAACCCAACCTATTCTTCTTGTATTTCAGCTGTCGCCCAGACTACACTGCTTCCTCCTTTCAATACTCATCTTCAGTTTTCAAGTCCTCATTTTATTGCTTGAAGCGAGCTCAGATGGATTCACTTCTCTTTATCCCTGTAATAAGGCTTGAGTGTAGACAAGCTTTTGTTTTGAGTACAGTTGTCCTCTAATTCTGCTTCAGTAGAGTGTCACTGACCCAGATGCATTCTTTTTCATTTTTACTCATTTAAATTTTTTTTGTGGATAATTCAAAAATCTTTATTATTTTTTTTACAATATTGTTTGTTTTATGTTTCGGTATTTTTGGCCAAGAGACATGTGGGATCATAGCTCCCTGACCAGGGATCAAATTCAGACCCACTGCTTTGGAGGGTGAAGTCTTAACCACTGGACTAGCAGGGAAGTCCCTGTTTTTACTTAGTTATTAAATTTATTTTTAATCAGATGTATTTTCATGGTGTAGCCAGAACCAGAATCCTCTCTCCAATTAGCACATTTAACTATGTTGCTCCCCCACTCCAGAATCTCCCAGTGGTTTCCTAAACATCTATTAATACAACCTGAAGTTTAACTTCTTAACAGGGCTCATAAGATCCTCTGGGACTTGCTGCCACCCGCCTTATTAGCTTCCCCTCTCAGTCAGAGGGTACCATGGATTTGCTGGTAACTCTCCCCACTTGTAGTGCTGCCTCACATTGCATGTCCTGATTTCAGGTGACCCCTTGGCTGCAACCGCCTGCTCGCCTCTCCACATCCTGTTAGCCCTTGGTCATCTTCCAAGACTCAACTGTGATATCTTTTCTCCAGAAAGCATACTTGAAAATCCAATGTGAAGTAATCCTGTTTTAGGCTCCATCACATCCTGTGCAAACCTCTGTATATTGAAATTTTATTGACAGTTTTGTGTCTCTATTTCACTAGGCTATAAAGTTTTTTGAGAAAAAGACTACTTTGTATTCATCTTAGTATCCTCAACATGAAGTCCAGTGCCTTCCATTTGGTAAATGATTTAAAATGCTCATTAAATTATCTTTGAGTTAAACTGATACACTTAACAGTTTTATGTAAGATTTCCTTTGGCTGACAGTTTTAGGTAATTGGCCAAGTTATGGAAAAAACTGTGGAAGGATTCTTAATTTAGATACTCTCTGTGTCACTTATATGTTGAAAACATGTTTTAAGAGTAAATGGTGTGTTAAGGTCCCAAGGGATATATACACCAGCAGTTCAGCTTAGTTTTTAGGATACTGGCTAGAAGTTTCCAGGAACTGCTAGCATTGCCAGATTTATAAGATTGTTTTTATCATGTAGTAACATGTACTATGAATGCATTTTGATAATTAGAAATATAGATACCTTTATGTGTAAGTTATCAGTAATAATTAATGCTCATCAGATTAAGAAATTCACAGCCTATGAGGCCCTTCCAATTCTAGAACTCACCCCTATAAACAAATCAGAATAAAAATTGTTTTAACTTTCCCATACCTGACAAATTAGACTGTCACTTGGTCGTGTTGGTTGTCTGTAACTGCAAAAACTGAACCCATCACCTGACCATCTGAATCACTTTTGAAAAAAGCCCAGGCACTTTGTATTAACATGCTCTCTTGGTCATTTTAGTCAATTTCCTCAGGGTCTAAGAGTCCAAAGAAGGAGACGAAAGTCTTATTTCTCTGAAGAAACATGAGGTTAACATGAAATGCACAATACTTCAATTGTCTCTGCTCTCTGGTAAATACATCATCCTGAATGGATCTACTGGCTGTGAGGAGATGTATGCAAATTACAAATCTTTTTTTTTTTTAATGTAATTTAATACTCTCCATGGATCCATTTTTCTGAAATGGGGTAATATGCTTCTTTTTAGGCAAATGTGTTTGCTCTTCTGATTTTCCATTCATTTGGTGGATTTTGGCACCAAAATTCTGAGCAGCTGGACCTCTAATTTAAGGAACCTATAATGCACACATTCCTGGAAATGAAGGAACATTTTGTGTTTAGAAAGAAGTGGATTTATTTGACACTCAAGAGTTTCTGGTTTGTTTAGAGAGACTGACATACCTCTCCTGACATAAGGACACCAAGAAGGAACAAGTCATAAAGTTTAGGGATAAAAAGGATTTTATATCTTAAGGATACCTGCAGTGTATTATCTTGTCCCCTTTTGAATTCACTCATTCAAGAAATACTAGATGAATACCTGCTATTTGCCAGGCACACTACTAGATGACTCATCAACTTAACGTCTGGTGGAAGGGACAGTGGAAACATAATTTATATATGGGGTCATAAATTTTGCAAAAAAGTCTAGGGGGCTAGGGAAGAACTCCTGAGGGAACTGACCCAATCAGGATTAGAGGCTAGTGCTCCCTAAGAAGTACCCTTTAGGCTGAGAACTGAGGGCTGTAAAGAAGTCAGAGTGGGGGTTAGTCCATGGGCTTCAGGCCAGATTACAGAGCCCACAGTTCCTGCTAGGAAGAGTTGTCCCCTTTGGGAAATGTTTGACACTTTCTCTAGTCTCCAGTGACCCTACCTCCGATGTCACAATGCTTTTTTCTTATTTGAGAGCTGACCTTTCTGAGCTCACTTGTCAGGGAGTCTTGTCTCTCTTTCTAGGCCAGTGTAAGACTTTAGTGATGAGGGAAGGAAAATGGTGATAAATGACAAATTCAGCTAGAGGTGATGAAATCTACAATGAAGGACAAGCTCTTTCCTTCAAAAATAGAAACTGAACTTCCCTGCTGGTGCTTTTTAACACTTAACTCTGCTGTGAAGTGGCTCCCTATGTAGGCATCCAGTACCTTCCTAAATTAATGTATATTATTAAATACCTAGAAGAAGAAGAAAAAGTAAGCTTATAGAGTTTTCCCCCCATTTCTGATCTCTGGGTGAGATTTTAGATTTTTTAATATTAATAATTACATTCCTCCTAGTAAATCAAGGCCTGTAGCTCTGGCAATGAAATTAAATCTCCTTTTCATAAAGGAAATAAAGGGATGCAATAATATGGATGAATTTCATAAGCAAGATATGGAATGAAAGCAGCCAGGTTAATAAAATACAAACTGTATAATTCGATTGAGTTTCAAAACAGGCCAAAGTGAGCTGTGCTATTTGGAAGTTCACCATTCTTGATGGGAGCTACCCTTGGTGATGGTGGGGGAATTAATTGGAAGGGGGCACAGGGCAAACTTGGGGTGTTAATAATATACCCTATTTATCCCGTATCATAAGTATTGTATGGGCTTGTATGTACATATGGTATAAGTCAAGAAGAAGCTGGAAAGAGGTTCACTTACAATGAATACTTTATACAAAAGGAGAAAACATTTGGCCTTGCAAACATGGCTCTGTAGATAACGCTAGAATCATTACAAAGTGGCCCTTTACAGTGATTCAGTTTCTCTGATTCAGCTCAACAGACAAAAATCAGCTCTCACAAAAGATTTTTTTGGATGAGATTATTTAGTTTAACCTTAAGTCTGATGATGCTAAAGATGTAATTGCTCAAACTAAGCAAACAGTATTAGAAATCTGTTCTCATTGTGTCAGAGCCAAGGCTAAGATAATATGTCTCTATGCTGTATTTCATCACATGCATGATGCATTTCCCAATGCTCTTATTTCTCCAGGAAATAGCTAAAGAAAACTGTAAAATGCTATGTATTCAGTCTGTATGTACTGGGTTTATATGTCCTGAAATTTATATTTGATGGCAAACAATATTTTTTCTGAGTTGACTTGAGTTTGATGATTGACCTTCTGTTTTCTGTGAGAGCAACTCCATGGGATGGAATGTGTGATTAGAGATGTATGTTCTGGTTTTACTTCCATAAGTGCAAAGAAGGAGTGTATCATTGCCTGCTACACTGGTGTTATGAAATATCACAATTTTGTTCACTCTCCTATGTTTTGTTACTTTATGCTTTTCAGATGTATCATTTCAGAAGTTTGCTACTATGACCCTAGCCATCCCCTCTCATTGGAAGATAGCTAAAGGTTTAAAAGAAAAAGACCCAGTCATAATCACCTAAATGAAGCCATTGTAGACTCCACACTCTGGAGTCTAGGTAGCCGGTGGCCTGTCTGCTGATGAAAAGCATGATCCTGATGAAAGGGAGTCGGGGGGATGGAACACTCTTCTCCTGCTCTTCCTCATGAGTGGTGCTGGGGCCTCTCCCACTACTACTTTTGCCCAGAGATGCTGTATAGAGCTGTTCAATCACCCATGATCTGGAGATACGAGTGGGTTTCTGAAGCACACCCAGGCGATTAAAGTCAACATTCCTGAGGACAGAATACTTGTCAGGCTGAGAAGCAGGCAATGGAGTGGTGAGAACCTCCTGAAACACTGCTGGGTTCTCTGGAGAACCTAATGTGACNGAGTCGGGGGGATGGAACACTCTTCTCCTGCTCTTCCTCATGAGTGGTGCTGGGGCCTCTCCCACTACTATTTTTGCCCAGAGATGCTGTATAGAGCTGTTCAATCACCCATGATCTGGAGATATGAGTGGGTTTCTGAAGCACACCCAGGTGATTAAAGTCAACATCCTGAGGACAGAATACTTGTCAGGCTGAGAAGCAGGCAATGGAGTGGTGAGAATCTCCTGAAACACTGCTGGGTTCTCTGGAGAACCTAATGTGGCATCCAGCCAACAGGAGAGGAGTGTGCTTTATGGAAACACATGAAGTGTCTTGGTGAACATTCTCCTCTGACTGCATGTGGGTAAACTCTGTGTATCTGGCTCTCCAGGGGAGTCCTTCCCTGTTTGTCTTNCATCCAGCCAACAGGAGAGGAGTGTGCTTTATGGAAACACATGAAGTGTCTTGGTGAACATTCTCCTCTGACTGCATGTGGGTAAACTCTGTGTATCTGGCTCTCCAGGGGAGTCCTTCCCTGTTTGTCTTCTAGCAGTGCTGCCCTGCAGGGCCACATCAAATAGTAAACAGAGCAGATAAATGGAAGATAAGTCTTCTTGAGCAGAAAAAAATGACTAGTTGCTAAAGAAAAAAAACAAACAAACAAACAATCAAACAAACCCCCAACTACATGCTTATGTGAATATCTTACATGTTAAATAAGAAATTGTTTTCCACTGTATACGTGTGTCACATGTCACTGTAGTGATTTTTAGTTTCTGCACAGCTTGATTTTCACTCCCCTCTGCAACTCTCCTTTGCTCGTGTTCAGCCTCCCTCTGAAATCAGTGTACCACATGAACCACAAATGATTAGGGATGGGAAATTAAATCTATGAACAAGCAGAACTAATGAAATGCTTCCCTGCAAGGCAAAGGTGGGATAAGAATGACTACAGGCTAAAGAAGCCTGCAATTGTTAGGCACAAAATTGGGAGATACAGCAAGGATGTGATCTTAATGACATAACCGTCAGTCAGTCCACTGTAATATCCATGGCTTTTTACGTTTTTATTGATATATAGTCCTGTACTATTAACACATGGATACAAATACACATGTGTATGCACCTTAGACATTTTCTCCTTGCAGTTTAGAGATTCAATGCCTTATATCACATTTAATTCACAGAACATCTCAATGAGATGGTAGTGTTGTGATTCCCTTTTTGGAAATGAGAAAGCTGAAGCACTCATAATGACAAAGGTCCATCTAATCAAAGCTATGGTTTTCCCAGTAGTTATTTATGGATGTGAGAGTTGGACTATAAAGAAAGCTGAGCACTGAGGATTTGATGCTTTTGAATTGTGGTGTTGAAGACCCTTGAGAATCCCTTGGACTGCAAAGAAATCAAACCAGTCAATCCTAAAGGAAATCAGTCCTGAATAGTCACTGGAAGGACTGATGCTGAAGCTGAAGCTCCAATACTTTGGCCAGCTGATGTAAAGAGCTGACTCATTTCAAAAGACTCTGATCCTGGGAAAGATTGAAGGCAGGAGGAAAAGGGGGACAATGGNAAAGGAAATCAGTCCTGAATAGTCACTGGAAGGACTGATGCTGAAGCTGAAGCTCCAATACTTTGGCCAGCTGATGTAAAGAGCTGACTCATTTCAAAAGACTCTGATCCTGGGAAAGATTGAAGGCAGGAGGAAAAGGGGGACAATGGAGGATGAGGTGGTTGGGTGGCACTGCTGGCTCGATAGACATGAGTTTGAACAAGATACAGGAGTTGGTGATGGACAGGGAAGCCTTGACGTGCTGCATGGGGTTGCGCAGAATCAGACATGACTGAGCAACTGAACTGAACTGATGCCTTATATTTATGTATCCAATAACCACAAATCTTCTCTGTAAGACTTTGCCTACCATCTTCTTTATTATCTCTCTGTAAAATTGTAACCAAGAAACTTCTTGACAGTTGGTTTCAGGCTAGTCTTGTGAGTTTGTAGAGCAGGTGGTCATCCCCTCAGGTTGTCATTTCTGAACATTTGGAAAGTGCTCCTTGCTCAGCAGTCCACCTCTCACTTTTTTTCTTTTTTCTTTATTTATTTTTTAATTTGACTTTACAATACTCTATTGGGTTTGCCATACATCGACATGAATCCACCACAGGTGTACACAAGCTTCCAATCCCGAATCNGCCTTAGGAATCATCACTACAAGAAAAGCTAGTGGAGGTGATGGAATTCCAGTTGAGCTTTTGATGTAGGGCAAGAAGAAAGAGAGACTAGGACGGCAGATAGGAGAGTTGAAGCCAACTATGGTGACTGAAATGAAGTCTCCCAAGGGGAAGAAGGGAAATTTGCAATGCACGGTGTCAGAAGAGTAAAAAGGGAGGGAAGTGTTTCTGGTAAGGGCAGTGACAGCAGTATTGAATGCAGCTGAGACAACAAATGTGATGTGGGCTGAGAGAAGTTCACTGGTGTCTCATAAGTGTTGTCTGTGGAGTAATGCAGCAAAAGCCAGCAGGTGAGGGACACGTGGGCATAAAGGAAGCCCTTCAGTAGCTGAATGAAGCCAGAGTGGGGGGAGGACGTGTAAGATGAGAGAGAGAGAGAGAGAGAGAGAGAGAGAGATGTTTAAATGCTGGTGAGAGAGTCTCAGTGGGGGAGGGAAGAGTTGAATGTAAAAAGTAGGACGTGACAGGGAGATAACTGACAGAACAGAGTCCTGGAGAAAGCGAAAGGGGATTCTGTTCTCAGGTGGGAGATGGGGAACCTCTTTCATTGTAACAGGCAATGGAAAGCTACAGGAGTCTCTGTTTCTGATGATTTCAGTTTTCTCTGGGAAGTAGGAGGGGCACTAATTGGCTGAGAGTGGAGGAGAAGGTGAGGAAAAGAGAGAGTTGATGCAGTCATTCCAGGGAGTGAAACAGATAGCAGCCTAGGGCAGCATAATGAAACTGTGGAAGAGGGTGAGGGTACAGGTGGTGATGCTGCCTGCATTTTGCAGTGGGGCCCATTTGACTGCTCCAGTGGTCTTCCCACTGGAGCTCAGCAGTAGTAGTGCTACAGGCAAAGAACCATGACTGAATGGCCACGTGACATCAGGCAAGTCACTTACTCTCCATTTCCTCGTCTGTGAACCAGGCATAAAAAAAAGTACACGTCCGACAGGATTGTTGGGATTATTAATTTTTTTATCTACATAAAGTACTGAAAACAGTAGATAGTGTGGGAGGGGCATAGTGCATGGCACGTGGAACTTCCTCAAAGAGGAATTGAACCCACCTCGCTCCCTGCAATGGAAATGAGAGTCTTAACCACTGGACCATCAGGGAAATCCAATAGCATACACTTTATGTTAAGTATTAATTATGCTCCAGCTTTGGGGTTTTTGTCAGGCATGAGATGATAGGAGTGAAGGAATGGGAAATAACAAGAAAGTGGTTGAAACTGTAGATGGAGGAATTAAACTGGACAACAAGGGAAGTGAAGCCATAGGTTTTGGAAATCACTAGATTGTTTTGAATTTACTGGCAGTCCTCCTGTTATGGATTCCTAGCCTAAGATTACAGTCTACTAGTGTTGCCCACAGAATTAGTGTTAATGGAAAATGTATAATAGTGTCTGAACTCTGTTATTCCAGCTCCCATTCTATACTTTAGTTTTTGTATTTAATTACATAAGGAATTTACATCAAAAAGATGTTTTTTTGAGAAGTTTAGCTCAAAGCAGATCCTGTGTGTGATACTTTTTGTTCTGAATTACTGGAAAACGGAAAAGTTTTTTCAAAAAGAAAAAAAATTATTAGAAGCAATATTAAGGGAATCCCCTCAAGTTAAGGCAATTTTGTTTAAAGGCTGTAAGTTTGCAAACTGTTCATGTTCTTTTCCTTGTGGTCCACAATGTATTTTAAGCCAGAAAAACAATCTGTTTGGTCCAGGCTTGAATCGCTGTGGAATAAACAACCTCCAAAAGTGAACTTTAAAATGAACTCTCTGCATCTCTGATGGGCCGAGGCACTCACAGGTGTTATTTTGTCTCCAAGAATAGATTCTGTATGGTCATTTAGATCATGCATCGGGACCCTGGACTTTAATCATAAATGTAAATGGACTTTGAGGACCAATGTTTGTTTCCAGGTTGGAAAATTATTGGGGTCTTTTATGGTAAAAATATTACTGACAAGCTTAATGAGCTCTTTGAAAATATAAAAATAGTTTCATGCACTAACAAGCGAATAAATAGAATACAGTTATAGACTAGGGCCTGCCCCCATAGGAGTCTAAAAATTTTGATTTTGTTTTTGCCTGGGCAAATGACTTTTTCTAAATTTAGAGGAGACTTTTAGAGGTGGGGAAGGTGGAGAGAAGAGAGTTCAGGGTGGTCCAAATCAGGTGTAAATACCGCCATTCTTATCTCAAAGATACCCCTGAATCTGCTGTCTTCCCAGGAACTGCCAAGGGACAGATGTGAAGGGTTAAGGATACTTTATCCATTTATTCAAAAGCATTCATTGAAACCTTTCTCTGTGCCAGAAACTGCAAATCCCTGGAGATACAATGATAACAAGATTTATTCCCAGGAATCAGGAATGAGGCAAGTACAAAGTTAGAAGCAGGCTTTTATAGGAGAAAGTAGGAGGGAACTTATCAAAACTGAGGAAGAAGGCTTCTGGAGATGAAGACTAAGTGGATTATGTGAGATGACAGAAGAACAATTTTGGTAAAGAATCAGGACAGTGTGGTAGTGAGTGGGGAATTTGGTGGCATAGGCAAAGAAGCAGGCAAAGAAGGGGTTATGGCCCATTGGAAAATCATAAGGAATTCTGTATAGCTGGAGCTTAGGGTCCCAGAAGCAGAACAGGGAGCTGAAACTGGAAAAGAGTCAGTGGCCAGGTTCTGGAAGACCTTGTAAGCTGTACTGAGTAGAATGGACTTTACTATTACAGCAGGAGGCGCTAGTGGTAAAGAACCCGTCTGCCAATGCAGGAGACATTTGAGAGGTGGGTTCAATCCCTGGGTCAGGAAGATCTACTGGATGAGGGCATGGCCATTCATTCCAGTAGTTTTTAAAATTAATTAATTTTTTAATTGAAGGATAATTGTTATACAGAATTTTGTTGTTTTCTGTCAAACCTCAATATGAATCAGTCATAGGTATTTTTGCTTGGAGAATTCCATGGAGAGAGGAGCCTGTTAGGCTACAGTCCATGGGATCCCAAAGAGTTGGACATGACTGAAATGACAGCATGCACGCATGCGTGCTTTAGCTAGATTGCCCCCACTGCTGTGTATGGTGAGGTTGGGCGGCATGTAATCTGGTGGAAGCAGGAGCAATAACTGCTCCAGGAAAGAAATGGGAAAGGTCCACATTGAACCAGTGGAGGCAGGAATAGAGAAGAGCAGGTAAACTGGGGTGATCTTAAAGGAAGTAGAAGGAATAGAATATGGATGTAAGTGACAGGAAATAAAACGATGCCCATATTTTTGGCTTATGTACTGGCTATCGGGGGTTATCTTCTATGGAAAGAAGAAATATAGGGATGAAGGCAAGTTTAGGTGGAAAGTCCAGAGTTCAGTTCTAGATATACTGAGATTCAAATGCCTTTAACTTATAAGTGGAAAGCTTAGGGTAAGTAGTGGGATCTAAGAGTTGAGATATCAATGGAGATATTTGAACTGGGAGCATCAGTTAATCTAAAAGTCTACAGGGTAAGTTGGTGATTGAACACATGAAAGTGTCTTCCTAGGGAAAAAGAGAATAAATAATGGGAAGATGAGCATTGACAGGACTCCAAGAACTAACATTTACACCCTGAGTAGAGGAGAGGAACTCTGAGAATGGCATATGAATGAATGATTAGAGAGATGGGAGTAAGATGGTATAACAGAAATGAATGGGGGAAGATTTCAATAAGGAGTCAAATGCTCCTTGAAGTGAAGTTAAGAGTTGAAGACCTCCATTGAATTTAGTATCCAACAGGCCTTGGATGGCCTTGGTACAAGCATTTTGATGTCATTGTGGGGATGGAACTAAACATCAGTGGTTTAAGAGTGATATATGAGCAAAAATATGTAAACTACACATTCAAGAAATTTTGTTTTGAAAAGGCGAAATGTAGGGCTAAATGATGAGAGAGAACTTACTGGGGTGGAATCTATGAATTCAGTCAACTTCTGAGTTTTTTAAACTTTTATTCTGTATTGGACTATAAAGAAAGCTGAGTGCCAAAGAACTGATGTTTTGAACTGCGGTGTTAGAGAAGACTCTTGACAGTCCCTTGGATTGTAAGGAGATTCAACCAGTCCATCCCAAAGGAAATCAATCCTGAATATTTATTGGAAGGACTAATGTTGAAGCTGAAACTACAATTCTTTGGCTACCTGATGCAAAGAACTGACTCATTTGCAAAGACCCTGATTCTGGNACTACATCGATTCTTTGCCCAAATGTTTTGTTTTTCTTTAATTGTTGAACCTCGAAGCATTTTGTTCTTCTCTTATGACATTATTTAACTGTATAGTTAGCCTTTGAACAACACAGGTTTGGACTGCATGGGTCTACTTATATATAGTTTTTTTTTTTTCAATAATAAATGCTATTGTGTGATCTGTGCACAATCTGTGGTGGGTTGAATCCACAGACGTGGAGCAATGGATTCATAGGAGCTTCCTAGATAGAGGGCTGACTATAAAACTTATAGGCAAATTTTCCACTGCACAGAGAATTGATGCCCCTAACTCCACGTTGTTCAAGGATAAACTCTGTCTATATTTTTAACATAGTAGTTCCATCCCTTCTAAGAGATTGCAAAATTTTGAATATCAAGAGTTGTCTTGCTAATTTTTGTTGCATTGCTGAGCAAAGAGAAGGTTTTACAGGTGAATCACAGGGTTCAGGAATAGGGTAGAGTATACTAGAGAGAGGCCTGGTAAGTGATTATGAAACAACCTTTTGTACCAAAATGTAATGTTTACATTTTAAGCTCTATGATAAGCAGCCACTAAAAAATAAAGTAGGGAGGTAACATGATATTCATCTTCTGGAAGCTCACACTGTCCAGAGAGTGAAGGACTGAACAAAGGTATGCAAGACGAGGCACGGAGGTGAATTACGAGAGCACTCTGATCACACAGATGAGAGATAAGGATCTAAGACAGAACTTTAAATATGAACGGGAAAGTTTTCATTTACTGCATTTTAGGATTTAATGATCTTAGAGGGAGGAAGAGACAGGGGAAGAAGCCTGTGTAGCTTATCCCAGGTTTCTGGATTGGGTGACACAGGTAATGTCACTCTGAAATGGGCAGAGAAAGAAAGAGCTTCAGGGAAGAACAGGATGGTGATGGTATGTGGAAGGTGGGGAGTGATCAATTTTTGAAATTCTAAACTACATTTGGGGGGCTTTTCTAGTGGCTCAGATGGTAAAGAATCTGCCTATAAAGCTGGAGACACAGGTTTGACTCCTGGGTGGGGAAGATCCCCTGAAGAATGAATGGCAACCCACTCCAGTATTCTTACCTGGAGAACCCCATGGACAGAGGAGCCTGGTGCACTACAGTCCATTGGGGTCGCAAAGAGTCAGACACGACTGAATGACTTAATGCTAATAAACATTGGTTGACTATGCTAGAAGAAAACAAGTGAGACTGCTCTGAACTTTAAGGAAGAGCCAAGGTTGAAATGGAAACATGTTATTAAAAATGTTTACATTTATTTCCCCCAAGTGAAATTTATAAACTACTCCTACTGCCAAGTCTGTGGTAGGGAAGCAAAACATCTGGTTGAAATTCCACTGACCTTTAGAGACACCCGAGTTTTCCTGTGATGCTCATTTTCATTCCAAATGGTACAGCACAGCCCTAGGGACTGTACTTCCTGGAGCATTCCAGCAATAAAGAGCATTTGTGCAGCGCTTGCATCTCATATGCACAATTTCGAGCCAACTTGGTTCAAAACCCTGAATTGGGCACTTTGAAAACATTTGCATATCTGAGTTTGTTTCTTTTTCACATCAAAAAGTTCGCAGATTGTGAAAGAAGGTTAGGAAGTAAAGTCTTTGAACCAGTCAGTGTTTTTCTCTGAGCCTTAGCAGAGGCATGTAGATAAGAGGATAGAAGGGCGATCAAAGATGTCATGTTTAGGTATCAAGAAGGAGGACTCAAGAAATATACCTATATTTCTACTCAGTTCCCAATTTTTCATAACATAAATACGTGGCTAGGCTGACTTCTTAATACATCTTGTTGCAGTAGCAGAATGTTATGTTTTTCTAATTATTTCTTTTCATCTGTGATTCTCTGATAATTTCAAGAGGGAAATAATGTCCTAGACACTCAGAGCTGCAGTTTTTGTGTCATCTTTGCTACACCACCTGTGGTAAGCTATATAAATGCCTCCTCGAAATGGTCTCACCCTGATCCCTGTGGCTGTGATTATGTGAACTTATGTGGTCAGAAGGAGTTTACTGATGTGATTAAATTGAGGATTTTGAGACAGGGAGATTATTGTGGATTATCCATGTGAAACAAAGTGAAAGTGAAGTTGCTCAGTTGTTTCAGACTCTTTGTGACCTCATGGACTGTAGCCCGCCAGGCTCCTCTGTCCATGGGATTCTCCAGACAAGAATACTGGAGTGGGTTGCTGTTTCCTTCTCCAGGAGATCTTCCTCACCCAGGGATTGAACCCGGGTTTCCCACATTGCAGGCAGANGGACTGTAGCCCGCCAGGCTCCTCTGTCCATGGGATTCTCCAGACAAGAATACTGGAGTGGGTTGCTGTTTCCTTCTCCAGGAGATCTTCCTCACCCAGGGATTGAACCCGGGTTTCCCACATTGCAGGCAGATGCTCTACCGTCTGAGCCACCAGTGTAATCCCAAGAGGGGAACAGGAGGTTAAGAGTCAGTGGTAGGATGTGTGATTAGGGGAGCAAGAGACTGGAGTGGTGAGAGGAAGGGATCATGATCCAAATAATGCTAGTGACCTCTAGGGCAGGTATCCCCAACCTCTGATGTCTAATGCCTGATGACCTGAGGTGGAACTGATGTAGTAATGATAGAAATAAACTGCACAATAAATATAATGTGCTCAAAACATCTCCAAACCATGCCCCTACCCTGGTCTATGGAAAAATTGTCTTCCATCAAAACAGTCTCTAGTGCTGAAAGGTTGGGGACCATTGTTTTAAGAGCTAGGAAATGCAAGCAAACAGAGTCTCCCCTGATGCCTCCAGAAGAAATGCAGCAGTCTAGCCTACACCTAGATTTTAGACTTCTGAGCACCACCCCTTGACTCAGTTTTTAGACGTACTAGGGCCGATGNACCATTGTTTTAAGAGCTAGGAAATGCAAGCAAACAGAGTCTCCCCTGATGCCTCCAGAAGAAATGCAGCAGTCTAGCCTACACCTAGATTTTAGACTTCTGAGCACCACCCCTTGACTCAGTTTTTAGACGTACTAGGGCCGATGTGTTCTTGCCTGGAGAATCCCAGGGACAGGGGAGTCTGGTGGGCTGCTGTCTATGGGGTTGCACAGAGTCAGACACGAATGAAGTGACTTAGCAGCAGCAGCAGCAGGGCCAAAAGGGTAAATCTAGACATTAAGTAGAATTTCCCAGTGAATTTTAAAAGCATTTCAAGCTGTATATTAGGGCTTCTCTGATGGCTCAGCTGGTAAAGAAACTGCCTGCAATGCAGGAGACCTGGGTTTGATCCTTGGGGTGGGAAGATACCCTGGAGAAGGGAATAGCTACTCACTCCGGTATTCTGGCCTGGAGAATTCCATGGACTGTGAAGTCCATGGGGTCACAGAGAGTTGGACATGACTGAGTGACTTTCACAAGCTGTATATTGATTATTAATGCTGTTAAAGAGCTCTGTAAAAGAATCTCTGGAGGGATAAAAGTTTCTGAAACACAGAAGGTTAAAAGAGCTGCCCTTCTTAAGCAGGTTATTGTGATGGCCACTTTACAACTTGCCTATGTGAACAACTTTGTTGGATTTGACTAAAGCATTAGTGGTCTGCCTTGAACTGCTTTCTGTGTACTTAAAAAATCAAGCATTTGTCAATGCTCTCAGAATGGGACTTTGATCCACAGGATTTGGTTGAAGTCCCTGCTCAGATTTGAATTTCCAGGCAGTGTTTTAGAGCACTTATACTCTGTAGTGAAAACATGGAAATTTATTTATGAATTTAAGTCCTGAATTGCCCTATTCATTTTCAGAAATCGAAAGTACATCATCTCTGCCAAGGGCAGTTTGAAAAAAAATATTGCCCACGCAGATCCTGGAAAATATGGGCATACAATTTTTTAAAAATGTGTGTAAATGTTTCAAGCTTTCAAATTGTAAGCTTTGTATTGTCAAGTAGTAAAGAAACACCCATAATACAAGGATAGACAGTAGAGTCACATGGCTTAACAGAACTAACAAGAGTTCTGAATAGTGTGAGTGACTAATTGCTCGGCTAGTGTACTCCTGGTGACAAGCCCAAGAAAGGAAAATACTCATGAGTCATAGGAGTTGTGTAAATTTAATGACAACCCTGAAATTACATTGGGATTGCCTCCAAATTGAGGAGACATTGAAGGAAGCAGAATTCACATGAACTGGTGTGACTCAGTGTGAAACCTAAATCAATGAAAAAGAGGCTGAAAGAAGAGGCACATAGAAGAGGAAAATCTTCATGTATTTATGGATATTTATGGATTCACTCAACAGGTTCTATTTGGGGCCAACTGTATACCATCCACTGTGCTTTTGCAGGACAAAATAATTTTCTTCCAATTATGAATATGGGAGAATGGTCATAATAAGCAGAGAATGAATAAGGTCTTGGCAAGACTGTTTCCCACTAAAATCCAGGTATTTAGAGAATGTGCTGTTACTTACTTGCATCCCATGGAACTTCTATACTTTTGGGTATCTGTGGTATCTGTGACATGAATGTATCTGGAACATTTGATGACTGAGTCCTGTTACTAGGAGAGAACGCTAAGTCAGATTTTGTTATGTTCTGCTCTTTATGGTTTTCAACAAGTGCTGCTCAATTTGTCTCTTACTCCCAGTAACTTTCATACTGAGGCTGTTATTTATCATTAAAAAATTATTTGTAGCATTTATTTTTAAAGTGACCCAAGAACATGGACACTAACAGTCACAGACCACTTGGTGAAAATCTTTGACTATCTTTTATGCTGTCTGCCCTAGTAAATGTTACCTTGACCCAGACTGAATATGTAAAAATGTTCTCCAGCCTACTCTAGGTTGGATCTACTCTGGCTTTTAATCATACATGCTTGACTTCTAGGGTGATTCAGATATTTTAGGAGTTGGGGTCATGACCCCAAGATTTCTGTTTTCCTAGAATTTACCCAAGCTCTCTAATCGTTGTTGGATATTTATAGTGGCATTCAAGGGAGTCTTCAGATCCTGATGAACAAAATGTCACCAGTTTGAATTAATCTTTCTCCCTATAGGTCTTCCCTGCCCTAGGTTTAGTTCTCTCTTGTTAAATCTGTCACAGAAGGGTATTTATTTACTATTTCATGTCTTTGCTGGACTTTGAGCTCCACAAAGGCCCTCTGCACAGTGTGGAGGAGGAGTTCAGTAAATGATTGTAACATTTATCTAAATGTACCTCTGAAAGGAGGTTTTGCCTTTAGTATTAAAAAAAAAAAATAAGGAATCATCCTCTTGGGAATTCCCTCTGAGACTCTTGGTTTTGGCAGAGAATCACTTGAACATGTCAGCTCTACCAATGAAAATCTTTCTCACTTAGCCACTTCAATGGTTTGTGATATCCAGTGCTCTCACTGTTTGGTAGAAATGATCACAGAAACTAGAACTTTGGAGATAGAAGAATGACATTTCAAATATGCCAACATGATCATGTGTCATATGACAAGTTTTCTGAACATGGCATGCATTTTTCTCTTGTTAAAAATCTGATATTTACAGTAGTTACTGGCTTTCTTGTGAGTGCTACACTTCATTTTTATGAAACTAACAACAGCTGTAAGATAGAAGTGTAATATTTCTCCCACTATGGCCATTTCTAGAATAACACAGAGCTTTTGCATGTTCCCCACCAGAGCATTATTGAGAAAGGAAGAAAAACATTAGAATTCAGGAGAATCTAGGAGATGCTAAAAGATTCAGCAAACAAGATCTAGGGAGCATTTGGTTGAAAGAAAATTAACACAATGAGCATATGGTAATCAAACTGAAGTTTTATACATCTTAGCAGCTTTGTGCCAAATGCCACAGTGATTCCTTCTCACTGCTCCGTAAATGTGCCCAACCCTAAGAGGGAATGAAAGATTCAGTAGCATGAGGAAGCAAAAATAATTAAGGCTTTGCTTTCTAGATGGTTTTAGGGGCAGTTAATTTCCTAAAGCTATGCCACGGTGGTTTCTCTCTTGTTTATGTAAATTACCTCTCCCATTTAACCCCAAGCATGCTGATATTTATGCATTGGCATAAGACAGCAAGTAAAATGCAGAGGTTAGTTAGTAGGGTTTGAGATGGAGGTGAGGGTAGAGTGCCCTAGAAATGCCTTGCCAGGAAGAGGTTTGTTTTTGGTGAGCAGCCCTTAGTTATTTTTGTTGGATCCAGTGTAAAAAATTCAAATTAGTTGATGCTGAGTGATGAAATGGTTTCACAGATTATTTTCCCTTTAGGGTGTGGGAGTAAGAAAAATCAGGTTTTCCTCAAATTGTATAGTGAGGACCAGTGGGATATCACAGTTGCCTCTGTGGTGAGTTTCTTGGAACATAGTTGTCAAGGATGTTTATGTAATTTCTTGATTTCTCCACCATAAAAGTTTTTTTTTTTAATTTATTAGTGTACAGTTGCTTTCCAATGTTGTGTTACTTTTTACTGTATAGCAAAGTGATTCAGCTTTATGTATACATATATCTCCTTTTTTGGTGGGGGTGGATTTTTTCCCCATTTAGATGGATGAATTGGGAGGTCGAAAAACTTTTTTAAACAATATTTTCAGTTTGACTGAAATTTAAAAATTGCTACAAAGAGAAATTTCTTTCAGGAGAGGTATCAATGCTTTTAGGTTTCTGCTAGCTCTGAAACATAAGAAATAGCACATTATTAAAAAAAAAAATTGTGTCACATGAGATGCAATGTTTGTTTAAACTTAGGGCTGGGGCTTTCCTGCTGGCTCAGACAGTAAAGAATCTGCCTGCAATGTGGGAAGCCCAGGTTCAATTCCTGGGCAAGAAAGATTCCCCTGGAAAACAGAATGGCCACCTACTGGAGTATTCTTGGCTGGGAAATCCCATGGACAGAGGAGCCTGGAAGGCTACAGTCTATGGGGACACAAAGAGTCAGACTCGACTAAGCAACTGACGCTTTCACTTTCATTCCTGTCACTAATGCTGTTTGTGCTTTGAACAGACCAGTGTCTTTTCAACACAACTCACCTTTTACAATGATCACGTGCTACTATGGTACTTGGTTAAATATAATTTATGTCATTAATCCACAAGGCAACAGCCATGGATCATTCTATAGTTTCTACAACAGCTTGGATAGCACAGTGATTCAGTGTATTGGTAGAGATATACTTAAGGATGAGCAATTAATAACAGTTTTCAAAGTGAAAGTGTACACAGATACAGCATATGTCAATTCATCTAAAGTACCTGTTTTTTTTTTTTTTTCTTATTTGGCTAATCTTCACAAAATACTTGTACTATAACCAATTCAACCTTACAGAATGACTTTGTTTTACTCCTTTGATTTCACCATCTACATGGATTCCATTCTTTTCATAGCAGTCACTCTATCATTGCTAGAAGATGCATTTAGCAATGAATTCCTAGAGACTGGGCATTTTACTTCGTGCTCTCCAAAGTAACATTATTTTGCAATTTAAGTTACATGGAGTATGTGAAAAATCAGGATAATTAGAAAGCAGCTTAGCATAGTGAATTTGGGAATCTGCGTTCAAATCTCATTTTTGTTACCTATTAGTTGCATACTCTTGGTCAAGTTACTTCCTCTATGCTCTAATTTTCTCATCTGCAAAATGGAAAAGTACTAGTACTTACCTCATAGGGTTGCTATAGAGCATAAAATAATGCCTTATCTATAGCACAATCTGAGATTAATCCTTTAAGGTTTGTAATCTTCTCAGCAAATTTGCAGAGAATGTAGCAATCTCTCCCATTGTAGACAAGCATATTGGAATTCAGAGAGGTTAAAAGACATCCCCGACATCAATGTCAGATCCTTGCACCATTCACCATTATTCAGCCACCTGTTTGCTACCCAGTCTTGACTTGAGAGTCTTTACCCAACTATGAGGATTCAGTTCAGTTCAGTTGCTCAGTTGTGTCTGAATCTTTGAGACCCCGTGAATTGTAGCATGCCAGGCCTCCCTGTCCATCATCAACTCCTGGAGTTTACCCAAACTCATGTCCATCGAGTCGGTGATGCCATCCAGCCATCTCATCCTCTGTTGTCCTCTTCTCCTCCTGCCCCCAGTCCCTCCCAGCATCAGAGTCTTTTCCAATGAGTCAACTCTTCGCATGAGGTGGTCAAAGTACTGGAGTTTCAGCTTTAGTATCACTCCTTCCAATGAACACCCAGGACTGATCTCCTTCAGAATGGACTGGTTGGATCTCCTTGCAGTCCAAGTGACTCTCAAGAGTCTTCTCCAACACCACAGTTCAAAAGCATTAATTCTTTGGTGCTCAGCTTTCTTCACAGTCCAACTCTCACACC
>SJYV01050255.1:92481-102866 GCA_006410875.1 Neotragus pygmaeus
TCTTTCACTTTCATCAAGAGACTTTTTAGTTCCTCTTCACTTTTTGCCATAAGGGTGGTGTCATCTGCATATCTGAAGTTACTGATATCTCTCCTGGCAATCTTGATTCCAGCTTGTGCTTCTTCTAGCCCAGAATTTCTCATGATGTACTCTGCATAGAAGTTAAATAAGCAGGGTGACAATACACAGCTTTGATGTACTCCTTTTCCTATTTGGAACCAGTCTGTTGTTCCATGTCCAGTTCTAACTGTTGCTTCCTGACCTGCGTATAGTTTTCTCAAGAGGCAGGTCAGGTAGTCTGCTATTCCCATCTCTTTCAGAATTTTCTACAGTTTATTGTGATCCACACAGTCAAAAAGGATATCAACTATACGTGAATGTCCTCAAAAAGAGGACAGGTGTATTGGGGAGGTGGGGGGTAGTCCTGGATGGTTACTATACTTCAGGAACTAAGTCATAGAGAGGGCTGCAGGGAGGGGCTACGCTATCCAGTTTGGGTCAGTGGCTCCAACTGGTTGCTTGCTGGTCGCAGTTACCACCTCTTAATAGCTTTCCAAAACAGATTTTCTCACAGTGCTGAGTTCTAAGTACAAAGGGGCTTCCCTGATGGCCCAGAGAGTAAAGAATTTGCCTGCAATGCAGGAGACCCAAGTTTGATCTCTGGGTCAGGAAGACCCTCTGGAGAAGGGAATGGTAACCCAATCCAGTATTCTTGCCTGGAGAATTCCATGGACAGAGGAGCCTGGTGGGCTACAGTCCATTGGGTCACAAAGAGTTGGATATGACTGAGCAACTATCACTCTCTAGCTACAAAGTGGATCCGCACCTCTGAGGATACGTCTTTGTGCCTGTACAGACACATGGCCCAGAGTATTCTGAATGTTAGGCCTTGATTGTTCATGCCTGGAATCCCTACCCTGTCCCCTTTGACAAGCACAAAGCAACACACTTGGAATGAGAGGCCAGGAGCTCTAGTGTGGGTTCTATGTCTTTTTAGCTGTATGATATTTCTGAATCTCAAATCCTCATTTTAGACAGGGATAGGAAAATCATTCTTGGATTTTTAGCTTCATAGGCTGCATATTTTTCAAATAAAATAGGAAAACATTCCCATAATTTGCAGAGTGCTATGGTTTTCTTGTTTCCATAGTCCCAATATTGGCAAATCATCAAATTTTCTGGGTGCACCATAAAGATTCCACGTGTTCCACTGACCCACAACCACAATGAAAGTGAAGTCATTTGGCAGATCTGGCTGAAAGCAACAATTTCTTAATGCCCTGTAGGAACCACTTAGCACTTTTGAGTCAGCCAGGCTTGTTTGGCTTTGAGGGGCATGTAGGACACTATTTGGAACACCCTTGCTTATCCAATTAAGCTGAGAGCTTGCCAATCATTTCATCTTCCTTCCTATCTTTTTATTTCTCTTGCTTTCTTTGGTCAGTGTGTTTTACTGGGATCTTAGAAGTTTTATCAGTTTTCAGGGAGCAAGGACAACACAGTTTGTATTTGTAGAAAGTGCTCTGGGTAAGACAAATACTTATTGTTGATTATTATGTTCAATTACTATCTTGAAAAGCCCCTGTAGAGGAAATGAAAAGGGAAGAACCTGATGATATTGATTCGGTTTGCTTTAAGTTGTGAAATTGAATTAGCTTTTCCCTATAATTTCTAATAAATTGGAACCAAACCCATGTGAAATTACTGCCATGATCGGTACATTTCTGGTAGTTAAACCAACTATATTTCAAGGAAAACACTCCCTGGAGAATTGAGAGGCCTCCAAAAGGAATCCAAGTTTGGCTCGGTTAGAAAGCATGTTTGAACACATCTGAATGAGATGATTCCTGTTCAACCTTTTTAAGAATTCTGGGGGGACACGGGGAAGAGTCTTCTTGTAGTTTAACTTGAAACGTAAACCTAAAAGGATTGCTCTCACAAGGTTGCTGTTGCCACTGAACACGTGTCAGAGAAATACACAGTGAATCCTGCATGCTCTCAGGAGTCATTATTTGAGCAGGATTTAGAGTGCTATTGAAAACTTGCAAAGAAAATGTCTTGATGCCAGTGACAACGTAACACAGGCTGGGTGTACAAAACATGTTTGCTGAATGAGGGAGCCTTAAGTTGGCACATGGTCTCTAAATTGTGCACACATTTCAGTAATGGGAAGGTTTATGGAAATCTGGCTTGGATGAAAGTGTGCAAAAATTGTACAGCCATTATCTATAATCACCCCTGGGATAAAGCCATTCCTGGGAAAGGCAGAGAGAGGATGAAGTTTGAAAAATTGGAAAGGGCATAGGAGAGACACATGAGGGGAATAATCAGATGCAGGGAGCCTGTTTAGATGGACACCTGCAGCAATTTTTGATTGCCTGGGGCACCCAGTCACCCCATGGTGGAGCCTCGCTAGAAGAGAAATGGCCTTGGCAGCTCTAATGCCGGCATCTTGCGTTAACTGCACATTTCTGAATGATGTCAGGGTCAATCGGTATCAGGCAGCAGCAGGAGAAGTTTTCAGTCACTTCAACTTTGCTCCCACCTCTGTGTTAGGACCATCAGAGTCTTGTCAGCAGCAGCGATTGCTCACTGATGCGCCAAGCGTGGAAGACAGAAAGGCACTTGGCAATGCTGGTCCCCAGACAGGCACACAGCTGCTGGGTCAGCCACCTGAGAGGCACTGTGCTTTAGGTTGGTTTTGAAGGTGTTGATGTAATTTTCTGAACTGTCTGGAAGTTTGGTGGCTTGTGTACAAATGATCAGATGCAAATCATCTCCAGTGATCGCAGCTTGTTTTCCTCAATATTACCATGTTGCACTCAAGGACAAGCTGAAGGGACTCTGTTAATAACTACCGCCAGAACCGCCTAAGATGCGGGGAAGCCATTGAAATCAGACAGATTGTCATCGGCATTACATTTGCCCAGGGAGTTAACATTGTCCCGTAATGAAAGCCCTCTTCCACCTGAGCAAAATAGAACAACCGCACAGCTCCTTTGCAGCTGAACTTCCCTTCTGGTGGCTGTTTATTAATATTCCAAATTAGATGGAAAACGTTTACCTCAGGAAAAAGAAGGAATTAACAGTGCTTACTCTTCCCCAGAACACTAATGGTATTCTAAAATTCACCTAGAGTATAGGAGAGTCAATGACTCATATTCAGATTTCCATATTATGAATGTAAATGCATTAACTGCTTACCACCAAAAAATAAAAAGTGCTAGTACTGTATATTTGCTTGGTGTCAGGCACAGAGCTGAGCCTGGAACAAGCCGATTGTCCCAGTTTCAGAGATGGGGAAGCCAAAGTTTGATGGGGTTGAGTGACTTGCTCAAGGCCCCAACTAATGTGTGGAAGGGCAAGGATACAAAATGAAGACTGCCCTCTCCCATAAGCTTGAGTTCTTCACCATGATGCCTGTTGTTAGTTTTAACCATGCACTACTCAGAAAATTCTTCCATTATAGATTGCAAGTTCCTTCAATCATTTATTTGACAAATGTAGTTTGAGTTCCTATTCTACACCAGAGAGCATGCTCATAAATGAATCATCAACGACATGGGGCCCTGAGGCAGCTCTACTGGGGATGGGATAAGGAGCCCCCAAGGGATATGCACCGGGAGGGGCTCAGCCTGAGGTGGACACAGCCTAATATCACTCAGAGACACGAACAAGGACACACAGAAGGAAGAGTTTTGGTTCTGATTTGCCTGTTAGGGAAATACCAAATGTGGAAACCAAAAGAGGGAATCAAAAGGCACGAAGAATAAGTTACATATAGAACTCAATGGCCTTGACAAGTGATGGCATAATTAACGGCATAGGCTAAGTCCCGGTGCTATTAGACACAGCATCCAACCACTTTGTGCTAAAATGTTTCTGTACTCGCTCAGAACAAAACACCCTGAATTTTACCAGCTGAAGGACCAATTTTATGTGATCTTATCCCAAATATTATCATTTAACGAGTGTCTTAAAAAATAAATACAAACAGAAAAACATAACAACACAGTGTCACCTGAGGTGGGAGAGGAAACACTAAATTTTGAGACATGTGGTAAAAGAAAGTGAAAAACGTGGTCAGGGCAGTGATTATTTGTTTCTTTCCTGTGTTGTATAAAGAAAGGCTTTGGTCCCATCTGCTCACTATTTGGTGAAGGGGAGGACATCTTTTTAAAACTAGAGCATAATTATTTAACAATATTGTGAGGGGTTTTGCTGTACATCATCATGAATTGTTCATAAGTATTCATATATCCCCTCTCTCTTATCTCACTCATTATCCCGCCCCCTCTAGGTTGTCAAAGAACACTGAATTTGGCTGCCCTGGGCGTTGTGTCAAACTCCTACTATTTGTTTTACATGTGGTAACGTATATATTTCAATGCTGTTCTCTCAAATCATCCCACCCTCTCCTTCCCCACTATGTCCAAAATTCTGTTCTTTATGTCATTTTGACACTGCTGAGGGCATGTATTACATCATCATAAAATCTATCCCGGTCTCTTTCATTTGGCCTTTCAATGTGTTGTTTACAGATGCTAGGCATTTTAGAATAAAAACTGTCTGCTATTTACATTTCTCAAGGAGCAAATTAATTTCCCTGGGATTCCTCTAATTCAGATGAGCTCTGGGTTCTTATGCAAAAATTTGTGACAGTTTAATGCTCATTAATGTTGAAAAAACATGGAACTCTGAAAATAAATGTCTTCTATCCAGGTACAGAAGATGTTGGTTGTATGCAAGGATGAAAGGCTCCAACTTTCCAATATGTGTCCAACATGTGTATAAGGAGAAACCACCTCTTCTTAAAGGAAAAACTAGTTTCATTTTTAGACTGTGATGCACATTGGTTTCCAGTGGGAATCATGGGACCATATTGCTTAGGTTTAGATCTTGCTCTAGAATTTGCTACCTGTGGGACCTTTAGTTGTAAAATGGGATGTCCTGTTCATTGGTTATTGTGAAGATTCAAGACATAATGCATATAAAGATTATACTAAGAGCCTATTAAATATTGTTTTTGATGTAATAATCTATTTTCTTTTTTCTGATTTGTTTCAACCAAGTTTTCTAATGCAACTGGCTTTTCTGGTATCCTTAGGACATGTAGATTCTATTCAATAAGCATTAGCAATTATCTGTTATTTCATGTGAATCTCTAGCCAAACAGATGTCAACACTTTCGGGGGTACTCAATTCTAAGTAGATTTTTTTAGAAAGGAAGAATCAGAAGTAGTAGGTCCTAAATTTTGTACCTCATTAGCTAATGTATCTGATGCTTTTGAGTTTTCTGTGAATTTTGCCAATGCAAAACACATGCAAAAAGCCGTATGCAGCATTAAAAAATATATACTCGAAATCAAAATTAATCTTAATTTTTTTACTCTTAAAGCTATTTTAGAGGTGAAATTTAAACTGTTTTAATTAAAATATGTTATATGTGTGTGTTCTAATACAAATTTATAAATAAAAATTTTTCTTTTTATTTAAAACATTTAAAAAATTTTTTCTGGCTGCACCATGCAGCACATGAGATCTTTGTTTCAGGAAAGTTAGTTCTTTGTTAAGATATTAGCAGGAAAATGTTTAAGCAATTTAATTGCAAATTACTTATCAAAAAGAAAGAGTACATCAAGAAAATACAGAATATAAAGCCAGACTCTCAGCTTATATTAACTACTTTTAAACAAGGTCAGGATAACTTCGTTATTCACTAACAAAGTGTGTGGATAAATATGGAAATTGGAGGTTCTTGATTTAATGGTTCAGAATAGTAAGTAGTCAGACAGTAATGGAACTAAAAAGTCTCTTTTATTCTTATTGATCTTTTTTTCCTAATTGGTATAATGTATACACAAAGATTTCAGTGGGCAATGACAACTTTACTAACAGTGAACTAATCACAGTACTTACTTGGCATTTGCATTTCAATTGTGGCTAATTTTGGAAAAAGGAATGAGATGGCAACCAAAATAATTTTATAACCTTTTCTGCAGTTTGAATGGAACATTTAGAGAATAAACAGGTTTTCTTGATGCCAACTGGGCTAGGTTGTTCCTCTGAGTTGATATACATCTACTTTGCAAAATTATCAAGTGTTTATCATTCTTAGTCAAGCACAGTAGTCCCCAAACTAATCAGAGGCAGTGTGGCATCCAAGGAGAGCACCATCACACTGCCTTTAAGAAAATTTAATTGATTATATAGTTGCTTAATTTCATGAGAAGGTGTTACAGCAAGCATCGCTAGATGTGGAGCAAGAGATCCATTCATGCAAGGAAGATAAATAGATCCAATTTAAAAGCACTTAGTTTAGAAATTACTAGGGTTTGTCCCCAATGGAAATTTTAACATGAGTTGTGCAAATAGGCTAGACAGTTAATTCTCAAATAACTGAGAACTGAGGATTTTGATAGTTGTGATGCTGCATTCATCCACTTAATGACATCTTCTCTTAAGTAACTTAAAGTTGACAAAGAAAGAGAGAAAGAAAGTGAAGTTGTTCAGTCATGCCCGACTCTTTGTGACCCATGGATAGTAGCCTGCACCAAGCTCCTCTGTCCATGGGATTTTCAAAGCAAGAGTATTGGAGTGGGTTGCCACTTCCTTCTCCAGGGAATCTTCCCAACCCAGGGATCGAATCCAGGTCTTTCACATTGTAGACAGACACTTTACCGTCTGAGCCACCAGGGAAGACCAAACAGAGCATTAAATTAAGGTGTTGTGTTTTGCTTAGTCAGGCTCCTCAGTTTCCTTCCACAGCAGATCTTCTGGGAAGCCCAAAATTAAAGTAGCAGGAAGTAAAATATTTTATGAATATACTTGGGAGATGGTAGAGAAAACATCCCATTAAGACATTACTTTAACTTAAANAAATTAAGGTGTTGTGTTTTGCTTAGTCAGGCTCCTCAGTTTCCTTCCACAGCAGATCTTCTGGGAAGCTCAAAATTAAAGTAGCAAGAAGTAAAATATTTTATGAATATACTTGGGAGACGGTAGAGAAAACATCCCATTAAGACATTACTTTAACTTAAAATATACTGTTACACTAAAGTATATATACTAAATATATATATATATACATATATACCAGACTACCTGACCTGCCTCTTGAAAAATCTGTATGCAGGTCAGGAAGCAACCGTTAGAACTGGACATGGAACAACAGACTGGTTCCGAATAGGAAAAGGAGTACGTCAAGGCTGTATATTGTCACCCTGCTTATTTAATTTATATGCAGAGTACATCATGAGAAACGCTGGGCTGGAAGAAGCANATTCTCTGTCTGTTCTCCCGTAGTTCAGGCCGCCGTGGTTCAAGCACACGTCTTCTTTTCCATGGGCGGATAACATCCTAGTAATCTCCCTGCCACGTTTTCCCCACTGCCACACGGTAGCAGAGTTCAATTTACAAAAACCTTACTGTTCACTATAACACTTGTTCCCAAATGTAGTTGCCTGTCAAAATCACGTGAGAAACTTGCTGAAAATAAAGAATATTTGGTCTTTCCAAGCCAGTAGCTTAGGCTGGACAAGGAAATTATATTTTTTACCTCAGTGCCCAGCCTGTTCTGATGCTACAGCAAGTGTAGAAAAAAATATCTAGAAATAATTGACTCTTAATAGAGAGGTCTTCAACTTATCTTCCTAGCACCAGTCTCATGNCCAGTAGCTTAGGCTGGACAAGGAAATTATATTTTTTACCTCAGTGCCCAGCCTGTTCTGATGCTACAGCAAGTGTAGAAAAAAATATCTAGAAATAATTGACTCTTAATAGAGAGGTCTTCAACTTATCTTCCTAGCACCAGTCTCATGGAAAAATAAAATTTCCATCAGCAAAGTGCTTTCCGTGGGAAACACAGAAGGCAATGTAGCTAATAACAGCAAACCTTTTTGGAGTATTTACTATGTGTGCAGGCATTCTTTAAGCATTTTACAGGTGTTAACTCACTGAATCATCACATCTGATGAGGGAAGTATGTTATCCTCCATTACAGTTGAGTAAACTGCACACAAAGATTATGTTGTTTGCCTGGCTTCAGACGTGTAGCTGTGTATGGCACCAAAAGTATTGGTTTAACATCATGACTGTAACCCTGAGGTCTAATTCCGGTTCTGTCATCTTACAGATGTATGATTTTGGATAAGGTACTTAAACACTAGGTACCTTGGTTTCCACTTCTAAACAAGGGGTGTTAATAAAGAACCTTATTGTAAGGACTAATGGAGATAATATGTGTAGAGCCCTTAGAATAGTGCCAGGTCCTTGATAAGTACTTGGTCAATGTCAACTGTAATTTTATTCAAGAAACTAGAATATAGGTTTAGTACAGTTGTATACATGTTACAGTGAAATTGCTTTCTAACTGTAGTTCTAATGCCTTTTTTAGCTGATGACATTCCAGAACTGCTGAGCTCCTCCAGTCTGTTTTCCATGCTGCTTCCCCTTATTATAGCCTACATAGGACCAGTAGCTGCTGCTATTCCTAAGGTGTGTGACTCAATTCTCTAACTTTGAATCTTTTTTTTGTAAATGTAATTTTATTTAGACTTTGTGTTTTTCCTTTAAAAATAATCTTTCAGGCACCTGGGTTACAGGTAACAAGTAGATAGACATGTAAATGGTAGAAGTTATTAGTTAAACAACTAACTCTCTGATCTTAGTTTTGCTTATTGTTTTGTGATAGTATTACTTTGTAGTAGTGTTGCTTATTGGCTTTACATTTGAAGAATTTGGAAATAAGAAATACATTTTAGAATATGGTATGTAAGGAAAGCTTAAGTTAAGTAAGACCTTTAAAATTTATAATGCTGATGCCAAACCTCCGTTTTGTATAAAAATAGCAATGTAAAAAGGTTGTTAAATTGTAAAATATTCAAGACATGGAAGAAATGATAAACTGCTGATCCTTTGGCATAATAAATTTTGAGTAAAATTGCAGATCACAGAAAGGCAGAAGGGTTTAAAAATATAAACTTGGTTATATTCATGTGACACCTAAGACTTTTAAGCTAAATCTTTTTTTCCCATAGTACAAATTTCTCTTTGAGTGAAAATGTAACTAGAAGAAACTCTAAATGGAAATTCTTAATAATAAGGATAATCAACAATTATAGTAACTGATAACTTTAAAGCAACTTTCACACTTACTGTCTCACTTAATCATTCTTTTTTATACTAGGTGGCTGTAGAAGTCTTTGGACTTGTCCAACAGTTACTTCCTTCAGTTGCCATTCTGAATCAGAAGTATGCACCCCCCGCCTTCAATCCTAATCAGTCAACAGATAGTACCACAGGAAATCAACCTGAGCAAGGCCTGTCTGCCTGCACGACCTCTAATCACTATGCTGTCATAGAGAGCGAGCACCCCTATAAGCCTGCATGTGTCATGCACTACAAGGTGGGCACTGATTCCTAGGAACACTTTAAACTTAAAACCTAATTTGATGTTCTCTATTGATATCATAAAGGATACTTAGCCTCTGTTCAAAAGTGTAACTTCTATGCATAGAGAATCAGCAGGTGGTTAGCACTGTCAATCACACAAAAGGGTTTAAGACAGAATTTTTACTGTTTTAAATAGTATACTTTTATGGGGTTTATGAAAGTTATTTTCATATCTTTTTGTAAGTACAAGGCTGTGTGTGATGCTCAACTGCATATTGTATATCACAATAGTGGATATAAGCATTGACTTAAAAAAAAAAAAATCACATATCTGGGGACATTCCTGGTGGTCCAGTCATTGAGACTTCGCCTTCCAGCGCAGGGTTGCAGGTTCCATACCAGGTCCGGGAGCTAGGATCCCACATGCATCAGAGTTAAAAAAAAAAAAAGGGCATTGACAAACAGAAGGAATACTGTAACAAATTCAATAAAAGCTTTAAAAAATAATAAATGAAAATCAATTTTTTTGGACTGATATTGTTTGTACCACAGCCTGATCTCTGAAAATTTATATACCCAGTGCAGGACTTATAATACTACACACAATGTTAAAATGTACATATAAAATATATATAATGTTTTTATAGAGTACTCAAAATCCTATTCCTTGCTTTCTAAATTGTATCATTTAAATTAAGGGAAAGAAAGAGAATTTGCCCACTTAATTTAATTCTAAGTTTACGTTTTGGTACTCAATCACTCAGTCATGTCCAATTCTTTGTCACCCCAAGGACTATAACCTGCCAGGCTCCTCTGCCCATGGAATTTTCCAGGCAAAAACACGAGTGGGTTGCCATTTCTTACTCCAGGGGACCTTCCCAACCCAGGGATTGAACCCACGTCTCTTGCATCTCCTGCATTGGCAGGTGTATTCTTTACCATTTGTAAAATATTCAGCTCTTTGTTGTAGGATATGGTAAACAAATGAAAAG
>SJYV01050255.1:102892-152555 GCA_006410875.1 Neotragus pygmaeus
TTCAAAGGAGAACTCTGGGGAGAAGAGATGGGAATACATGATGACATACAAATTTACTTGGAGTCTAGTTCAAGAACTATCCATAGAAAGCCCACCAGAAAGTACACCACCAACCCATTTGGAAGTAATTCGCTTGTCTTTGGTTATTTGTTTGGATTTACTCACTGAGCTAACAGGTTCAATAGGAAATCCACTCAGAATCTTTTGGAGGAAGTATAAACAAAAAAGGCGTGAATATATTTGTTCCTCTATTCCATGAAGTATTATTGAGTTTTGATTTTAATAATAGGCATGTTAGATGCTAGAGACCCAAAGATATTAAGCCTCAAACCCTGCATTCCGAGAGCTTAGATCCTACTAGGAGAGGGGTAAACTGACAGACGAATTATGACAGTGCAAGGTTTCCTTGTCACCCAACCCAGCTTATGGGAGGATGTGTTGGTTGAAGACTTGCATGTGTTTTTGAAAGTATGATCCCTGAGCTAATTAAGAAGATGAATAGTAATTAGCCTAGTATGTCTTGGATATGAGTTTGTGGGTTTAGGAGAGAGAGAGGCATTATCATACAGAGAGGACAAGAAGGAGAGAATAGAAATGTATATTTAGGAACGTCAAGTATTACATATTTATGTGGAGGTTGGTGGTGGTTACTGTTGGGAAGAGTAGAGGGCATGAGCCTGCCGAATAAATAGGCTAGATCATCAAGCTTTGGGGAAGCTGTGCCGTGAATCGGATGTTACACTGAAGGCATTGTGGGAATTTAAAGGACATTGTGAAAAGACATATGTTTTTAGAAAACTCTCTCTAGAGGCAGTGAGGGCAAAATGCTTTTTAGGATCATAAGAACAGTGATAATAATTTTTCTTCCATAAGAAGTGGTATATATATATATTTCTAAAGAAGAGAGAAATGATACATCTCCATTACTTTTTTTCTATCTTTGCCCACAAATGTTAAGTTTTTGCACCTCAGTTGAATGTCACCGAAGTTTGAAATTTCCCATCAGGAATTAAGTAGATACTGGCAGGAGGAGGCATTCTCTTACTGGCTGAAATGTATACAAATAGTACAGGAATTACCCAAGACTATGGAGCTCACTCCTACTCGTGGTGATCATGGGGATTTACAGAAGGCACTGCTGGTGTCTAAGAACTGGACCCAAGTCCATCTAAGGTATTTTCTCATCTTAACATTTGACTTTGACTTGGATGTGTACTATAATTTAGATATATGTTTATGGAGTGCTGCTATATGCCAAGAAGTCCCTGTCCAGAGCAATAAATGTATTTTTCATTAAATAAAAAAAGAAAGCTCTTTATTCAGTAGTTCAAAAAATACTTACTGAGCCTTTGCTGTTGTTCCGTCACTCAGTCATGTCTGACTTTTTGCGCCCCTATGGACTGCAGCACACCAGGCTTTCCTGTCCTTCACTGTCTCCCAGAGTTTGCTCAGACTCATGTCCATTGAGTCAATGATGTCATCCGACCATCTCACTCTCTGTCATCTCCTTTTCCTTCTGCTTTCAATCTTTCCCATCATCAGGGTCTTTTCCAATGAGTCAGTTCTTCACATCAGATGGCCAAAGTATTGGAGCTTCATCATCGGTCTTTCCAATGAATATTCAGGACTGATTTCCTTTAGGATTAACTGGTTTGATCTCCTTGCTGTACAAGAGACTCTCAAGATCTTCTTCAGCCTGACAGTTCTAAAGCATCAATTCTTCAGTGCTCAGCCTTCTTTATGGTTCAGCTCTCACATCTATACATGACTACTGGAAAAACCATAGCTTTGAATATATAGACCTTTGTGGCAAAATGATGTCTCTTCTTTTTAATAAGCTGTCTAGGTTTTCATAGCTTTCCTTCCAAGGAGCAAGCATCTTTTAACATCGTGGCTGCAGTCACTGTCCACAGTGATTTTTGAGCCCAAGAAAATAAAAATAAAATCAGTCACTATTTCCAATTATTCCCCATCTATTTGCCATGAAGTGATGGGACTGGATGTCATGATCTTAGTTTTCAATTTTAAGTTAGCTTTTTCACTCTCCTCTTTCACCCTCATCAAGAGGCTCTTTAGTTCCTCTTCACTTTCTGCCATTAGGGTAGTATCATCAGCATATCTGAGGTGGTTGATATTTCTCCCAGAAATCTTGATTCCAACTTGTGATTCATCCAGCCTGGTACTTCACATGATGTATTCTGCATATAAATTAAATAAGCAGTGTGACAATATACAGCCTAGATGTACTCCTTTCCCAGTTTTGAACCAGCCCATTGTTCCATGTCTGATTTTAACTGTTGCTTCTGACCTGCATACAAGTTTCTCAAGAGGCAGGGCAGGTGGTCTGGTATTCCCATCTCTTTAAGAATTTTCCAAAGTTGTAATCCACACAGTCAAAAGCTTTAGCGTAATCAATGAAGTCGAAGTAGATATTTTTAAATTCCCTTGCTTTTTCTATGATACAACAAAATTTGACAATTTGATCTCTGATCCCTCTGCCTTTTCTAAATCCAGCTTTTACATCTGGAAGTTCTTAGTTCATGTACTGTTGAAACCCAGCTTGAAGGATTTTGAGCATTACCTTGCTAGCATGTGAAATAAGCAAAATTATATGGTAGTTTGAACATTCTTTGGCATTGCCTTTCTTTGGATTAGAATGAAAAATGATATTTTCCATTCCTGTAGCCACTGCTGAGTTTTCTAAATTTGCTGGTATATTGAGTGCAGCACTTTCACAGTATTGGCTTTTAGGATTTGAAATAACTCAGCTGTTATTCCATCACCTCCACTAGCTATCACATCCACTAGCTTTGTTCATGGAAATGCTTCCTAAGGCCCACTTGACTTCACACTCTAGGATGTCTGGTTCTAGGTTAGTGACCACACCGTCATGGCTATCCAGGTCATTACAACATTTTTTGTATAGTTCTGTATATTCTTGCCACCTTTTCTTAATCTTTTCTCCTTTTGTTAGGTCCTTGTTATTTCTGTCCTTTATTGTGACCGTATTTGCATGAAATATTCCCTTGATATCTCCAGTTTTCTTGAAGCCATCTCTGGTATTTCCCATTCTACTGTTTTCTTCTATTCCTTTGCATTGTTTACTTAAGAAAGCTTTCTTAACTTTCCTATTCTCTGGAACTCTACATTCAGTTGAGTGTATCTTTCTCTTTCACTTCTCTTCTTTTCTCAGCTCTTTGCAAGGCTTCCTCAGACAACCATTTTGCCTTGTTTCATTTTTTTTTTCCTTGGGGATGGTTTTGGTCACCACTTCCAGTAAAATGTTATGGACCTCTCTGTCCTTAGTTCTTCAGGCACTCTGTGTACCAGATCTAATCCCTTGAATCTATTCATCACCACCACTGTATAATCATAGATACTTGATTTAGGTCATACCTGAATGGCCTATTGGTTTGCCCTACTTTCTTCAATTTAAGCCTGAATTTTGCAATAAGAGGCTCATCATCTGAGTCACAGTCAGCTCCAGGTCTTGTTTTTTCTGATTGCATAGAGCTTCTCCATCTTTGGCTATAAAGCATATAATCCATCTCAGTTCGGTATTGACCACCTGGTGATGTCCATATGCAGAGCTGTTTCTTATGAGAGTGAGTGTTATGACTAGTGCATTCTCTTGGCAAAACTCTATTAGCCCTTGTCCTGCTTCATTTTGTATTCCAAGGCCAAACTTGCCTGTGAGCCTTTACTATGTGTCATACAATGTACTGGCCAGTGGAACTCCAAGGTCAACAAAAATAGGTCCTCATGTGAGTCAGAGTGTAGTGTAATCATAGATGAATGAGAAATCAGGAGAAACATGTCTCCTTCCTTTTACCAGTATAGGGTATTGGAAAATATTTAAATGAGTGTGCCAAGAGGACTGTCCAGGACAAAGCTTAGCCCTGAATGGAGAGCCTGAAAGACAAAGACCATGAACAAACATTCTAAGAAAAGGGCAGTTGTTAGTCTTGTAAGGTTAGAGCCATGTCTTCGGTCTTGGATGCTCCCTGGTACAAAATATCATGTGTGCACGTGCATGTACTTTCATTTTTATAACTTGAGCTTGAATTTCTCTTATGAGTGTTAACTCCTGTTTCTAAATTCCATTTACCAAATTGAGTTTAGTGTAGCCTGTATAACTGCATCCAGCCTGAGTTAGGCTGATAACCCAATAACTAATATTCAAAATGGGGGTGACTTGCACAATTGTAAGAATCACCCTTCTGTTTATATTTCTAAAATAAAAACTCATGGTTTACAAGCAATCCTATTGCTACTTGGGTTGTAGTTTTTAAAAGTGGATCCTAAGTCTGTTTGAATTCAAGAAACCTAGTGTTTCCCATCAGGAAACTGACCTTGGCTCACATTTCAATGGGTCAATGTGAATACATGGGGACTCTTGCCTGGGAGGTGTGGCCCTCCACAGTGCAAGAATCTTGGACCAGGGGAGTAGAAAGGGACATGGGTAATTTTAAAGAAAAGATATCTTCAGTCTATTTTATGAATCAAACGGCAAACTGTAAAGCTCAGTAAAGAATTTGACTGGTGGTGTGCAAAAGTTAGTTTGGGAAAACATGGGAAAGAACAGTTTTATATATGTGTATGTATATATATGTATGTGTGTATATATAGGTGTGTGTATATGTGAATGTATGTGTATATATGTATGTGTGTATATATAGGTGTGTGTGAATGCGTGTGTATATATAGGTGTGTGTGTGAATGCATGTGTATATATGTATGTATGTATATACAGGTGTGTGTGTGTGTGAATGTGTGTGTACATATAGGTGTGTGTATGAATGCATATGTATATATGTATGTGTATATATAGGTATGTGTGTGAATGTGTATATAGGTGTATATATACACACATACATATTTCATTATCCGAAAACAAGGGTGTTGCTTTGTTTGTGTTTGATCTAAAGCAGACTACATTATTTAGCTCAAGCAATGTACTTCAAGCTTGGGGAAATAAACTTCCTAAAATCATTTTTGTAATGCTGCCTATACTACTTCAATGACATTTTTATTTATGATTTCACTTTTGTCTTTAATTTTTATGCAATATTTCATTAGTTGTGAGAGAAACTAAAACTGGTCAGCTGTCCAAGGATTTAACTCTTATCAAAAACATGCTTCAAAACAAACAGGATGATGGGGAATTCCTTCTTGTTTTCACTAATATGACATGGGTTACAAGAGCGCTGCTTGAAAAGGGAGACATCTCCACCAGTGCTATTCAGTTCAGTTCAGTTCAGTCGCTCAGTCATGTCTGACTCCTTGTGACCCCATGGACTGCAGCACGCCAGATCTCCCTGTCCATCACCAACTCCCAGAGTTTACTCAAACTCATGTCCATTGAGTTGGTGATCCCATCCAACCATCTCATCCTCTGTCGTCGCTTTCTCCTCAGTCCTATTACTTGACATTTATGAATTGACCTTGATTCAGAATTATAGTCTGAGAGCTGGAGTTAATACTGGAGATGACCTCACATAAACTTCTTGCTGAAAATGAGGAAAGTTAAGATACAGAGAGCAGCAGAACTGGAACCTATGTCTCCTAAATGGACATCTCTGATTTATTTGAGTCAGTTTTTGTTTAGGAAGATTTCTCTATGGTTATCTGTGATCTTGCAGAATTTTTCCACTGCACAGCTCCAGGAGGCATTGTTAACATTAGGATCAGAGTGAATGGTGCTTCCCTGGAGTGTGCATCAACTGGAAGTTGTACACACTCTGCAGCCCCTACTACTGCTTTCTCATTGGTGGTGATGTATCTGTTTTGATAGAAGGTGCTCAAAGACAGTCCCTAAGGCTCCACCCATATCACAACTTCAGTTTTGAAATGTTTCTGTCAAAGAATGAAGAGATTGCAGGCAATGACCTGGAAACAAAGGAGTATGTAATTTTTTTTAAACCTAAATTTTAATTGCAGTGTGTGCAATTAAAATACATAGCACCCAGAACGGAGGTGACTTGATCAGGGTGCAGTGTAGCATGATGGACAACAGGATGCAACATGGCTTCTCAATACAACTCAGCGCTTGCTCTATTTTGCCATTTTGGCTGCAGCATTATTGGTACCTCAGACACTTACCACTCATCTCAGAGATACAGGGTGTGAATTGGAGGGTCCGATTTGGCCCTATGTATATCCTTCTGTGAACCTTTTCTGGGGTTTGGCTCTTGATTTCAGCCGCCAATATCTGCACCTGAAAGGAGTTAAGCAGCGCTAGGGTTCTGAAGCTCTGACCAAGAGAGAGAGAGAACTGAAAGTGTCCCATCCCATTTTATTGGCAATAAGTCAAGGAAAACAGTTTTGAAATATTTGTTTGAAGAGGGACTCAAGAAGTCATGTTTACTTGGGAGGTTTATGGCTAAACTCCGCCTGCTGTTATCCATAGATAACCCCAACAATTTAAATTATAGAAGCTTCATGCAGATAATTCAGGGCAAACTTATAGGCAGTCCCTAAAACCTCCTGTTCTGCACTTGGTTGACATAACCAGAAAAATATCCATGATATACTACGCAGATGCCTTAAATCATAGAGTTCCATGTGATTTTACTCTTGGGCTGAATTTGCATTTATATGAATAGAAATAACAAGTGTGCATATGAAGGATGGATCCTCTCTCTTATTTGTTTTTTTCAGTTCCCCTATTAAATCCCCTGGCTTTTCCTCTTTTTCCCCTCCTCAGCCTTGCAGGGGAGTTTGTCACTCCAGATTATTTTAAGGATGCATGTTTAAGCAAGGAGAATCTGAATTGGTGGCAGAACCCATGGGTAGAGATCTGGCAAGAACAGCTCTAACTCGACAGCTCAGTACTAGCAGTACTGAGCTCTCTCAGGTAGAGAGCAGATTATGACAGCTTCAGTTCAGTTCATGAATTGCAGCACGCCAGGCCTCCCTGTCCATTACCAACTCCTGGAGTTCATCCACATTCATGTGCATCAAATTGGTGATACCATCCAACCATCTCAATCTTCTGTCGTCCCCTTCTCCTCCTGTCCCCAATCCCTACCAGCATCAGGGTCTTTTCCAATGAGTCAACTGTTCGCATCAAGTGGCCAAACTACTTGAGTTTCAGCCTCAGCATCAGTCCTTCCAATGAACACCCAGGACTGGTCTCCTTTAGGATGGACTGGTTGGAACTCCTTGCAGTCCAAGGGACTCTCAAGAGTCTTCTCCAACACCANTTGCTTTTTCGATGATCCAGCAGATGTTGGCAGTTTGATCTCTGGTTCCTCTGCCTTTCCTAAAACCAGCTTGAACATCTGGAAGTTCATGGTTCAAGTATTGCTGAAGCCTGGCTTGCAGAATTTTGAGCATTACTTTACTAGTGTGTGAGATGAGTACAATGGTGCGGTAGTTTGAGCATTCTTTGGCATTGCCTTTCTTTGAGGTTGGAAAGAAAACTGACCTTTTCCAGACAGCTTCAGGCTTATTCAATTATTCTGACTTTATCTTTAAATATGGCTACAGCATCTTACATAGCTAGTGCTTTAAATATAGTTGTATGCCACATATACATGTGTATTTATAATGACTGCTCAGAATAATCCCATGAAGTAGATTTGTACATTTCTGTGTTTCTGGGTTACAAAAGAACCTGGAGCTTGGTAAGGTTAAGTGGTTTCTCAGGTAATTGTGAGTAGAGTGGTAAATCAGATACAGCGATGCAGGCAGAATTTTAGTCTGCTCAATTTAGAGGTTGCGGGTTTTGTTCTATAAAAAGAGCCATGACTTTGGAAATTGGGATATGTATCAGAAACTGTTTGGGTTGAGGGAAGGGGGGATCATGAGGATAAATGTGGAAGTCAGTCCCCAGTCTTATGCCAGAGACTGTTCCCTCCAGCACAAGGTCACTGACTCTGGCATCTGGATCCCAGCCCGGTCTCATGGCTGTAAATGGGTTTGCCTCTGGTTCCTCCCATCCAATCCCAGGAAGCAGAGACTGAAGTGGGAGAAAGTCCGAGGTTTGTGCACTGACAAATGAAGTGAACCCCGTCCATTGCTCCCCACGCCACGTTCTATTCCCACCTAGTTGAAACCACCAAATAGATAAAGNCTCTGGTTCCTCCCATCCAATCCCAGGAAGCAGAGACTGAAGTGGGAGAAAGTCCGAGGTTTGTGCACTGACAAATGAAGTGAACCCCGTCCATTGCTCCCCACGCCATGTTCTATTCCCACCTAGTTGAAACCACCAAATAGATAAAGTTGCTGTTGTCAGTGTCCTATGTTCAGAAAACCGTGATTTAAAGACAAAACACACAGCAACACATGGAAAGAATCTGATTGTTCCGTAAAAGTTTGCAACATTACAGTGGAGCTGGAGCTAAAACCAAGAGCTATTAGCCTTTCTCCTTCTCTCATTTTGGTACCACCAGAATAGAAATGGATTTAAAAGATATTTTGACATAATCATAAAAATTGTATTAGACCATTGAAAGAAAAAGTGGAAATTTTGGTTGATCCTAAATGTCAGTAGAAAGGCTACTCATGTCACGTACGTGGGGTCTTTTTCTTGGTGTGGACCCAGTGAAGTAAGTTATTTTTTCCCTAGTACATTTATTGAAAAAGCACATTTTTAACCTCAGTAATATCTATGTGAGCAAAGCAAAAAAATCAGACTTTATTGCCAGTTTTACTAGAATCTGAAGTAATGATGATACTGCTAATATTATTACTACCCTTATTGTGATTTCTGGCTATTTCTTGTTTCTCTGCTACGTACCAAGCATTTCACTCTGATTAGAAGTGGATTACATCAAATCTTAGGGCAGGTTTTTGTTAGTCTCTGGTCTGTTTCCTATCTCCATGGATATCATTGCATTCTGTGATCTCAAGGTTTAGAACCATACTTTTGTGAAAATTCCCAGAAAGGTAGACTTCTTTTTCTTCACCTAATCTTACTGGGCCTACAGAGAAATAACAAGTATTATGGGATAGCTCCTTTTGGAGGAAAGGCTGTGGATTTCAGAAATTTAAAAGAAAAGTGTATGAGTGAAAATACAGTAACACTGCAACTGGATACGCCACTGTGATTTTCATTTCTGCTCATTTCCTTAAATCTGCTAGGGAAGGTAACTGAGAACCTGAACCCTGATATGCAAACAGGCTCTGTTTCAATAAGAGAGTAAGATGGAGGGAGCTTCCACTGACAGTCATGTTCTTGTGTGGTCTCTACCCCAGACAGTCAGTAATGTGAGAAATTGCTTTGGTTTTAGAGTCCCGTGGGCCGCTTGTAACTCTGTATCTGCCTTAACATGAAGCAAGCCACTTCTGCCAAGAGCCCACTTAAGAAATGGCTTTGCTCGACATCTGCCTACTGAAGAGTTCACCCTCCCTGAAAAACAGAATACTTCACTCCCAGGAAAGTTGATTACCTGAGAAATAGACCTAATACTCCAATACAGAGAAAATGCAAAATTGCTTCTTTTATGTCCACATTTTTCTACTGTGCCAGAACAAATTACCCGTTCCTCTGTACATTTGGAAGAAGGAATGGCAGACTAAGGAAAAATAACTTGATCTTAAAGGCATTTGTTACTTCCAAGTAATAATTATTTGGCACTGTTTCTTCACTTCTTCAGTAGAAAAATGAGTCTTGACTAACACTGCACACACAATCAGAATGTGTTAACACGTGGAAAGTCATATATATATATATATGTATATATATGCTGGAGAGATAGGGTCTGCTAGCTGTTTTGCTTGCTTTCCTGAATTGCATGCATTTTTTATGTTTTCTGTGATTCCAATATTATCCAAGATTTGTAGAAGTGTCAGTTGGAAGGCTCTTGGGGAGTAACCACTTTGTTTTCCAATCTCATTGAGTATATGGAGAAGTAGTAAGGTCAATGTCAAAATACAACAAAGTTCACTGAAGAAGGAGAACAGAAATATTCTAGATTTGGGAAACACTAAAGTTACTGTGTGGGTGGCAATATTAAAGCATCATTCTTGTAGATACTATTGTAGTTTTCATACTACTTATTCATCCTAACGTGATTACTGATGCCTCTAACTAAAATGCACGAAGTTAATATGGCTGTTTAAGCTATGGTTTAGAGATTTGGAGGTTTCCTTTCTATAAGGGTGCCATGTTAATGTTGTTTTTGTAACAAGCTTTACTCATGAGTATGCATATATTTTATGTATCACTACATCATTAACTTGCTACAGGATGGAGACAGATGTAATAGCTTCTTGTACCACCAGTTTATTTTCAGAACTTGGATGAGTTAAACATAATTTATTGAAATTGACTTCAATCCCTAATCTCCTTCTTATCCTCTCACTACCTGAAAGCTCCAGATCTGATTCTCAAGTGGTTCCTCTTCTGGTGTTTTTCTCCTTACTCTCGCAGGTGGCCATGAGCCCATGTGTCATGTGTCAGGAGTGGGTGGGCAGGTCCATCTATCTTTGTAGCTTCATCAGTGCTAAGGATGTGTTTATATTACAGGACCAGCTGCTGTGGCATTGGAGCGGAGATAAATGTTATCCCATGTGTATTATAAACAAACGGCTAAGTGGGGATCAATATTAATATGAGAAAATGAAGAGTCACTGAACTCAACAACAATCTGCACCTCCTCCCCTGGAGATTGGCATCAGCTTGCCCTCCTCATGGAATAATTGCAGGTTGTCTGTGTTACCTACACACCATGAGCCAAGGAACTGATGATGCGGTCATGACTTCCACATTTTAACTAAGAATGCTGAGCCTTGAAGGAGAGAAGGTTTGGCCTGAGCCCCACTTGGCAGGAGTTTCATTTTCAAAGTACTTCACAAAGAAAACAGAGACCCTAAGTGTGGACTAATTTTATTTTTGCCCTGACATGGTAAGTTAGTTTCTGAGCTACTGTAATTCTCATGACTAACATGGTTATTGCTATTTCAGCTGCTGGTGCTGTGAGATCTTAACTACCAGTTGGGAGGAAGCTTTTAAACTTAGGATGCATTGAATTTACTGCATTGTATGATTTTATGGTGGAGGCTTCTGGAACTGCCAGTCCCTCACCTGATAGAAGATGAAGGATAAACCTATCAAATATCTAAGTGTAAGCATGAATCACTTTAATAGATGCCCAGACATGATTTGATAATTCCATTGATCAAGACACAGATTAAACCTTAATGACTGATTTCCCCATACTTTATGATGATGATTCCTTGTGTAGGATCAAGGCAATAATGGAAATGACTCAGCACTTGCCCCTCTGAACCTAGTTTGCAGAAAAGCTTCATAATTTACATGCAAAACTGTGATGGAACAAAACCTGAACCTGGCAATGGCTTTGGTACAAGTGCTTTTTGCCTTACTAGCTTTTCCAAATTATCTCCATGGGTTCCACTGCATAAAGATGTAAAACAAATAGGCGGTTTTGCATCCTTCGAGGTAGAAATGACTTATAAAAAATACATTAAAATGAGAAAACAGATTTTGGTCATTTTGCTTCTACTTACTTTTTCCAATTAAAAAGAGAAAACCCCTCACAACCAGGAGCTATTAACAGTAAAGGCAAATGGTAGCAGAGAATTAATGAAACTGTCACACTGGCTCAGGGTGCTTTGGCCTGGAGTCAGAGCCTTCAGTGTTCAAATTACCAAGTCCCTGATTAGTCATTCTGGCTAAGTTATAAACTTTTCTGAGATTCCGTTTCTGCCTTTTTAAATAAATTTTATTTATCTATCTAATTGTGTGTCCGGCTGTGGCGCGTCTTAGTTGCTGGGTGGGCTTTTCTCTAGTTGCGGCAAGCAAGAGCTAGTCTTCCTTGAGATACACGGGTTTTTCACTG
This sequence comes from Neotragus pygmaeus, assembly GCA_006410875.1. Lineage (NCBI taxonomy): Eukaryota > Metazoa > Chordata > Mammalia > Artiodactyla > Bovidae > Neotragus > Neotragus pygmaeus. The sequence goes on from SJYV01050255.1 coordinate 114,703, forward strand.
CAGTGGCTTCTCTCGTCCTGGAGCACAGGCTTTAGAGTATTTTGGTTTCTGTAGGTTCCCAGGCTCTAGAGCACAGGCTCAGTAGTGATGGTGCACAAGCTTTATTGTCCTGTGTCATGCAGGATGTTCCCAGACAAGGGATCTAACCTGTGTCTCCTGCATCGGTAGGAGGATTCTTTCCCGCTGAGGAAATAGGGAAGCCCATTTTCTGTGGTTTTTAATGTGGAAAAGATGATGGAATCTGTCTGGCAGTACAACACACTCACTTCCTCTCCAGGGATCCGAAATGCTGTCCGCAGGAAAAACCGTGTGACATGATAGCAAGAGCCTTGGATCAGCAGTCTCGCTCCTGATCCTGCCCTTGTCACTATCTGCTGTGTGATGCGAGGTGAGATACTTACTCTCTGTGAACTAGTATCTTCACTTGAATAATGTTGAGAGTGTATTTTGTTCTTATATACATGATATATTGGGCTGAGTTCTAAGAATTCACTATATTTTATAAGCTTTATTGAGATATAATCAATATAAAACACCATGCAAGCTTAAGGTATACAATATACTAATCTGGCATGCTACTGCTGCTGCTGCTAAGTCGATTCAGTCGTGTCCAACTCTGTGTGACCCCATAGATGGCAGCCCTCCAGGCTCCCTCGTCCCTGGGATTCTCCAGGCAAGAACACTGGGGTGGGTTGCCATTTCCTTCTCCAATGTGTGAAGGTGAAAAGTGAAAGTGACATCACTCGTTCGTGTCTGACTCTTAGCGACCCCATGGACTGCAGCCCACCAGGCTCCTCCATCCATGGGATTTTCCAGGCAAGAGTCCTGGAGTGGGGTGTCATTGCCTTCTCCAAATCTGGTATACTAAAATATTGCAAAATAATTACCCACATATCGTTAGCTAATAACTCCATCACTTCACATATCGACCATTTCTTTTATGTGCTGTGAGCAATTATTATCTACCCTCTTAGCCACTTTCAAGAATAGAATGCAGTATTGTTAACTTGTCGCTAGACTTCACTTTCACTTTTCACTTTCATGCATTGGAGAAGGAAATGGCAACCCACTCCAGTGTTCTTGCCTGGAGAATCCCAGGGATGACGGAGCCCAATGGGCTGCCATCTGTGGGGTCACACAGAATCGGACACGACTGAAGTGACTTAGCAGCAGCAGCAGCATACCCTGCATTAGATACACCAAACTTATTCATTTTGTAACCTAAATGTTTGTTCTCTCTGACAAACATCCCCTAATTCCACATACATTCCCCCTCCTGCTTATCCTCTGTCCCTGGTAAATAGTCCAGTTTCAGGTTCTAAGCTTGGCATTTTGTAGATTCCCCATGTAATGACATCATACGGTATTTGTCTCTCACTGTCTGACTAATTTCACTTAGCATAATGACCTCAAGTTTTATCTGTGTTGCCACAGATGGCAGGATTTTCTTCTTTTTCATGGTTGAATAATATTTTTCTCTGTGTATATATACATATACACATACATCACATCTTTCACTGCCCATCTATTGTCAGACACTTAGGATCTCTTGCTATTGTGAAAGATGCTGCAGTGAACACAGGAGTGCAGACATCTCTTCAAGGTTCTGTTTTCATTTCCTTTGAATATATACCCAGGAGTGGAATTGTTGGATATCGGGTAGTTCCATTTTTAATTTTTTGAGGAACCTCTGTACCATCTTCTGTAGCAGCTGTACCAATTTACATTCATACCAACAGTCCTACTAAAAAATTTTCTCCACATCTTTGCTGACACTTATCTCTTATGTAGTTGATAATAGTCATTTGAACAGGCATAAGGTGCTCATTGTGACTTTGACTTAAAATTGCTTTTTTTTTTTTTGTCTTCGAAAAATCAGAGTTAACTATTACTACAAAGTATAATAAAGAAGGTAGGAAATTAGAAAAGAAGCAATTTTTTTACATTCCCTTAGAGATAAACTGGGAGTTTTAATATAGGAGTAAAAATAACTTAGCACTAACTGCCTCAACCCTAAAACAAAAGTCCTGCCTTTTCACCTGCTTTTTCTACCTGTGTTGATGGCCTCATCTATCCCAGTTAGTTAAGCTGAGTCCTAGGAGATCATCACAGACCTCTCACTCTTCTACCCTAGCACAGGGGTGAAGTCCAGGTCCAGAGTCAGACTTCTTGGATTCAAATCCCATCCTTGCTGTTTTCTAACTCTTTTGGATTTAGGCAAGTTATGGAGACCAACATCTTCCCTGAGCCAGATACCAAATTGTTATTTTTATAAGTTAAAATAACTACATGTTGGCAATTTCATGTAATTTGAGCTAAGTAGGATTTTATTTTATCTCTACAAACAAGAGAAACTATCATTGTAACCTCAAATTTAATTGTAAAAAAAATGAAGAGATAAGAAATGATTAGAGAATGATGGAGGTTTCAAGGGTGGTGAAAGAGAGGCCAGTATTTTTCCGATTCTTTCCTTTTATTGTTTCCCTTCTCTCTGTGTTAAACTCCTAGATGGTTTTATATGCTTTGTTGTTGTGTTGACATCATGAACACAGGTTTTGACAAGATTGCTTTATTCTTCAGTGATCTGGTCACCTGTGGCAGGGTTCATTCAGGGCTCCATTTGCTAAGAAGGCTCTAGAAATAGTGGTGTAGGGAGAGGGTGAGTAGAAGGGCTATCTTAGATGGAGTGTTTAGGGACTGCCTATTAAAGAGATGTCATTTATCATTTACCAGCTCAAATGGTAGATGAAGTCAGATCAGGCTTGATCTAGGGGATAGATATTCCAGACAGAGGCAATGGGAAGTGTAAAACCTCTCAAGCAGGAAGGAGCTTAGTTCAAGGAACAGAGAAAAAGCAGGCCAACATGATGAGTGATATGAGATGAAAGGTCAGAGGCACAGCAGGCTGTATCACGTGGGGCCTCATAGACTATGTTAAGGAATCCCTTGAGAAGTCATTGGAGAGTGACAAGATAGGGGTAACAAAAGGAGCATGCTCTTTGCCATGTGGTAAGTTTTACTGAAGAGACAAAGCAGTGGGTAAAGGCAGAGCTGTAGGAGGAAGCCAAGACTTTCCACAATCCCTTCAAGTTGGGGTTCAGTTCCATTCAGTTGCTCAGTCATGTCCGACTCTTTGCGATCCCTGGACTGCAGCACGCCAGGCTTTCCTGTCCATCACCAACTCCCAGAGTTTACCCAAACTCATGTCCATTGAGTTGGTGATGCCATCCAACCATCTCATCTTCTGTTGTCCCCTTCTCCTCCTGCCTTCAATCTTTCTCAGCATCAGAGTCTTTTCTAGTGAGTCAGTTCTTTGCATCACATGGCCAAAGTATTGGAGTTTCAGCCTCAGCATCAGTCCTTCCAATGAATATTCAGGACTTATTTCCTTTAGGGTGGACTGGTTGGATCTCCTTGCTGTCTCAGGGACTCTCAAGAGTCTTATCTAACACCAGAGTTCAAAAGCATCAGTTCTTTGGTGCTCAGCTTTCTTTATAGTCCAACTCTCACATCCATATGTGACTACTAGAAAAAACATAGCTTTGACTAGACAGATCTTTGTTGGCAAAGTAATGTCGCTGCTTTTTAGTATGCTGTCTAGGTTGGTCATAACTTTTCTACCAAGGGGAAAAAAAAAGTTGGGTTTATGATAAAGAATCAGGTCAAAGTAGGATTAAGCCTAAGTTTAGTCATTTATAAGTCTTATGTGTTTTGTCCATATATCAATAATGATGACTTTTTTCCTAAGTGGGCTGTGGTTTAGTCATTAAATGCCTCAGGCCCCAATTGTGTCATTCATTTTAACTCTACAAAGTTAAATAATGCAAAGAAAACTATTGTATGAAGATGGGGAGATTTGGGCAGGAAGATTGATCTGTCTTTATTTACTTTTTAACCAAGTTTCTAAACATTGGTGTAGCTCTGTGTATCTGTACAAAACAAAATGCATTTGTATTGAAGTATCTGGATAGAAAATGACTATTTCCCCAAATATCTGACTGTTTCCCAGTCCTCAAATATTTCAATTTATATTCTGAGAAAGAGTAGCCACTGTATGATTTTGAAAATACTAATACTTATCACTTTGCTCTGATTATATAACATATTCTAAGCTAATGAAGTATACTTAAGTAGCAAAATATATTCAGGTAACTACAGAAAATAAAAATTATAGCTAATATTCATGGGCACTTATATGCTGAATACTAACTGAAGTGCTTTACATGTATTAACTCACTTAATTCTCACAATAATGGCCTGTGATAGGTATTATTTTTTTAATCTATAATTTAACATGTGACAAAACTGGAGAAGAAAAAGGCCTACCTAGAAACTTGCTCTAACCACACCTACATTACATTTAAAATAAATAAATATAAATTTATTAAATAAAAAATAAAGATTTCCATCAAAATAAGGTGACACTTTCAGTTATTCATACCCATAACTCAACATTCACTATTAGTGTTACAAACTTGCTTTCTCATAGAAAATGGCCTCCTTTAGCCAGATTCAGCTGATGGATCTAGGAGTGTGGTAGGGACATGAGGAAAGAATTATTGTTCAAAGTGTTTTTTAGACCACCAGTTAGAAAAGGCAGTTGAAAGGCTGATGTTGAAAGGGGGTTCCTTGCTCAGAGATCCAGTTACAGCACCTTTTCAGGGAGGTGGAGGTGGAGTGAATGTTAATTTACTACAGAATTTTTAAAAATTATTTTGAAAACTTAAGATCAGAATTTTCCAGATTCATTCACTATGGAGATATGCTGTCTTCCAAGTAATAGTAATACCAATTTTTTTTTAATTTTAATTTTTACTTTATTTTGCTTTACAATACTGTATTGGTTTTGCCATACATTGATCAATTTTTGTAGAACACACATATCAAAACACAATTTTTTTTGTAGAATATAGCAATCAACTTGATACTCTGATAGGAGTTTCTTAACTTTGGATCAATGAGCTTCCTAAGACTAGCTGCAAAACTGTGTGTATGTGTGCTTATTGCAATATGTACTGCCACTTTCTCCAGGCCCCAGCACCTCCTAGGCCTCAGGCTCATCACCTTCCTCTGATTCTCAAAGGGACCTCTGAGCCCTTAAGAATACTTAAGGGCTGCTTAAGAATGGATGCTTAAGACTCCCAGACAGGGATTTTCCCTGTGGAAACATACTTGTTAAGATAAAATCCTTTTTAGCTAGTGTAAAAAAGAATTTATGGAGGGACTAAAGAGCTCATTGTTCATTTAAAGTTAAAAAAAAAAAACAACAGAGTGACTGCTGCTCTCCCTTATCCTCCTCCAATTACAGGCTTTTTAAAATAAGTGTGTGGCCCTGTCTCGTACTTGGCATTTCTAAACAGCATAAAGTCAGCTGAAGTACCTTTCCCTCTGAAGCCATCAATGAAGAGATGAAAATGAATTCTTTGTGTTCCTCTAATCTTTGTTTGGGCTTCCCTGGTGGCTCAAGTGGTAAAGAATCTACACGCAATGTGGGAGACCTGGTTTCCATCCCTGGATTGGGAAGATTCCCTGGAGGAGGGCATGGCAGCTCACTCCAGCATTCATGCCTGGAGAATCCCATGGACAGAGGATCCTGGCAGGCTACAGTCCATGGGGTCACAAAAAGTCAGACATGACTGAATGACTAAGCACAACACAACATTTGTTTGGGACTTCGCTGGTGGTTAGACTTAAAGACTCTTCAGAAGACCCAGGTTTGATCCCTGAGTTGGACAGGTCCCCTGGGGAAGGAAATGGCAACCCACTCCAGGATTCTTGCCTGGAGAATCCATGGACAAAGGAGCCTGGTGGCCGACAGTCCATGGACTCACAAAGAGTTGGACACAACTGAGCAACCAACACAACTTTTGTTTGAGCCAAGATTAAATGATAAGTGTCTGTGATATATTCAATTTGGTCAAGAGGTCTGGTTCTTTTAGATCAGCTGTGAAAAGAGGAGTCTTGCACTTGGGGAGACCAGGTCATGAGTGAGAGAACAGCAATAGTGAAGATAGCAGGGCAACACCACATTCCCCCTATAAAGAGGTAAGTTAGGTGCGGGCAGGGACCCTGTGCTGTGCTCACCATTGTGATCTGGTACTTAATACCGAGCCTGGCACGTGGCAGTGCTGACCAAATATTTGTGGAATGAATATAATGGAGCTGAGAATCAGAACAATTTTCATTTTATTGCCAAGAACATTCAGGGAATGCTCCTGGCTTAATCCTTTCATTTATAATATATGAGAAAACCTAGGCTCCAACTCAGACTTAAGGGAGAAAGTTTCTCAGAACTTGGCTGAGATCTAAGAATTTTACAAAAGGTAGTAGCTTTTGGAAAAAGAATTTCCAGAACCAGGTCTGGTTACCTTTAGAAAACTGAGATAAGTTGTTCTTTCTGGTGTTAAGGTAACATTATATGATTGAACTTCAGCATTTAGCAACTGAGAATAACTTGGAATGCTGGCACCAGGAAGAGACGGCCAATATAACATGTATTTAACCCTATTAGATGATAAAGCATATATTATAATTTGCTTTTTTAAAATTGCTCTGTATAACAGGATGTGGTATGGTTCAATCTATTTGAGATTTTCTTTTTATTTGTGTTCTCTTGTAATGACTAGACAATGAGTTTCTTCATTTTCCTGCCCAAATTAACTTTAAATCATTCCATCCACCATGCTTTCCTTCATATATGTTAGCTGCTCAGTCATGTTTGTGACCCCATGGACTGTAGCCTACCAGGCTCCTCTGTCCATGGCACTCTCCAAGCAAGAATACTGGAGTGGGTAGCCAGTCATTCCCTTCTCTGGGGGATCTTCATGGCCCAGCGACTGAATCCAGTCCTGTTGCACTGCAGGTAGCGTCCTTACCATCTGAGCCACCAGGGAAGCCCACTTTCCTTCACAGGCATAGCTGACCCCAGGAAGTGGCTATTACCAGTAATGGCAGGCAATCTGGCAAAACTTGAGTCTTTTAAAGACTTTAACAATAATTTCATATTTATTTCTCTTTGGTGTCTCAAATTATTTCTTTTTCTGTCTTTGAAAAAAATGATCCATTTCTCAGTTAAAATAAGTAGGCATTAGAATTTCTAAAATACTTTTCTAATAAGGAATCCTCACATTTACAATACAAAAGACACAGGCAAATTAGACGTTTTATCAAACTATTATAAATGTGTTGGACATCTTAAGGAAATAGGAAAGCAAAAATAAATCAGATTCCCAGCTTTTTACTGGTTCTTTGGAAAACAAGAAATAGGGAACTCAGACCAATTTAAAAAAAAAAAAAAAGAAAAGGAAATAGGTAACTCAGTAGCACTTGTCTGAAAAATGTGACTGTCCCAAAGGCTTCTGTGTTTTGATTCCTGTTATAGAGGCCAAACAGTTGGGACATGACTGGACTTGAGATGATGCTGTGCGGTCAGAGGAATAAGGCTTGGACACTATAGTCTTAGAAGTCACTACTAAATGATAGAATTATGATGAAGTTATTTTTTTTTTTCTGATAAAAGTCAACAGAAGGATGTTCACCTGGTTCCTTTCACCTGAATATTTGCCAACAAAGTCTGATTTCTTCATCCTTATTTTTAAATGAACATAATGTCCGACAGTGTGTCTGGTGTATATTATGTTTATAAGCAATGTATTTCTTGAATATTAAAATATTAGTTTTAGGACTTTACCTTGCATACAAATATTCTTTTTNTCTAGCTGTTATCTGGATTTTAATATAAATAGAAGCAAACTTGTCATTTATACACGTTTGTTGTTTGGTTGCTAAGTCATGTCCGATTTTTTGTGATCCCATGGACTGCAGCACACCAGGCTTCCCTGCCTTTCACTATTTCCTGGAGTTTGCTCAAACTCATGTCTATTTAGTCCATGAGGCCATCCAACCATCCTCTGTTGCCCCATTCTCCTCCTGCCCTCAATATTCCCCAGCATCAAGTTCTTTTCTTGGCATCACGTGGCCAAACTATTGAGAACTTATCATATTTACATTATAACTTCTTATCTGTCTTCTTAAAAATGATTAAAATCAATACAATACAGGGAAAGTACAGTTATCCTATTAATGCAGGAAGGCCAACAGTTTGGATGCTGACTTGTCTTCTCTCCAGAGTGGCATTTTTCATGGACAGAGCACAAAGTTACAAGCCAAGGCCTAGTTAATGTTTACTGGGATAAGCAACTTCCTGTGCAGTATAGTTTTGGCATGCTAGGAAGTGATACTTCAAGCAATAGTAGTGTGATCCCTTGCACTTGGGCAACCCATGGTCACTGTGGGTCATCAAAAGTTATATTCATATTTCTTGAGCTCAACAACAAAACTTTTTTCCAGGGAAATTGATCAAATTTTATTGACAACAGTTTTAGTAAGAAACCCTTTTATTTGAGAATGACTGTTGAAAAAAAGTTCACTGCTTTTTATGATTTTTAAGAGTTTTTTTTAAATTAAATTTTACTGGAGTATAGTTGNCTTGAGTTCAACAACAAAATTTTTTTCCAGGGAAATTGATCAAATTTTATTGACAACAGTTTTAGTAAGAAACCCTTTTATTTGAGAATGACTGTTAAAAAAAAGTTCACTGCTTTTTATGATTTTTAAGAGTTTTTTTAAAATTAAATTTTACTGGAGTATAGTTGATTTACATGTTGTGTTTCTACTGTATAGCAGAGAATCATTATACATATACATGTATCCACTTTTTAAGATTCTTTTCCCAAAGACCTTATTACAGAGTATCCGGTAGAGTTCCCTGTGCTATATAATAGGTACTTATTAGTTACCTATTTTATATATAGTAATATGCATGTCAATCCCAATCTCCCATTAAATCCCTCCTTCCCCTTCCTGCCTTGATAACTAGAAGTTTGTTTTCTATATATGTGACTTTATTTCTGTTTTGTAAATATGTTTATTAATAGAATATTTTTAGATTCCACACATAACAATATCATATTTGTCTTTCTCTGTCTTACTTCATTCAGTATGACAATCTCTAGGTGTATCCATATCACTGCCAATACTCATTGAACAGATACTCATTAACAAACACCCAAAAATATGGTAAAGTAGGAGGAAGAAGAGGAAAAACAGGATCTGTGGAATGAGTTCAGCTTGGGTTTAAATCCTAGTCTGGCATCTATCTGGTTTTCTGGTCATGCTCTTCTGTAAATGGCATATTAAAAGTCTGTACAGTTCTGGGGATTAAATGATATGCTGCATGTCAATTACCTGGCATGCTTCCTGAAACAAGGAAGCTTTTGAATAAATAGTACATATAAAAAGCCAACTCATTGGAAAAGACTCTGATGCTGGGAAAGACTGAGTGCAGGAAGTGAAGGGGATGGCAAGGACGAGATGGTTGGATGGCTCAGTGACTCAACGGACATGAGCTTAAGCAAGCTCCAGGAAATGGTGAAGGGCAGGGAATCCCCGTGTGCTGCAGTCCATGAGGTTACAAAGAGTCAGACACAATTTAGGGACTGAACAACAACAATATTGTTACATGAAAATAGCTGTCATTTAATATTTTAGCACCAAGTGCTAAACATTCTAACATTTTCATGTACTTCCTTCCATTCAGTTTTTTTAGGCATACATTCATATTGTTGAGATCATATTGTATATATACTTTTTTATACTTTATTTTAATACAGTATAGTGTTAAAAACAGATAATTTTTCATGTATCAAATTGGCACTGCTGATAAAAAGATAACACATGAGATTGAGAGTTACAAGTACTGTTGTTTATTACTGGTGAGAGTATAAATCTATCTAGAAAGCAATTTAGGAACTATATTTCAAGAACATTAAAAACCATTTATCTTATGACCTGGTAATTTTATTTCCATATAGCCAGTCTGAGAAAATAAGTGAATATATGAACAGAGACTTTTGGTCAAAGAAGTTCATTGAACAGTCATTTAGCACAGGAGAACTAAACTCATTACTGCCTACTATAAGGAAACTGATACATAAATTATGCTATATTCAAAATATAAAAATAAAATGGACAAAGAATAATTAAGAATATGGAAAGAGGTTCTTGATATGATGGTGCATGGAATGTGCGTAATGCATGTTGCAAAACTCCAGTAGTTCAATTTAGTTTTTAAAAATGCGAGAATGTGTGGGGAATGGCCTGGAAAAATATAAGCCTAAATATTAGTACTCATTATCTCTGGCTTTTGGGATTATGTATGATATTTATTGAAGTATTTAGTTGTTTATTTGTATCTCAAATTTTCTGCTTGGAATATGGGCTTATGTAAACATAAATGGTGAATAGATATGTATCATATATACATACACATATACATACATGTACATATATACACACATACATACATATACACCTTTTATGTTTACAGGTGTTCAATGTAGAAAATTTTGGAAATAAAAAATACACACACACACACATATTTATATATTTAAATGCACACATACAAACGTATGAGAGTTGGACCATAAAGAAGGCTGAGTGCTGAAGAATTGATGCTTTCAACTTGTGTTGTTGGAGAAGACTTTTAAGAGTCCCTTGGACTGGAAAGAGATCAAACTACTTAATTCTAAAGGAAATCAATCCTGAATATTCATTGGAAGGACTGATGCTGAAGCTGAAGCTCCAATACTTTAGCCACCTGATGCGAAGAATCAACTCATTGGAAAAGACCCAGATGCTGGAAATGATTGAAGGTAAGGAAAAGCAGGTGGCAGAGGATGAGATAGTTAGATAGAATCATTGACTCAAGGAACATGAGTTTGAGCAAATGCTGGGAGACAGTGGAGCTTGGGGTGTTGTAGTTCATGAGGTTGTGGAGTTGGACACAACTTAGCAACTTAACAACAAAGAACAACACATATGAAACAGAAGCTAACATTGCATCCTGAGAATTTACCCATGCCATTAAATAGTCTTAAAAGTTCAAAACTGTGTATTTTTAATAGCTTTACAGTGTTTTGTTTTGAGGTTATACCACAATGGCTTTAACCTTTTTTTTTTTTTTTGGTATTGTTTAAAATGTATGGATAATTGCAGTGTACATCTTTGCACATAAATATTTTTGCATTTCTAGACCGTTTCCTTTCTGGTGCAAAGGCATGGTTGGGTCATGTAAGCAAACCTGGGTAGGTATGTCTGGGTGTGTGAATACACTCACCTGGCCATGCACCTCCAGGAGCAGGAGGGAGAAAATGAGACCATCTCTTCAGAGACTGGAAAGAAACGATGTGGCATTTCTGAGAAGGAAGTAAAAGCCGTTTCTAATTGGAAACCAGTATGTTCTGATGATGGCTTACTGCCTGAGAGAGAATTTAATCGTTATGCTGCTGTGGCCACTTCACGTTGTTGTTGCTGGTTTTTGTTTGTTTGTTTGTTTCATCGTGAACTCTCCTTGCAGATTTCTTTGCCTGGCTAGGCTCTTTTCTTTCAAGACACACTTGTGCTCTAATGGTTTCCAACATGGGCTGAGAGCAATACTCTCACAGCATCCTGCATCTATTTCCATCTTTGCAATTTCTCTTCTATGTCGAACTGATCTACACACTCAGTTTTATGTCTCTGGTGCCATGAAAGGTGTTTGGCACATGGTGGTTGTTCCATACATTTTTTGTGGGGGAACCAGAAATACATTGGTTCTGACAGTGGTTGTTGCTGTTCAGTTGCCAAGTCACATCCAACTCTTTGGGGCCCCATGCATTGCAGTAGATCTGGCTTCTCTGTCCCTCACCATCCCCCAGAATTTGCCCAAGTTCATGTCCATTGAATCAGTGATGCCATGCAACCATCCCATCTTCTATTGCCCTCTTCTCCTTCTGCCTTCAATCTTTCCCAACATCAGGGTCTTTCCCAATTAGTTGACTGTTTGCATCAAGTGGCCAAAATATTGGAGCTTCAGCTTCTGACATTGCACAGGTTTGTAATTCTAAGGGCACATGTAGCCCTGTGTTTCCTCTCTTCCCTTTGCTCCCTAATCACACTGATTATGCATAAATCAGCATGATTTTCTTGTTAAGCCTTTTAAAAGAGCAGAAACTTTCCCAAGCTACCTGAAAACCCAGTTTGCAACAGTGCTCACTGCATCTCATTACAGTCAAGTCTTATTTATTTATTTTTTTCTATAAGCTTGGATTAAGGTGCAGCTAGTAAGGAACAGTCTGAGAAGGCAATGGCACCCCACTCCAGTACTCTTGTCTGGAAAATCCCATGGATGGAGGAGCCTGGTGGGCTGCAGTCCATAGGGTCGCTAAGAGTCGGACACGACTGAGTGACTTCCCTTTCACTTTTCACTTTCATGCAGTGGAGAAGGAAATGGCAACACACTCCATTATTCTTGCCTGGAGAATCCCAGGGACAGGGGAGCCTGGTGGGCTGCTGTCTATGGGGTCACACAGAGTCAGACTTGACTGAAGCAACTTAGCAGCAGCAGCATTAAGGAACAGCGGGTTTCCAGAAATATCTAGTATTCTTTCTGCTGGGCTTGTGCCAAATAATGTAGGCTATCCCCTTGAGGCACTCAAGGGTATTGTAGAAGTAAGTTATCCAAAGCGAAGGTTAATATTTGTATTACAATTTATAAATTAAAGTGATTTCATCTACATTGTCTTACTTAATTTGCTGATTGCTAACATTCCTATGAGAATGAAGCTGTTCATTCCACAGTTTCAGATAAAGCTTTAAGATAGATTCTACTGAGAAAAGTAATCCCCATAATGGTACTGTTATCAGATCATTTTCTTCTGGAAGGTATTTGCAAGTGGAAAAATCCTGATCTTGAAGGACAGGAAGAGGGGGAAATGACATGAAGGAGAATAAATACACCAGCTAGTGATAAGTTTTTCGTGATTCACAATGTTCCTTTTGCTAGTTCAGGTTGAAGGAAGAAAATCCAATGTAGCATCTATCATGTGTGCTAAATTGCTTCAGTCATGTCCATCTCTTTTCAATACCCATGGACGGTAGCCCGCCAGGCTCTTTGTCCACGGGATTCTCCAGGCAAGAATATTGGAGTGGGTTGCCATGCCCTCCTCCATGGTGTCTTCCTGACCCAAGGATCGAACCCGGGTCTCTTACTTCTCCTGCACTGGCAGGCAGGCTCTTTACCACTAGCATCACCTGGGAAGCCCCAGCATCTATCATGGTTCTCTTAAAATTGAAAACCTAGGAGGGTCCCTGGGGGTCCAGTGGTTATGCCTTTGCCTCCCAATGCAAGGAGTGTGGGTTCAATCCCTGGTGGAGGAGCTAGGATCCCACATGCCGTGTGGCCAAAAAACCAAAACAGAAGCAGTCTTGTAACAAACTCAGTGAAGTCTTTAAAAATGGTTAAAAAAAAAAAAAACACTAAAAAAAGTTGAAAACCTAATCATAGGCCAACTTATTAATTCCCCTAACTTTTTTTGAAGGCCTATATCATCACCATCATCATCATCATCATCATCACCACCATGTAATGAGTATTTGCTGCTCTAAGAGTCATATATGAATTATCTAAATTAATCTTCCAAGAAATTTATGTGTATTGTTATGTACATATTAGACAAGCGTAAACTGAGGCAACTTGCCCAAAGTCAAAGAAAGTGTTGAAACAGGAATTTAAATTTAGCCAATCTGACTTCAGTTGCCTTATCAATGGACACACAGCACTACTTCTAATTTTTATCTTTGTGTTTATCTTTAGCCCAAATCATCTCTCTTTGCTCTGAATCTTTTAAGGACTGGTACTTATTTATGATATCTTTCAAATAATATTCTATCTTACAGCCATTGGTGTACTGATGTTATGGTCTCCTTTCTTTGCCCTAACATCGTTAACCTTTCTCATCTTTGGCATTTACTTACCTGCTACCTTCCCCCCCATGGAGTCTTTCTATACACTTCTTCCTCCTCTTGGGATCTGCTTTTACTTCTCCTTCATCTAAATCAGTGTTTCTCCCTGTTGGTTGTACATGTAATCACTCAGGGGTCCTTAAATAAGACCAATGCCTTGGTCTCACCCCAGAGATTCTAGTTTACTTGGTGTGGCCAGGATATCAAGATTCACAAAAGCTCCCCAAGTTATTTAAAATTTGCAGCCATATTTGGGAAACACCAGTCTGAACATTTCCTACTTATTTCACGTTTCCTCTGCCGCATTTTCACTTCCTTCACTAGAGTTCAACGTCCCTAATTCCTATTACAATCTGTCATAACATGATGTAGTTATAGCTTATAGACTCTTGGAATTGGTAGTGGGCATGGAGAGGAGGAGAGCCCAGGAGAGCCTCTGAGGTACTGAAAGCCCAGTGAAGAAAATATTTGAGGTGGAGTTGATAAGCTGTGTCATATGCTGTCATGTAAAATGGACTTAGTAATATGGACAACACTGGTAGCCTTGAGATCAACAGAAGCCATTGGAGTGGTGGAAAATAAAACCCTGAGTAGAAAACCAAAAATTGATGACACAGGAGAGAGGGCAAGACAATCACCAAAATTCTTGGGTATATAAAAGGGATGGGTTTTAATGCACTTCATCTCATTTAATCCTTGCCACAATCCTAAGAGGCAGATATTGTTTTTATTTCCATTTTATATATGAAGAAAGTGAAGCTTGGAGAGGTTGCTAACGTGTCCAAGGTCACAGAGCTCACAGTTGTCAGAGCTGAGGTCAAATGTAAGTCTACCTGCCCTTAGCAACTATATTCCTTTGTTGCTTATTGGTAAGAAATATCCTTTCATTTGTAGCTAAATCAGCTATATGCATTTTTTCCTGAGCTCATTTTCGTATTTTTAAGAAGCTGTCTCTTCTACAGCAAAATTGTGCTTAATGATAAACTATATAATCTACATAAACCAGGTACCAATGCACTCCAGATTAAAAGAAATCTTTGGGATCTGAAGCTCTGATGAAATTATTGAGCATACTAGCTTCCTCTAAGTCAGTGACAAGACTGTCTGTTCTGGCATCTCCTGGCTTGAGGAGTCCTGGTAGAGCTGTAATGTCCTCATGCAAATAATTCTCAAGATCTCTTACACTCTTAAAGGAGTTTCATAGCAGCTCCCTACAAGCTGGGCTATAAATGGCTAAGAGTTGATAGCTGGAGACTTGTGGTAGAGGGTGAATCTCGGTGGGTGAGAACAGCATTATACCTGGTTCCTGGTGAGTTAACTGCCTAGGTGATGCAGTAAGAGCAGTGACATTTTATAATATTTAAAAACCAGCAAAGGAAAAAGAAGAACCCTGATTTGTAGTATTTGCCCACTTCTATGATGTGAATATTCTCACCATGGCTGATTTCAAGCTACTAGCTTGAAGTCACTAAATGAGAGTCAGAAAGAGATGAGAACAGTAAATTCTCTAGTCTATGCAAAACTGGCTCCAGCACACCATCACATAAGAAAAATATCCCCTCCCTTCTCAATGGACATTCTCACTTTCTGAAGCGACATAAAGTGAAGCACCATGAAGGGGTAGCAAGCACACTGTATTCAAATTCCAGAGAATGACAGTCTGGTTCTGATTATTCGATGATCAGCCATGTGGCTTTTGCCAACTCACTTAGCTTCTTTGCACTCTGATTGAGAAATGGAGCAGCTGGCCCTTTAAGGTTCTTGAGAGTTTGAAGATGCTGTGATGCAGTAGCACATAGGATGCTAGAAGTCAGTCCTCTCCTCCATAGAGGTGGAGAAAATCACCTGTAAAACTCTGTGCAACATTGTGCTTTTGAGTTTCAGATGAATATATTGTCCTTCCTCAGTGCTTGCCCATGCTGTTCTCTATCACTGTGGCCTTTGAGATTTCTCAAAGAAACCAGCAGGGATGTTTGAGGCTGTTCACGTATAATGTTCCCAAAGAGGCTGTCTAAATAATGAAAAGGAGTATGCAATCACACCAGATAACTTTTCATTCTGGGGATAAATAGAACTGCAGTCTTAACCTTTAATTTTACAGCTTTGCCATCTTTTGCTAACCCTTAATATTATATTAACAAAAGATGGACTGGGCAGGAGCAGGGAGGGGCTTGATGCTCTTTATGATCTATTTGAACATTTTTATCTCTCTTAAAAAAATAAATTTGCTGTAAAAATTAAAACTGTATTTTATCCTTTTAAATGCAGCCCTCGATGATGTATGTAACTGTGCTGGCAGCCAGTCAAGTCTACACAAAGCCCAAACTGAATCTTCCTTCTGACTACAGCTGTGCATGATATTTTATACAATTTTTTAGGCTGGTCATAAATGAGGTGGAAACTGTGATCATGCCAATTTTGGGATAACACATCTTCACCAAAAAAGCAACTGCCAGTTTTCAGACATGTGTATGTATTTACAGGATTCAACCCTCCTATTCTCATCACTAGATTGCATGTTGTTGACCTGATAAAATATTCTTAATATTCTATTGTTATAGAACCTAGGATTGAAAAAAAGCATCATGATTTCCTCTTACAACACTGTCTGTTTGGAAAAATGTAGCCCCTTAGCTATTGAGTATTCTGAAGTAGGGGGTGAGGTTTTGTTGTAAAAACAATATATCCATTATATACGTAAATAAATCAATCTCTCTAACTAGACAAAGATCAATAATGAATGGGAAAAAAGAGGTTTAAAAATACAGAAAATTTCCCTGATATTCAAATATAATATTTCNACTGAGTATTCTGAAGTAGGGGGTGAGGTTTTGTAGTAAAAACAATATATCCATTATATATGTAAATAAATCAATCTCTCTAACTAGACAAAGATCAATAATGAATGGGAAAAAAGAGGTTTAAAAATACAGAAAATTTCCCTGATATTCAAATATAATATTTCACTGTGTTACATGAAAAGGTATTGAGAAAAAAAATATTATCTAAAGATCAGAAATTGATGCTTTTCTGATTTTCTTGCTTCTGCTTGACACAATACAGATGCTTTCTGTCTACATCTAGTATTAACATAGAGATTATCTTTTGACAACTTAAATTGAAAAGCTTGAGAGGGAAAAATTAAAATGTTAAGTAAATGATTACAGAAAAAATAAACCTTTGATATGAACCTTAACAACCATTTATCCAAATTAACATGATATTACATTTGGGGCTGTAAAGATGACACTATTAGCATGAGTGTGTGTATATGGGCTGAACCATCAATCAGTTCTCATGGATAAATAAAATCCAGAGCCAAAGATATTTGCTCTACCAGCACCCTGCTGTCGTTCGGAAGAGCACCTCTGGCAGAATGATAGCCCTTCAAGTTGCTGACTGAACTGAGCCTGCCATGTGACCAGCATAGAGCATTGTAGCTGCAGCCAATCATATTAGGGGACAGATTTCCTACATCTGAGAATTTGTCTTGAAAGCTTTCTGGAAGGTTTTAGCCAGAGACTGGATGACCACTTGCTAGGTGTACTGAAGATAATGACACTGCATTGGATACAGGTTTCTGTTGTGCAACTAATATGTATTTCCCTCCAACTTGGTACTTTATTCTGTGAATAAGAGAGAATGTGTCTCATTGAGACCATCAGTAGCAACTTTTGTTTGCCACTGAGCAGCTGTCCAAAGTTATATGTTGAGTATTTGAATAAAGGAATGAATGAATGAATGAATGAATGGCAGACTTAGCCAGGTATCATGCCGAATTCCATTCCATGCTGTCATGTCATACTTCTGAGGAGCATAAATAGTGAGGAGCTTCTCTACCACATTGTAAGTGTTCATATGTAATTCTCGCACACAGATGATATCAAGTGATAAGGACTCTCTTCCCTCTTGTATTGGGCTAATGGGAAAAAAATGAATTTTGCACATCTTCAGAAACATTACTCAGGGTTGTAATTTTGGCATCTTAGGCATCATTTAATAATCAATCCACAAACACATTATCTTGGCTTGCATAATGTCAGATATTATGACTGGGAAGGCTGATTGATTAAATTTCAAGATAAGGGTATTAAAGCTTGATGATCAGGTTAAAGTTCTAGTGTATTTAATGACCGGGGAGACATTGCTGGCTTTCCTTGACCTTCAGACAATCACTTGTCTGACCAAAATGACAATCATTTTTAAGATCAGTTCTAGCACAGTTCATTTCTAAGATTTCCCTTGTTTGTAGTTGTGAAATAATCTACTTAACTGAGCTTAATGACCAAGATGCAGGCTTCTTTCTTCAAAAGAGTTTTGCTTCTTTTGTCCACACATTATAGTGGAATTACCTCTACAGTGAATTCTAGAAGCATTCAACCTTAAAAATCACATATCAGTAGATTTTGTAAGGAGTCAGCCTTGAAAACCACTGATGTTTCAGTGTCAGGAAGCATTTAACAGGAGGCTTCCTGTATGCTGTTTTGGGTCTGTAGGAATCCTCTGTTCCTTATTAATTCCTGAATATTCAGGAATTAAGAGGAGAGGCAAGCCTCTCCTGGGGCTGAGGGATCCAGGCATTTCCTTCCTTAGAACTTTCAATATGGTGATAAGTACCCTCTTCCTTCTTGTGAACCATAGGGTAAAACTGATTGCTTATAACTCTNCCTGAATATTCAGGAATTAAGAGGAGAGGCAAGCCTCTCCTGGGGCTGAGGGATCCAGGCATTTCCTTCCTTAGAACTTTCAATATGGTGATAAGTACCCTCTTCCTTCTTGTGAACCATAGGGTAAAACTGATTGCTTATAACTCTCTCTCTCTCTTTAATATAGATCACCTATGTTTTATAAGTCTGGAATTTTAATCTTTATCTTTGCTGAGAATAACTACAGTATATATGCCCACACCATGTTCATTAAAACACCTTTGCTCCATCAGAGCTTTGGTGCCCGTGTTTTTCTCTCTCTCTCTCTCTCAGGCTATTTCTTTGGAGTGCAGAGGCCCCCTGGGTTCACCTTCCTGCCCGAGCTTTTAAGACCCTCTTGAGAAGGCGCTTTGTGCCTTCACCCTATCGAAAGGGTACCTGAGGCCTTTGTGAACAGAGNCGTGTTTCTCTCTCTCTCTCTCTCTCAGGCTATTTCTTTGGAGTGCAGAGGCGCTCTGGGTTCACCTTCCTGCCCGAGCTTCTAAGACCCTCTTGAGAAGGCGCTTTGTGCCTTCACCCTATCGAAAGGGTACCTGAGGCCTTTGTGAACAGAGCAAGCCCCATGTCAGGGAATTTATTGGTTTTCTATGTAAACCAAGGAATATCAGCCTCTTTCTCTCTCCTTTACTTTCTTATCGTCGACTCGGGACCACCAGGTTCCGGTCCATTAAAGGACCTCAAGTTTCAGGAAGAACTTTCTAGCACATATTTTACTTAGACTGTAGTTTATGTGATCATCTTGCTTTCCTCTATAATTCATCTTGCCAACTTCGATACATAAAGTCACAAACAGTTCAGTTTCCAGTTGCATTCACATTATACATTCTTCTTGTGGTCTATCACTATTGTATGGGGAAATTACCTCTCTTGACAGCCCTTAGATTTGCAATTCTTGGGTGTTGGATTTAATGCATCTCCTCTTGAATTTTACATTTTGACCTGATGGCACTGGGTTTTGACTTGTAGCATAAATCCTGTTATTCACCAGCAGGTACCTGTCACATTGATAAAAGAATTCTTAGAAAGGAATAGTGATTGATTTTGAAGTGCATTTGATTCTTATGACATTCCAGTAGTAGGGGTGCCATAAAGATGGAATAAACATGGCAAGCAAAAGACCTGCTTGAACAGGTAGCAGATGGTTTCTTCCCAGGTAATTTGTTATAAAAAAGAAAAAACTCATTTCAGTAACTCTTATTTGTATTTTGTGAAAAGATGATCAGAGGAGATCAAGGCTATAATCAAATGAGATGAAGACTATAATCAAATGAGAACAGGTGAAATGGATGGTCCATTTGTGAGAGAGGGACAGTTTGTAGTTTTTGTTTAGTTGCTAATTTGTGTTTGACTCTTTGCTACCTAGTGGACTGCAGCATGCCGGACTCCTTGGTCCATCACTGTCTCCCAGAATTTGCTCAAATTCATGCCCATCGAGTCAGTGATGCCATCCAACCATGTCATCCTCTGCCACCCCTTTCTCCTTTTGCTTCAATCTTTCCCAGTATCAAGATCTTTTCCAATGAGTCAGCTCCTTGCATGAAATAGCCAAAGTATTGGAGTTTCAGCATCAATCCTTCCAATGAATATTTAGGATTGATTTCTTTTAGGATTGACTGGTTGGATCACCTTGCAGTCCAAGGGACTCTCAAGAGTCTTTTCCAACACCACAGTTCAAAAACATCAATTCTTCGGCACTCAGCCTCCTTTACGGTCCACCTCTCACATCCATACATGACTATTGGAAAAACCATAGCTTTAACTAGGCGGAATTTGTTGGCAAAGTGATGGCTCTGCTTTTTAATATGCTGTTTAGGTTTGTCATAAGCTTTCCTTCTAAGGAGCAAGCATCTTTTAATTTCATGGCTGCAGTTTGTGAATAATGTATCTCAAAAAGAGAAGTACAAATGACAAGGATAAAGGTTAAGTTCATCACCCCTTGGGAGCAAAAGCAAAGGCAGCATATATATATCTTTTGTTTTATCCAGTTTAACATCCTTACATCTTTAGTTTAAATTAGGCAAGATTTCTTGAGATTATTATATACATCTTATAGAGAAATGCAGTGTGATATCTTTTCTAGGTGTGCTATTGTTTTTGGAACTGCCATGACAAAGTACCACTGATGGGATTACTTGAACAACAGAAATTTATTTCTCACAGTTCTAGAGCCCAAAAGGTTGAGATCAAAGTGCCGGCAGAGGTTTCTGGTGAGAGTTCTCTTCCTGGCTTCTAGTAGTGTCCTCATGTGGCAGAGAGCGATCTCTTCTATTTGTAAAGCCACAGTCCTATCAGATTATTGGCCCACCCTTATGACCTCAGGCTTCCCTGATGGCTCAGTTGGTCAAGAATCCGCCTGCAATGAAGGAAACCCTGGTTCAATTCCTTGGTCTGGAAAATCCCCTGGAGAAGGGATAAGCTACCCACTCCAGTATTCTTGGGCTTACCTTGTGGCTCAGCTGGTAAATAGTCCACCTATAATGCAGGAAACCTGGGTTTGATCCCTGGGTTGGGAAGATCCCCTGGAGAAGGGAAATGCTACTCACTCTAGTATTCTGGCCTAGACAATTCCATAGACTGTATAGTCCATGGAGTCACAAAGAGTTGGGCACGACTGAGTGACTTTCACTTTCACTTATGACCTCAGGTAGGCTAAAATGTCTCCTAAGGACCCTTATCTCCAGTCCCACTGAAGGTCAAGATTTTAATGTAAAAGAATTCAGTCCACAGCAACATAGTTATGGGTTTCTGTTTCCTGGGCACTTTAACAAATATTTACATATAGGCTCAACATGTTATGATGGTGGGTAATGATATAAGTAAGACAAATTCTTAACTTCTAGGATCTTAAAGTAAAGCTTATTGGCTTCTTACTTTGAGGGACTCAAAATGCAAAAGCAGGTAAGAGACACAAAAGAAACATCAAAATAGGTAACAGAAGTTTATAAAAAGGAAAGAGGAGGAGACATGTTTCATGTGGAAGTAACATTTATGATGGGTACTAGAGGATTTATAGACTTTTTGACAAGCAGAAAAGAAGAGAGGTGAAAACAAAGGAGAAAAGGAAAGATATAAGCATCTGAATACAGAGTTCCAAAGAATAGCAAGAAGAGATAACAAAGCCTTCTTCAGTGATCAATGCAAAGAAATAGAGGAAAAGAACAGAATGGGAAAGACTAGAGATCTCTTCAAGAAAATTAGAGCTACCAAGGGAATNCTTTGTAAATTTGTCATACATTTTACTTTTACATTTGTTACAAATCCCACAATATATCATAATAATTTTTCCTTCAAATGGTTGGTTATCTTTTGAAGTGATTTAAAATATAAGAAAATGCAATGTATTTACAACATATTTACCACTTTGGGGCTCCTTGCTACATTTTGTAAATACAGATTTCTGTTGATATTATTTTTATTCTGCCTCAAAGATTTTCTTGCCTTTTTTTAAACTGAAGTATAAGTGATATACAATATAACATGTTACAGTTGAACAACTTTTAAAGGTTATACTCTAATTATAGTTATTATAAAATACTATATGTATTTCCTCTGTTGTATAATATATCCTCATTCCTTATTTTATACATAATAGATTGTAACTTTTAATATTTCCCTTCCTCTATTCCCTATCCTCACTGGTAATCACTAATTCTCTGTATCTGTGAGTCTGTTTCTTTGTTATATTTACTACCTTGCTGTGTTTTTTGGATGCCACATAAGTGGTATCATATAGGATTTGTGTTTCTCTGGCATTTCACTTATTATAATACCTTCCAAGTCCATCCATGTTGTTGTAAATGGCAAAATTTCCTCCTTTTTATGGCTGAGTGGTATTCCATCATGTATATATTCACCGCATCTTCTTTATTCATTCATCTGTTGAGGGGCACTTAGATTGTTTTCATGTCTTAGCAATTGTAAATGACAATAATAATAATCACACACTGGCATGCATGTATCTTTTCAAATTAATGAGTTTTTTTTCTCTTAAGCCTAATATCCAGGAGAGACATTGCTAGACTGTATAGCAGTTATGTTTTTCTTAGTTTTTTGAGAATCTTCCATAGTGCTTTTTATAGTGGCTGTACCAATTTACATTCCCGCCAAAGTATATGAAGATTCCCTTTTCTTCACATATTCACCAACATTTGTTATTTTTGTTCTTTTTGCTAACAGCCATTCTGGCTGGTGTGAGGTAACATCTCACTGTGATTGTGATTTTCATTTCCTGATGATTAGTGATGTTAAGCACTTTTTCATGTGCCTGTTAGCCATCTGCATGTCCACTTTGGGAAAATCTCATCCTGATCTTCTGCTCAAATTTTATAATTGGGTTGCTTGTTTTATTTTATTTTATTTTTTTAATGTTAAATTGGTTGAGCTGTTTGTACATTTGGGGCATTAAATCCTTATCAGTCACATTTCTAATAGTTTCTCCCATACTGTAAGCTGTCTTTTCGTTTTGTCAGTGGTGTCCTTTGCTGTGCAAAAGTCTTTAACTAAGTTCCTTTGTTTAGTTTTGCTTTTATTTCCTTTGCTTTAGGAAAAGGACACCCCAAGATACTATTCCTATGATATTCATCAAAGAGTCCTGCCTGTGTTTCCTTATAAGAATTTTAATAGCTTCTAGTATTACATTTAGATCTTTAATCTATTTTATTTTTATATATGTATTAGAGAATATTTCATTTTCATGTTTTTACATGTAGTTGTCCAGTTTCCCCAGCATACTTATTGTAGAGACTGTCTTTCTTCCATTGTATATTTTTGCCTCGTTTATCATAGATTAATTGATTATAAGTGTGTGAGTTTATTTCTGGGTTGGTCTAAATATCAGTCTTTGTGCCAGTACCATACTGTTTTCATTACTGTAGTTTTATAGTATAGTCTGAGGTCAGGACACATGATTACTCCAGCTCTATTCTTCCTCAAGATTATTCTGGCTATTCAGATACTTTATGAATATTTTATTTTCATGTAAAATTAAAAATTTGTTCTACTTCTGTGAAAAAATGTCATCAGTACTTTGATAGGGATTGCATTGAATCTGTAGATTACCTTTGGTAGTACAGTCATTCTAACAATATTAATTCTTCCAACCCAAAAATATGTTATGTCTTTCCCTCAGTTTGTGTTACCTTCAGTTTCTTTCATCAGCATCTTACAGCTTTACAACTACAGGTCTTTTACATCCTTAGGTAAGTTTTTTCCCTAGATATTTTATTCTTTTTGATAAAATGTAAAAGATTTTCTTCGCTATTTCTCTGTAATATGAGACTGCTGCTGATGAGTTCTTTTGCTTTTCATATGTCTGGAAAAAAGTCTTCTTTTTNCAAAGGATAAATTGAAGCATAAGATGTGGAGGAGAAACCTGAAATAATGTAGTTTTCTCAGAAGATTTTCTAGAACTAACACAAAGCACCTGCAAAAAGAGAAGTTAGATAAATGTAAGTGAATTAAATACTTAATGCATAGGAGGAATAAATGATCATTTCTAAACATTTCAGCAGAGACATAAAGAGAACCCACATGTATAAACATAATTGATCATTATAATCTCTGATAGTCAATTCAGTTTACATCTGGATCCCATTAATGAGTTATTAGGAGTCTAACATTTCCAGAATGAGTGTCAAATGGTTTCCTAGTTCAGAAGAAAGAGAGACAAAATTATAAAGTTTGGAATATAATACAGATTTAATTAAAAAGTAAGGCCCATCAAAATTGAGCCAAGTGCTTTCTGCACCAAAATTGTATGTATTTTATGATCCTCTAGTCACAAATGGGATCTTATTTTAATAGTTCATAGTTATAGAAGGTATAATGTATATTTTGCTGGTAAGTTTATTAATAAAAAGAAAACAGCTAGCATCTATCTGAATAGGGTACTCCGATCACATGCATCCATTTCCTTCCCTTCAAGAGGCATCCTTAAATTGAACTTAAAGTGATTGATAGAAAAATGTGTAAGTCTACAATCATGAAAACAGAAAATGAGCCATCATCTGTAGGAAATTTCAGCAATGATCTGGAAGAAGAAGAATAAACGAGCTTTAAAGTGGAGCAGGGAAAGCTATTGCTGAAATTCTGCACTAAGGGGTTATAGCCAAGAAGAGGATCACTACATCCTGCAGAACCCCGAAGCAATTCAGCTCTCAGATACACCAAGCAGAGCAGAGAAAATGGACAACAAGATTGTCGTCAAATCTATTGTATCCTCCTTACCACCCCTGACCCCCACCAGCCCCACTATCCAAATATGCAACATCCAGGAGTGAAAACATTTACCTCCCTAGCAAATTCAATGTCAATAGCAAACAATTTTTTCTTTTAAACTTTTTATTTTCTTTGGGGTATAACTGATTAAATTTTTGTGATAGTTTCTGGTGAGCAGCAAAGGGACACAGCCATACATATGTATGTGTCCATTCTCCCGAAAACCCCCTCAAACAAAAATTTTTTAAGTGGTAAATATTTCCCTTAAAAAAAAGAAAACTCAACTGGCTNTTCTTTGGGGTATAACTGATTAAATTTTTGTGATAGTTTCTGGTGAGCAGCAAAGGGACACAGCCATACATATGTATGTGTCCATTCTCCCGAAAACCCCCTCAAACAAAAATTTTTTAAGTGGTAAATATTTCCCTTAAAAAAAAAGAAAACAACTGGCTTGGGGGTGTATGGGCAGTGCTTTAGGAACTAGAGGCTATGACAGGTAGTAAAAGTATTCACGCTAAAGAGCAAAAAAAGCCTACAGTGTTTAAGTAGGAATCTTCTGATAAAATGAACGCTTTATGATTATTTAATAAGTTACTTCACACTTGGTATGAATGAACAGTCAAAGACTTAACACACTTTAGAAGTTACAGTCTTTGTTTCAATGCAGATACAGTCAGGCCTTGATAACCACGGCTTCTGCATCCACTTTGGGTGAATCCAAGGATGTAGGACTCGCAGATACTGAAGGCTGACTGTACTATGCCGTTCTATGTAATGAACTTGAGCACATGCAAATTTTGGTATCCATGCTGGGCCTGGATCCAATCCCCTGCACATATCGAGGGAGGACTGTTTATTTGACAGGTTATCTCTAGAAACTCTAGTGAGAGACTAAGGGAGTGAGACTAGGAAGGGAAGAGGCGGCAAATGCCTGTGTACAGTTGGGGCTCAGGCTCACTGAGGCCCTCTGGGACACTGAAAACTTGCTACAGAGTGATTCAAAGAGAAACAGGGATCCTGGGAGCTGTTATACCCAGAGAATGAAAAAGAAAGACCAGAGAGGGAGGTGGGGAGGAAGGAAGGAAAGGAAAGGAAAGGGTCACAACTTCATGAAGGCTCATGATTTCATGTCTTTAAGGCTGTTCAATACGAAAGAGTTAGAACTCCTCAAATAAAGTTCTGGTTAAGTTCTTAAGTAGATCTGAGAAAAAAGACACTTCATTAGTAAAAGAAAAAGAGTATATTATATAAAGTAAAATCAGGACGATCTCTCTTAACTCTGGAAGTTAAGAATGATTATGATTGGAAAAAATAATCCATAAAAGTATTAGACGAAAAGTTGAAAATTTTTACGAGAATAAGGAAAAACAGAAGAAAAAGGAGAAGGGAAACTCCTGGTCAAAATGAACATAATATTAGCTTTATAGGTAAGGAAGAGTGATTATAGTAAACTATTTGGTTATTAGTGAAAAAAATGTTATCAGTTATATTGTTATCCATCATTTAAAATCATCCTATAGACAAAGCTTGACAGATTGTAAATGTTATAAATTCTGATCGTGTAAGAGGAGAGATGGCAGTTATATGAAGAAGAAGAAAGAGAAAAGTGGGGTGAAGGAAATGGGGAGAGGCAATGCTGATCTTAATCTTACCAAATGAGAAATCCACAGGTCAGAAGTTTGGAAAAATAAATAAAAAAGTAAATATGTCACTTAAAAGTTCAAAAAATAGTGATAATTTAGGCCCTTACCTGAATTGGCTTTTTTAACAATGTGAATGTAAATATTTGTTAAGATCTCATCTGCCAGAGAAGGCGATGGCACCCCACTCCAGTACTCTTACCTGGAAAATCCCGTGGACAGAGGAGCCTGCGGTCCATGGGGTCACGAAGAGTCGGACACGATTGAGTGACCACTTTTCACTTTCATGCATTGGAGAAGGAAATGGCAACCCACTCCAATGATCTTGCCTGGAGAATCCCAGGGACGGAGGACCCTGGTGGGCTGCCGTCTATGGGTCATACAGAGTCGAACACGACTGAAGTGATTTAGCAGTAGCAGTAGCAGAAATGTGGCAAATTGCTGCAAATTCTTCGAAACCCATTCATCAGGCGAGAGCAGGCTGTGCGCCATCTAGTGGGAATTTTCACCCACTTCAAGCTTATGACTCTCAAAGACCATTCAGTACGAATGTATTCATCAGACTTACTGGTTACAGATGATGATATAATTAACTTTAAGAGTAAATATTTTTGATAGAATCACATGAATAGATGAGAGAATTATTATTTTTGAGTGCCAATATGGAACATCGGCACAAACTCTGGACTTTGGCCCAGGATTACAAATCAGGGGTACAAAGTTAAAGCTTGGTTCTATCACTGATTTCCCAAAAGACTGGGCAACTTCCTTAATTTTGCTCTAACAAATTTCTTCGTGTCTCTAAGCAGGAAGTCACTATTCCCGTTTGTAAATATAAGTGTAAAATACAGTAATATAGATGAACATGGTTGTTAGTGATTATTAACCTTTCTATGATTATTTTATACCTGCCATTATTCTATCTGATTCACTAATTAGTGGACTTCCAAATTATTTAGCACAGAATTAGCTGAAAATAGAGTTCAAGTTGAAACTAAACTTTATCTGATTATGTTGGTTAGATAATGACTTTTGCTGTTTTAAACTTATGAGAGAATTTGTTTAGAATGTTAAAATAGCCATAATTTGAATACTGAATCTTTTAAGGTCCTTAGATATACAAATTAAATATTATAAATATTTTAAGTTACATTTAATTGTTGAAGGTTTAATTTTAAAAATATTTTTCTGCTTTAGTACTGTTTGCTTCAAACAAACATTAATCCTGACCTTTTTAATAAAATAAAATTTTTACTTTGTAATCATAAAATAGGACATTTTCCTTGCAGAGAATTTTACAAAAATTAGAGAAGAAAATTTCTAGTAGTTTCAACTACCTAGATATAACTTTTATAAATATTTTAATTTAATTCTATTCTTCTATCTACATGTGCTGTGTGTGCTTAGTTGCTGAGTTGTGTCCAACTCTTTGCAACACCATGGACTGTAGCCTGCCAGGCTCCTCGTCCATGGGGATTCTCCAGGAAGGAATACTGGAATGAGTTTCCATGTTCTCCTCCAGGGAATCTTCCCAACCCGGGGATCAAACCCATGTCTCCTGCACTGCAGGCAGATTCTTTACCATCTGAGTCATCAGGGAAGTCCTCTCTATAGATGGAGAAGACATAAATCTTTTTCCATGCTATATAGTATTCATAAATATTATATTGGCATCTGTTGCTATTCAGTTGCTCATTTGGGTCCAGCTCTTTGTGAATCCATGGACTGCAGCATGCCAGGCCTCCCTGTTCTTCACTATCTCCTGGGGTTTGCTCAAACACATATCCATTGAGTCAATGACGCCATCCAACCATCTCATTCTCTGTTGCCCCCTTCCCCTCCTGCCCTCAATCTTCCCCAGCATCGGGGTCTTTTCTAATAAGTTGGCTCTGGGATCAAAGTTTTGGAGCTTCAGTTTCAGCATCAGTCCTTCCAATGAATATTCAGAGTTGATTTCCTTTAGGGTTGACTGGTTTAATCTCCTTGCTGTTCAGGGGACTCTCCGGAGTCTTCTCCAGGACCACAGTTCAAAAATATCAATTCTTTGGTGCTCAGCTTCCTTTATGGTCCAACTCTCACATCCATACGTGACTACTGGAAAAACCATAGTTTTGACTATATAGATCTTTGTCAGAAAAGTGATGTCTCTGCTTTTTAATAAGCTGTCTAGGTTTGTCATATCTTTTCTTCCAAGGAGTAAGTATCTTTTAATTTCATGGCTGCAGTCACTGTCTGCAGTGATTTTGGAGCCCAAGAAAATAAAATCCATCACTGTTTCCATTTCCCCCCCATCTATTTGCCATGAAATGATGAGACTGGATGTGTTTATTGGCATACTATTCTAATAAATAAGCAATCAATATACTTAAATTTTTACTATGGACATTAGATTATTTCCATTTGTTTGATTTGAAAAGCTTAACTATATTTGTTATGATGAATAAGTTATTATATATCTTTTACTTCATCATTGAAAATATTTTTAGAAAAATTCTTAGGATTAAAATTTATAAATCAAAGCATATTCTCATTTCTAAATATCAATTTTATCCTCATTTCTCCAAACACTGGGTGTTGTGGTCTTTAAGGTATTCTTAATAATGACATGGAAGTTAAGGGTTATTTCATTGTTTGATTGAAGTATAGTTGTTATGCAATACTATGAGTTACAGGCATACAATGTAGGGATTCACAATTTTTAAAGGGTATATTGTGTTTATAGTCAGTATAAAAAACTTGCTGTAAAATATTGACTATATCCCCAACTTTGTACAGTATATTGTTTCAGCTTATTTTATACGTAATAGTTTGTACCTATTAATTTCCTTCTCCTATTTTGCTACTACCCCCTTTCCTCAGTGTTTGGTAACCAATAGTTTCTTCTCTATTTCTGTAAGTCTACTTCTTATTTTGTTATTTTCACTAGTGTGTTGTATTTTTAGATGCCATATGTGAATAATGTCATACGGAATTTATCTTTCTCTGTCTGACTTATTTCACTTAGCATAATGCCCTCCAAGTCCACCCATGTTGCTCCAAACAGCATTATTTCATTCATTTTATGGCTGAGTGATATTCCAGTGTGTTTGTGTGTTTGTCTGCATGTATATACATATATATCCCATTTTCTTTTTCATTCATCTATTGGTAGACCCTTAGGTTTCTTCCATATCTTGACAATTGTAAATAATGCTGCTATGAACACTGAGGTGCATTTATCTATCAAATTAGTATTTTTGTTTTCTCTGGATATATACCCAGGAGTGGAATTTCTGTAGTCATGTAGTAGTCCTAGTTTTAGTTTTTTTGAGAAACTAAATTGTTTTCCTCTGTGACTGTGCCAACACTGTGACATTCTTGCAAACAGTGTACAAAGGTTCCCTTTTCTTCACAACCTCGCCAACATTTGTTATTTGTGTTCTTTTGGATGATGGCCTTTATGACAGGTATGAGGTGTTATCTCATTGTGGCTGATTTTCACTTCCCTGAGGCCTAGCAATGTTGAGCATCTTTTCATGTGCCTGTTGGCTATCTGCATGTTCTTTTTAGAAAAATGTCTATTGAAGTTTCTCAAGTTTTAATCAGGTTGTTTGCTTTGATGTTGAGCTTTATGAACTGTTTATCTATTCTGCATATTACCTCCTGTTGATCATATCATTTGCAAATATTTTCTCCCATTTAGTAGGTTGTATTTTTGATTTGTTGATGACTTCCTTTCCTGGGCAAAAGCTTTTCAGTTTAATTAGGTCCCATTTGCTTCTTTTTGCTTTTATTTCATTTGTTTTAGGAGATGGATCCAAAGAAATATTGCTATGATTTAGGTCAAGTAGTATTTTGCCTATGTTTTTTCCCCTAGAAGCTTTATGGTATCTGGTCTTACATTTAGGCCTTTAATCCATTTTCATTTATTTTTGCATATGGTGTAGAGGATGATTTAATTTCATTCTCTTACACATAGCTGTCCAATTTTCCCAAAACCACTTATTGAAGAGACTGTCTTTTCTCTGTTATATATTCTTGCCAAGGGTTATTTCATTTTGATTTGTATTTATTTGATTACTAGTGAAATTGATCTATCTTATGTATATTGGTCATCAATATTATTTGTATATAACTCTGTTCTTGCCTGCTGTGTTGGTATTTTTATCTTACAAATCTGTATAAACTTTCCACACAATAAACATTTATCTTTGACATATGATACTTGTTATAACTCATTTTTATTTATTTATCAAATATAAGCTATTATATATCAATTCAAATGGAAAGATAAAGTTTAGCACATCCATATAATATAGTCTTGTGAAAGACTAAAGATGGGACCATAAGCTAATTTTTTCCAAATTCTTATTAAACTGCCCTTCATGGGAACTTGTTATTGTTGTTAGAATTAATTATATATATAATATTTCCATATATATTATCAAGCAATAGAGTCAGATTGGTCGGTATGAAAATAAGTTATCTTCTTTCCAAAACTTCTTGCTATTGTGTACTACCCCCTTTACTATCCTTTAGAGCTTTGGAGATTGAAATAATCTCAAAAATCTAATGTAGCTCAGAGATCTGATCTAATCTAATAGCTCAGAGATTTGATCATTGTAAGCAATATTACTAGAATATAGGTTTCTACCTCCTTCTGCCTTCCCTCTCCCACTGTTCTTATACTTTTAAAGAAATTTACTGAGAATGTCACTGAATTTAATACAGTGAGAACATGATCTCAAAAGAAGATAGTTTTATAAGACAGTTAAGATTTTCTCATTGACATTTTCGATTGTAACTCATATTGCCAATTAATTTTTTATTTCATTAGCAATGTAACAGAGAAAAGACTTTGAAAACACTGCTTTGTGTAGATGTCTTTTAATTAGGGCTAATTAAATACTGTGGAAGGACCTGATTATACCTTTGAGTATTTCTTAGTCTGAAAAAAGGAAAAGAAACACACACACACACAAGATGTGTAGTCATGAATATATTGAACAAAAGCTGAATTCAACAACTCATTATACAGAACAAAAACTTCAAAAAAAAAAAAAAAAAAGGAACAAATTAGAGAGTAGCACTGGGGGAGTATTCTCTGAATAGGAGTGTGCAGATTTTTTGAGGAGGCTTGTGCACCACTGTTTGTTTTGGTTATTAGGCAGAATCTCAAGTAAACCCAAGTAGAAATCACACTGATTCTGAAAACAAAGAGCAGTGCCAGTGGGTAAACAGTTTCAGGGCAAACTGAAGCAGTACTCCTTGGAGTTAGGAACGGGGTTTTCCAGATGGCCACTGTGCATATGGCTGGGGTATGGTGGTAGCCAAAATAGGAAAAGAGAACATGATTCTTTCCAATTAAATCAGCACTGTCCTTGAGAAAAGAAATTTCACAGACCAAGTCCAGGGGGATGGGGGCAGATGAGAAATAGCATTCAAGACCATCCAGACATCTTTAAGTAATTATAATATCTTTTTAAATGTTCAGGCCAGTCAAATCTATTTTGGGATTTTAGGCAAGCAAGGCAATGAGCTAAATGATGCACTAGAAATTCACAGCTCAAATTGGACTTGTCTATTCTCTTTCATTCTGGAACATTGGGTGAGTTTACTTAATCTCTCTCTGATTGTTTCCTCCTGTGTAAAATGGGAATCATATCCCCAGGCTGCTTAACAGGCTTGTTGTGAAGATAAAATAATAAATGTTATGAGGCACTCTGCAATCATGAAACACTGGATTGTATTTTCCAGGACCTGAAGGGAATAACCAATAATTTCAACTCATGCTGTGGCTCACATCATGCTCTCTCTTAGAAAAGATGTTACTATTTATGAAAGGGTAAGATTTCTAGCTTGGTTTAGGCCCTGATCCTTGACAAATTCTATGGTGGTTATTCAATTCATCTTAATTAAAGGCTGATTTACTGGCCTCTGTATAATCAACTTGGCTGGAAACTGACCTTTGCTGGGCAATCTGGTTGAACATCTTAATAAATTTCAGGTCCCTAAAACATCAGCCACATAGGTACTGTTATACACCCTATCACAAGTGAGTATTCAGAGGGAGACCCTAAACACTTATATTTGGAGTCCAGTCCACTCTTGTGGGATCTTTGATACAGTCAATGAGAGCAGGGGTAACAAGTAGCTAGTTTCCATACCAGTCAATCCACCCCAACCATCTTATTTTCTCTTTGCCTCATATATATATCTTGATTTCATCCTTCTTATAGGGAATCATCTAAAGCTATAATATTTAAAACTGACAACAAAGACCCTTTCTACATTTTTGTCTTGAAATGCCCTTCCCCCTCCTTTTTTTTTTTGCTATTTCAATTTTCTACTCAATTGGTTCCACGTGTACAGTGTTTGTGTGTGTGCACACACTTGTGCATGAACTTAGTAACTCAGTCGTGTCTGACTCTTTGCAACCCAAAACTATACCCCACCAGGCTCCTCTGTCTATGGAATTTTCCAGACAAGAATACTGGATTGGGTTGCCATTTCCTACTCCAGGGGATCTTCCTGACCCAGAGACTAAACTTGTGTCTCTTGCATCTCTTGCTTGGCAGGCAGATTCATTAACATTGCACCACACAGACCCAGCTACAATTTGTATAATGCACTGGAATCTCAGCTGTTTTCAAGGCTAATCTGATAAATATTGTTTGCCAGTGTACAAGAGAAGTAGTTTTCCTGTAAATAATAAAGTGTGCTCATCTTCTATAGCATAATCTACAGACATAGAATTTCAAAGGACTGATCATGGCATCAGCACTTTAATACTTGGCCATATGTAGGTGGTGAGAATAAGCCAATTAGCACAGAAAAAAATAATAAGTCATTCAGTTATGTCTGACTCTTTGTGACCCAGACTCATGGACTGTATAGTCCATGGAATTCTCCAGGCCAGAATACTGGAGTGGGTAGCTGTTCCCTTCTCCAGAGGATCTTTCCAACCCAGGGGTTGAACCCAGGTCTTCTGTATTACAGGCAGATGCTTTACCAGCTGAGCCACAAAGGAAGCCCAAGAATACTGGAGGGGGTAGTATATCCCTTCTCCAGCGGATCTTTCTGACCCAGGAATTGAACTGGGGTCTCTTGCATTGCAGGCAGATTCTTTACCAGCTGAGTTATCAGGAAATCCCTAGGACAGAAAAGTTATAACAAAAGCAACACATATCTTATTTATCCCATTCCTCATCTCTGTTCCATAGAGACAAAAATTTTCATCATTTCTGGCTTTTCTCTTTAGTTTTCCTCTAATTCAGTGTGTGGTAGAATTACCTAAATAGCCCGTTATGAATACAGATTCCTGAGATTCATCCTGGACTTGCTTAATGGAATTGCTGATACTGTGTCTGAAAATCCATAAGAGAAAGATCATAGGAATTCTAATGTCTTCTAAATTTTGAGAACGATTAACCTAATAAATGTTGAGCAACATTATGACTTTCATGGACTCAAGGCACTTTTGCCTTCATGGGTCTCTTCCTCCATAAAAGTATTTAAAATTATATTTTTACTACTGTGTTAGTACATGGATGTATATGTAATATTATATATTAACATTTTCTTCAACCTAACTTCATTTATTCTTCTGATAGAAAAAAAGAAGCATTTTCATTGACTCCTAAAAGTATGTTGGGCATTAGGCATTGTGCTTCCTGTTTCTCCTATAGCCCAGAATGAATCCAGGACTAGTCAACTTAGGGATAGTATGGGGAGGGAGGAGGGAGGGGGGTTCAGGATGGGAAACATGTGTATATCTGTGGCGGATTCATGTTGATGTATGGCAAAACCAATACAATATTGTAAAGTAATTAACCTCCAATTAAAATAAATAAATGTATATATATGTATATATAAAAGAAAACTGGCAATCAGATATTCTGAATTTTTAGGTCCTAACATATTTTTGTCATAGTACAATGAGATCCAAATCAAAACTTTCTGGAGTTCAGAGGATACAGCCCTGCATGAGGAAAATTTGCAGGTTGTCCTTGGGCTCAGAACTGGATGCCTAATTATGAGTGCGGGCAGATACCAAATTGCCAATTTCCACTGGATCATCAAAAAACCGAGAAAGTTCCAGAAAAACATCTACTTCTGCTTTATTGTGGAGAAGGAAATGGCAACCCACTCCAGTACTCTTGCTTGGAGAAATCCATGGACAGAGGAGCCTGGTGGGCTGCTGTCTATGGGGTCGCACAGAGTTGGACATGACTGAAGAGACTTAGTATGCATGCATGCATTGGATAAGGAAATGGCAACCTACTCCAGTATTTTTTTCTGGAGAATCCCAGGGACAGAGGAGCTTGGTGGGCTGCTGTCTATGGGGTCACACAGAGCCAGACACGACTGAAGAAATTTAGCAGCAGCAGCTGCTGCTTTATTGACTTTGCCAAAGCCTTTGACTGTGTGAATCACAACAAGTTGTGGAAAATTCTTAGAGAGATGGGAATACCAGACCACCTGACTTGCCTCTTGAGAAATCTGTATGC
This sequence comes from Neotragus pygmaeus, assembly GCA_006410875.1. Taxonomy (NCBI): domain Eukaryota; kingdom Metazoa; phylum Chordata; class Mammalia; order Artiodactyla; family Bovidae; genus Neotragus; species Neotragus pygmaeus. Next base: position 149,596 of record SJYV01050255.1, read on the forward strand.
AGGTCAAGAAGCAACAGTTAGAACTGGACGTGGAACAACAGACTGGTTCCAAATTGGGAAAGGAGTACATCAAGGCTGTACTTCTTTAATTTATATGTAGAGTACATCATGAGAAATGCTGGACTGGATGAAACACAAGCTAAAATCCAGATTGCTGGGAGAAATATCAATGACCTCAGCTATGCAGATGACACTACTCTTATGGCAGAAAACAAAGAAGAACTAGATGGGGAAACAATGGAAAGAGTGAGAGATTTTATTTTGGAGGCTCCAAAATATCTGCAATCACTGCAGATGGTGACTGCAGCCATGAAATGAAAAGACACTTACTCGTTCAAAGAAAAGTTATGACCAACCTAGATAGCATATCAAAAAGCAGAGACATTACTTTGCCAACAAAGGTCCATCTAGTCAAAGCTATGGTTTTTCCAGTAGTCAAGTGACAGTTGGCACATAAAGCTGAGCACTGAAGAATTGATGCTTTTGAACTGTGGTGTTGGAGAAGACTCTTGAAAGTCAAACTGCAAGGAGATGTAACCAGTTCATCCTAAAGGAAATCAGTCCTGAATTCATTGGAAGGACTGATGCTGAAGCTGAAACTCCAATACTTTGGCCACCTGATGTGAAGAACTGACTTCTTGGAAAAGACCCTTGTGCTGGGAAAGACTGAAGGCAAAAGGAGGAGGAGGCAGCAGAGGATGAGATGGTTAGATAGCATCACTGACTCAATGAACATGAATTTGAGCAAACTGTGAAAGACAGTGGTGGACTGAGGAACCTAGGGTGCTGCAGACCATAGGGATGCAGAGTCAGACATGACTTACCTACTGAACAACAACAATAATTGCTTTGGTTATTGATTGTTCTGTTACAAACCACCCCAAAATTTAGCAACCTAAGCCAATCTATACTTTGTTTATTTGTTCCACTCTTGCTTTTTGGGCTGAGTTAGTTGGGCAGCCCTGCTCACCTTGCTGGTGGTCACTCATGTGGCTACAGTTAAGCAGGTGAGTCAGCAGGGATCTGGCTTAGCTGGAACCCTGGGCCAACTGGACTTCTCTTTCTTCCTCTGCAATCTCAGGTCTCCTCCCTAAGTGGCCTTTCTGGAAGAGTAGCTTGACTTTTACAAATTGGCTCACAGGTGTCAAGAAAGCTACTGAAGCAGAAAGTGACCATTTTAAGGCTTAGGCTTAAGGTTGATGCATTCTTTTGGTTCATGCACATTGAAGGGGAGGGTACACACAGGGGTCTGAACTCTGAGAGAAATGATGCCATGGGGCTACCAGCTGACCAGACACCACAGGCATTGGAGGGAACTTGCCACCCATACCTCATGTTTCTTTCCAGGTGGTGGTGACATCTCATGAAATACTCCACTACTGGGCCTGCGGGGTGGCTTATTTGGCTCCTAAGTTTGTAAAATATAATAGCATATATGCTTCTTGAAAGTGAGATTTTTCTGCAGGAGTCCAACATTTCCAGTAGGAAAGTCAGTAATATTTGCAGATTCATTAGTAGCTATTGGCTAATAAACCTGAAACCACATCTTCTAACTTGGTCTCTGTGAGTAACCAAAATGATATTTGGCTTCTGTCTGCTACTGCTTTATTTTATTTCCTCAATTCAGGGAAGAGAGATGTTATTTATGGAGCTCCCTGGGGATTATAACAACCTGAGGAAATTACAAATGATGAGGTATGTGTGGAGACTCTAAAAAAAGGAATGAAGAGTAAGTGATGAAAATACTGAGAAAGGTATCCAATAACTAGGAAGGATAAATAATGGACAGAGTTATAGAACTTCTCATATTTTGGAGAAGGAAATGGCAAACCACTCTGGCATTCATGCCTGGGAAATCCCATGGACAGAAGAGCCTGGCGGGCCTCAGTCAACGGGGTTGCAAAAGAGGTCAACATGACTTAGCAACTGAACAACAAGATGACTCATCTTTGATTATCAAATGGAGATTGATCATTTGTCTATGCAGCTTTGTAACTGAAGCCGTGGTTATTTGGTTTCAGTAGTCTACTGATACTGATTTTCCCTTTCATCCTTATATGATCCTTATCTTGTTGAGGACAGCAACATATCCAGGTAAAAATATGTTTGCTAACATTTCTTGCAGATAAAGGGGCCATATAGCACCCACTGACTTGTGATAGGTGGGTAGAAACTTTTAGGTGAGGGTGTGGGAACGTTGTTTAAAAGTTGGCAGTTAGGGGTAGAGACTGGGAGAGCAGATTCAGATAAGAGATGCTACGTGCCCTTGTTTTCCTGTCTGGAATTTAGATAGAAAACCTAAAGCTGCAGTGGTCATATTTTGACCTGGAAGTAAAGCCGAAGGGGAAGTCCGTGCACTAAGAATGGAAAGCAAACAGATAGGAGCCCAGAACCTTGATGCTGCGGCGGAGCCCCTGTCCCAGCCCTCCACCATCTGCTCCACAAGGAAAAGGCAAAACTGATGCATGGTTGATCCTGAGAGTTTCCTGAGAAAACTGCCAAGAAAACAATGTAGAAAAATTAGGACTTCTAGCCTATTTCAGTTTGAGAACTCCCATGTACTGTTACACTTTAGGAGAGCTCAGTGCCTATTAAAATAATATTTCTGTTAAAATTGCTCAGTGTATCTGATAGTGTTTCAAGAAGATGGCAATTTTTCAAACTCTGCTGATTTCTTCACTTCAGTTTTATCTGAAAGAAATAGAACAGTGAGATACATGCCTCAAAAGACACATGAAGATATTTGTAAATCACCTTTATGGAGACTTGGCCACATAGTCCTTAATTTTTCTTGGGCAGATGTACTCTATGTCTCCTTAGTAATAAGATGGACACAAAGCAATGGTTTATTGTCATGAAAAGTATACCTGCCACTGGATTTTGTTATATGCATACACAATAAAATTCAGCTGTAGGTTTGTGTGTAATATACATATATGATATGTGTGTGTATATATATA